>OX352763.1:68953210-69274353 GCA_947095585.1 Nephrocerus scutellatus
GCACATCTCTCTAGCACCTTGGAACGTATTCTAGGCTGTGACTGGCTCTGTAGAGTTTTACGAGTACTGGTTCTATTAATTTAATGCCTTGCTGCAGGAGGATTGGATACAGCCCGTCTCCACCTGGAGACTTGTATGACCGAAAGAGTTTATCGCCCAGCGGATGCTTCTGGTGGGAAAATGCTGGCTGAGCGTCTGTAGGCTTCAGTTGAGATAAGGTGTGGGTGCATGTTAATATCCTCGTATACTTCTTGATTATCCAGTATGATGCACTTGGGAAAGTGACTCTTAACCAGATACTCAAGAGTTTCTTGTCTAGAGGATGTCAGTTCCCCGTTTGGTTTTTTCACCGAACCAAGTGGATTATTGTGGTCAAGTGAGAGGGCTTTGTGTAGTCGACAAGCTGTTGGCAGTGTGTCGATGCTTTCGCAAAACTCTCTCCAGCTTTTTCTTTTGCTGTCCCTTAAAGCCACGTTGTATCTGGTTAGGGCAGTTTTATAGGCCGTCCAGGTGTGTGTACGCTTGGCTTTGTTAAAGAGTTTACGAACTTCTCTTCGTTTAGCCTCGAGGTCATGATTCCACCATGGAACGTCCCTGGTGCACCTGATGCGAATTATAGGGGAACTTGCGTGGTAGGCGTTTATGATTGCCTCGGTAAGGTCGTTTGCTGAGTTGTCAAGTTCAGAAATAGAGTTAATGGGGGTACATATACCAGTTAAGTTACATTTGAGTTGGTCTGAGTAGACTTGCCAATTAGTATGTTTAGGGGTTCTTATAAGGGATTGAGCCCTGTTAGGAGTTTCAATATTGAATCTAATATACATGTGGTCGGAAAATGATGCCTCCTTCATTACGTGCCATTTATGGATCGTGCTGGCCGTCCTTGTATCGGATAGGGTAAGATCCAGTACTTCGCTCCGTATGGCGTTTATGAAGGTTGCATCGTTCCCCACGTTGTTTATCATAATATTTTTAGATGAACAATAGTTAAAGAGTTGCTCACCTCTGATGTTAGTGTTGGTGCTTCCCCAGACTACGTGGTGTGCGTTTGCATCGCATCCGATTATATATTTTTGACCTTGAGCTGTACAGAAGTTGATGAAGCTCTGTGTTGTCTCTAGAGGGGGATCTTCTTCCTCGCCTGGGAAGTAGGCAGCTGCAAAGTTTGTGGTGCTCTTGCTTCCTTGTGACGAGAGCGTCTCTACGGAGATCGCGACTAAATCTCTGAAAATAAATTGATTTATGGAGTAAATGTTGAGGGAGTGACGGCACAGAATTGCTGACCTTGGTCTCCCATTATCTTTGTCATAAATCAACTTACCTAGTTTACTTGGGAATCCCAGAATTTTTTCGTTTTTGGTCCAGGGCTCTTGGATAAGAGCAATGTCCCAGTTTTTGATTGCGAAGAGGTGGCAGAGATTGGCAGTAGCTGCCTTCGACCTATGCACGTTTATTTGCACACATCTCATCGCTTTGTTTTGTTATTGGGCTATTTGGATCAGCCTGTATACCCTGACTTGCTACAGTTGTGGGAGGCTTTTTTAACCTTTCTTTTCTTGACAGGATTTTCCATTCTGCGTTGCGTAGCTCCTTATTTTGAACTACCAGGCGCCTGCTGATTTTCTCGTTCGTCTCATTCCTGCAGTGCGGAAGATAGACGTAGAAAATCTGGTTGCGAGGGATTTCGTCCTCCCGGATTATTTTCAAACTGGCATCTGGCCATGGTTTCAGGGTTGGTACCGTATTGATAAGCCATGCTGCCGTTTCGTCATCTGCACAGTTCACGGATAGCCAACCACTTTTGGCCTTGCCCAGAAAGTTAGGGCTAATGCCATCGGTGGGAAGCTCCGCTACCGCGTCCATGATGTTGTCTTGGATCGTTGACATTTGCGCCGCGTTCAGTTTAACACCAGGAAAGCCTTGGTCAGAGATTGCCACCCTGATGGCCTTCGTGACGTCACTGTAGCGTAACGTTGCGTTCGATCCGCCCGCTACCTCCGCCTCGCCTGAACCAGTATTTCCCGACCTTATGGGTTTTTCGGCTGGTTTGAGGGGGTGAGTTTGTCTGTCTCTTTTTGGCGGGTTCTTTGGACTAGAGTCGTTCGATCGGCTCCGCTTAATGGTGGATGTAACCTTCCTATCTTTTATTTTTGTTTGGCACTAGGCTAGTGCCTCGTCATGGGAAAGTCCTGTCTGTTTAAGGAAATTCAGACGTTTCCTTGCGGCTCCACTTAGGTGTGGTTTTTTCTTCCTTCTGTCTTCGAGGTCTAAGCTTGTTAGCCCATCCCTTATGTCAGAGGTGGTAGAAGTGGACGCATTGTCCGAGCATTTTGGCACGATGGAGCCTTGTGCTGGGACGTAGTCCTCGGTAAGGGCTCTAGACGAGTCTGTGCTGTCGTCTGTTTGTAAGAGATTAATCTCGGAAGTAGGACTTTGACGGTCCTTGGCTTCCGAGATTGGTGCGTTTGGAGGAGCACCGCCCTCAGGGGTTATATTTTCAAAACTATCCATGGATTTTGTGGGATGAGGAAGGGAAAGGTCCGCCACTGCAGAGCCTCTTGCCGTGGTAAGGCTGTCTTGATGACTTGAAACCGGAGGGCGCCAGGTATCCGGAGTTCCGTGCTAGCGACCAAAATTCTCATGGCCATTCATCCCTCAGCGCACGTGTCTCACCTTGGATTGAGGATTATTTATCGAGGTTCTCTCCTCTAGATCCGTTGAATTTTGCAAGACAGGATCACCTCGTGTAGGTGGGTATATTGTACCCTTCAACGGTCTTGCAGCGAGAGAGGCTATGTGTTGCGCGTTTTCGTTGCCTGATCCAAGGAGGAGGATTCCGAGGAGCCCAGCCTGGATCGATCCCAGTAGGCGCATTAAGCATGAGGACTTCCCGAAGAGAATGTCAACGTCAACTCTTCGCGGACTGTCGTCTGACTCCCGTTAGCCATTTTAATTGGGATGTGCACAGTGGTTGTATAGACCAAATTTCGGAGTCTCTCAGCCAAAATTCTGCTCACGAAACTACGGTATGCGCCGGTGTCGATGTTGGCCTGAACGGTTTCGTGGCCGATGATGATGCGAGCGAGAAGTCGATTTTGGTTATGGATCAGAGCTGTCTTCTTGTTGGACTGGAGCGAATGACGCTGTTCAACGTGTTAAATACGTTGACGGCAGCAGTCGATTGTCCTGATGATCCGTTGGCCACAATCCCAACAGAAAATAACCCGTGAATTAGCGCAATCCTGTTGAAAGTGACCTTCCTGTCGGCACCATCTACAAGTCGTTCGAGGATTGTATAGTGCTTCTACAGGCTGACTCACCATGCAATGCCTTTCCTGTGGACTTTTTCGAGATGTCGTCGTTATGCTGTCCTGGTTCTTCTGAATGCTTTCGTAGTCCTCTGCCAACCCAATGAGTTCTTTGGGATGTCAAAGTACTTTCTTCGGATATAAAGTTGGTATTCTCGCCGGCAATTCTGAAAAAATTTTTTCGATTTGTTGCATCTCTGTGTAATTTGCATGTCTCATGAGATTCTGCATCACGATTATAAAATCCTTAAAAATTTCCTTTGGTTTTTGGTGGCGTTGGCGAATTTCGTCGTCCAGGTGTTCCCAGTACCTGGTGGGCAGGAAGAACTAAGCAGTAAGCATCAGCGAGTTCTTCCAGCCTTTCAACGAACAGAAGAGGCTCCTTACCACCATCGTACTTAACTGACCATTTCCTCACCTGGTCAATTATTTGGGCGTATGATGTCACTGCCGTATCTGTTCCGCGCCGTCTCGTCTCGTTTGGTCTCGGTGATGCTGTCCTGATAGCCGTGTTCGGGTAATTGTGTCCTAGCGCATCGGATTGGTTTAGGGTTATTGGTGGCATTGGTAGCAGCCTGTGTCGGTGCTGCAATTCCAGTTCACTCAGACGGTTTTCGTCCTCCGACGCCGTGTTCGGGTAATTGTGTCCTAGCGCATCGGATTGGTTTAGGGTTATTGGTGGCATTGGTAGCAGCCTGTGTCGGTGCTGCAATTCCAGTTCACTCAGACGGTTTTCGTCCCCCGACGCCAAGTACCGTCCTGTAATGAAAGTCCAATAACGTTTCCTAAGCTCCTCTTCTCCACCAGTGGTGTCTAGTCTAAACTCGTCCAAGTAGTTGTAAGCTTTTCTATCGACAGTGTGTAGATCCAGCCAGTTCTAACCATCTTGGTTTTGTGCTGGTATTATAAGATTCTTGACTTTATTATTATTAAATTCCAGTGTCCCTGCTCGGGCGCCAATTGTAACGAGATTTTTCCAGCCGGGGTAAAACTCAGTGTGGCCAGGGTTCTTTGTTTATAAGGTCGTAACAATAAAAAGAATTTATTTGTTTAGTGAATGGAATTTGATCTTTTATTTTCTTCTTTCACTTAACAATTATTTATTTGTGTAACTTAAAGTGTAATGCTTATGATATCCGGTGGTATCCTCGTTAGCGGTGTGTATATGCTGGCGAAGCGTAGTACCGGGGCGTTGTGTATTGGTTATGCGGATGGCAAGCGTGGTGTCGTTGTACTAGCGATGAGGCCTTTATACCCCCTTTGGCTGTAATATCAATGTTTGCTAAGGTTTGGCGTTAAGCGTGGACGTAATGGTAAGGATATCTCTCTTGAACCATTAATAGGACGAATTTCTAGCGTTAAGCGTGTAGACGTATTGGTAAGGATATCTTTCTTGAACCATTAATGCGACGAATTTCTAGCGTTAAGCGTGTAGACGTAATGGTAAGAATATCTCTCTTGAACCATTAATGCGACGAATTTCTAGCGTTAAGCGTGTGGACGTAATGGTATGGATATCTCTCTTGAACCATTAATACGACGAATTACTAAGTCTATCGTGAAGCGTTTGGACGTAGTGGTAAGGATATCTCTCTTGAATCATTAATGTGAGGAATTACTGAGTCTAGCGTGAAGCGTTTGGACGTAATGGTAAGAATATCTCTCTTGAACCATTAATGCGACGAATTACTGAGTCAAGCGTGAAGCGTTTGGACGTAATGGAGGGGATATCTCTCTTGAACCATTAATGCGAGGAATTACTGAGTCTAGCGTTAAGCGTTTGGACGTAATAATAAGGATATCTCTCTTGAACCATTAATGCGACGAATTACTGAGTCTAGCGTGAAGCGTTTGGACGTAATGGTAAGGATATCTCTTTGAACCATTAATGCGAGGAATTACTGAGTCTAGCGTGAAGCGTTTGGACGTAATGGTAAGGATATCTCTCTTGAACCATTAATGCGAGGAATTACTGAGCTTAGCGTGCAGCGTTAGTTTCTGCGTTGCAGAAATCAAAACATAATTTGGGTTTTGCTATGTTTGTCAGTGTACTGTCGTTCTGCTCATCGTGTTGTTTGTTATTGTTGTGTCTTGGTACGAAAATATTTTGTAATATGCAAATTAGTTTGGTTTGAGTTGTCTTGGCTCAGCTCTGTGTGTTGGTTTTTTTGTCGTTCAGCAGCGTTTTCGGGTTGTTGTTGCTGTGTTGTTCGGTATGTCGCTCCTTTGTTGTTGGTACTTTTCGGGTGTTGTACTAGGTAATCTCGTTCGGTTGGTGTTGCTCGGTTTCTATGATCTTGGTGTTGGTTGGCTGCATGTTTCGGGTTGTTGTTGATATGTTGTTCGGCATGTTGCAATAGGCAAGCTCGTTCGGTTGGTGTTGCTCGGCTCGTCTATTAGTGTGCGGTTCGGTATGTCGCTCTTTTGTTGTTGGTGCTTTTTATCAGTGTTCGATCGTGATAGGTTGATTTTCGGTGAACCCTGTCGGCTATACTTGTGGTGACCTGCTCTTTCTCATTTTTGGGTGGCAGTGGTTGTCCGCACTTGCTACTATATGTATGGTTTGCCGACTTCTGTGATTCAGTTCTGACTCCTCCTAAATGTTCTGCTCCCCCATGCGTGCGCAGAGTCGGTAGTTCTCCGTCTCTCTCCCCCTTTTAATAGAGGTTTCGTATATTAAGAGTTTTGCGTGGTTTGGTATGTTCGAAAGTTGCAAAACGAGGGGAAATATACGAACGGCAAATTAACAATTATTCTCACTGGTGTGAGCAAGTGATCTTTCGCTAGTGAATAATAATAGTCACACTTGCGGCCACAATATTTGGTATAGGTTGTTTTAAAGAATTAAAAGGGTTTTAAATTTGTGTGGGTTTTAAATTTAAGAGAAATAGCCAGCTGTATGCCACCTCTCCTTGAATTCAACCGCAATACTTGTGGCGCTCGAAATGCTCATCAGTTTACCCTCAATCCCATCTTCGGACGTGCAGTAAAGTTCAGGGATTCGTTCTTCAGCCGTACAACACGTATGTGTAATGCTTTGCCAAGCTCTGTCTTTCCACATCACTATGATCCACAGGCATTCAAAACACAAGCTCACAGACATCTCCTCTTATCTCCTCCCCTCCTTAACGCCCACGCTGTGCCAAGCATAAAGCGTGCGCGAATTATATAAAAAAAAACATTATTTAAGTTTTGTTTAATGCTAATCAATACTAATCCTACAAATAATCTTTTTTTATGATTTGGCTCTAAAACTAATTAATTCTAATAATAATATTCTTTGCGTTTCGTTTTATATTAATTAAACTTACTAACACTATTATTTATGTTCTTAACCTCATTCTAATTAATCCTAATAATAATATTATTAAAGTTTTGTTTAATGCTAATCAATACTAATCCTACTAATAATTTTTTTATGATTTGGCTCTAAAACTAATTAATTCTAAGCCGTATAATATAAGTAATCCTTCAACAAATAAAATTTATTTATAGGTATTTTCTTTGATAGTTGATTCATCCGAATAGGGTAAAAAGGTAGTTTAGCTTAACAACAAAAAGACAATAATTTTGAGAAAGAGAAATATATCGACCCTTTTTTCCTCTGCTACGGCCCACTTCCAAGTAATGTTGTGTAACTTTTTGTCCTGGTATTTACGCTTTCTCCTCTATTACTTAAACACTGATGACTCAGGATCCTCTTGGTAATAGACGTAGACTCTTCAGCCAAGGATAATGATGCAGCGTGTGGACGGGAAGTCATGGTAATGGTGGTTTGCAATTTCGCAGCACTATGTTGACTTACGATCAAGCAATGACGACACGTCGACAATGATGACACTAGACAGAGCTTCTCCTCATCAAATTTCAACGACAATTTGCCACCGGAGCCTACCGAGCTTAATTTTCTTCACGATGTCGACATCGCGGTAACGCTCGTAGATCTCATAATTATAGATGAGGAATCGTCCTTCCTCACATACAGAGCCAACAATTCTCCGTAAGACTTTTCTCTTGAACGCGGCTAAGAGGTCAGAATGCTTTTTGCTAAGCACCCAAGTCACGGATCCATATGTAAGTACTGGTATGACCATTGTCTTGTATATCAGCAGCTTGGATGTTATGGTTAAGTTCCTGGATTTGAGGAGTCTTGACGGACTATAGTAGGCTTTGTTGGCTTTAAGCAACCATGCGCGTATTTCTGGTTCCATGCTGTTATCGGCTGCTATAGTTGACCCGAGATAGTTAAAGGATTGTACTCCACTATTTGAACTGAGGGACCATTGTTGGATCTTCTACTCGCAGACGTGGCCACCATGTACTTTGTTTTGCTCTCATTTATGTGCAGCCCCAGATTTCGTGCCATCTGCTCTATCTGGATGAAAGCTTCCTGTACAGCTCTTGGGTTCCTACCAACGATGTCAATATCGGCTGCATAAGCCAATATCTGAATGGACTTATAGAGGATTGTTCCTCTCGCCGTTACGTCAGAGTCTCGGATCACTTTCTCCAACGCCAGGTTGAAGAGGACGCAGGCCAGTTCATCCCCTCGTCAACCTACAAAGTCGTGTCAGTTTATTTGGGATGCCGAGTTCTCTCATGGCTTTATAAAGTTCTACTCTGGCTGTGCTATCATAGGCGGCTTTAAAGTCTATAAAAAGATGGTGTAGTGAGTTTTGAAACTCTAGACATTTTTCCATTGCCTGCTTTATGGTGTAAATCTGATCAGTTGTTTATTTGCCTGGGATGAAGCCACACGGGTATGAACCAATGATGACTTTAGCGTATGGGGCTATCCTGTCTTGAAGGATAGAGGAGAAAATCTTATACGCGGTACTCAACAACGTTAATACCACGATAATTGCATTTTGTGATATCTCCCTTCTTATGTATGGGGCACAGGATGCCTCTTCGCCAGTCTTCTGGCATAGCTTTTTCTTGTTATACTTGCACTATTATTTGATGAATTGCTTGGTGTAATGTGGGGCCTCCTATTTTTATCAGCTCCGCTGGGATCCCATCAGGGGCTTTATTATTTTTGAGCCGATTTATCGCTCTGCTAACTTCGTCTATGCTTGGTGGCGGCAGCATAGTATGATCTTCGGTCATTGATGGAGCCTCCAATTCCTCAGTTAACTGGCATTAACCAACTCATAAAAGTGCTCTTCCCATCGCTCTAAGATGCCTTTAACGTTTTTTAAAACCATCCTTTATAAGATCCGGGGGCTACTATCCTGAATCCTGTTAATACGCGCAACATTTTACAAACTTTTTTCTGCGACCACAATCATGAACGCACAAAAACACTCCAAATCAATGGAAGAAGAGTACATCCCGATTGGAGGACCAATAGAAACACCACCAGCATACAAACCATTCACTAAGACACAGGGACCAAAAAGAATATCTATAGAAGAATAAAAAAAACGGACAAGAAAGAAACTAAGATACTCAGAGGACAAAAGTAAAACCCACAGAAGAACTTCACTTCAAAAAACAAACAAGAGGCGGAAAATTAGATTCTAGGCCAATTCCACTAGCACAATTCCACAAGACACAATTCCACTGGACACAATTCAACTGGCACAATTCCACTGGGCTCAATTTAACTTGGCACAATTCAACTTGCACAATTCAACTTGCACAATTTAACTTTTTGATAATCAAACGCATTTAGGGTGGTAAATCGCGCGCGGGTTAAGGTAGTGGCCTTAACAATTAACTAAAAAAAATATTTTCTTTTTGTGTTGCTCACAACAGCTAGTTTATTACTGAGCTTCTTTGAAATACAAATTTTTATATATTAAAATGGAACAATACAAAAGGTGCAATGTTATAATTCTTGGAATTGAATTGACAAATAAAAAATTGCAATACAGTGCATTATACTTAAAATATTGAATTCTTGGAATTTTAATTGATAAATAAATTATGAAGTTGTAAATTGGAATAAAATACATTGGGCTTAAAATATTGTTTAGCCAGCGTCTTTTTTGTTTCGTTCTATTTGTAGCTGCATGCAAAGCGGTTGTTTTTGTTGTTCGTATATTTTATGCTTATGCTGCCGTTCTGGTTATTGCTGTTATATGTTGCGGTGTTGCTGTTGTTGTGGAGAACTCGTAACTCCTCCCCCCTCGGTATGGAGCGAAGGCCACAAAAGTTGGTTTTTGGGTTGAGCGACATGATTCAGAAGAATGTTTCGGTTGAATTTTCTGGAAATCTATAGGATAAAAAGAATAATTAATATTCCCAGGATGAGCATTGCTCCAACGGTGATGCTGAATCTCTGTTCGGTGCTGGATTTTATGTTTTCTATGGCGATCATATTCTTGATGTTTAGGGTGTTTAGTTTGTGGAGGTTGAGTCTTCCGGTTGTGTGATTGCTGTGGATCCTTACGTGAGTGGCTGGAATTAGGTGTATCTCGTCCCAGTAGATGTTTGGATTACTATGATACGTGATTTTGTTGATTTCTACTTTACAGTTCTCGAAGTGAAGTATAGCATTTCCAGATACTTTATGTGGAGCAAAGTTACATGTTGAGTTAACTATTGTTGTTGGAACGTTAAGGAGTAAAATATAGTTGGGTTCTGGTTGCAGGATATTCGATGATTGTCCGATGTCATTGGTGATGCAGAGAGCTGGTTTATCGTTTTGCTGTTGAATAATTCGTCCCAGGCAAGTTGATTCTGCAATGTCTTCTTGGTGTCTTGCCTCCTGGCAATAGTAAATTCCTTCTACTCTTGGGCACATTTCGGACAAATATTGAATTTTTTCAGAATTATACAATGCATATGGGAGTATATCTATTTCTTTAGTTTTGTTAATGGGGAGTGGAATAGTGTGGAGTAAGGAATATTTGTTTTGTGAAAGGATGATATTTGTGTCGTTGTAATAAACCTGTAAGCCAAGTAATTCGTAAATATTATTAACAGATTTGATTTCTACTGAGTTTTGTTATTAATGTCGTGTCTTTTGTGTTATATGATTTGTCTAACGCTGTAATTGATTTCGTAATTTTATCCACATTGTTTCTGTACAAATCTAAATTTACTATGTGTATCAGATTGTCGTAGTTTTTTATAGTCCTTGCGGTGCCTTTTTGTATTGTTAGTACTGCCTGATGTTCGTTTAGTTCATGTATTTCCATCTTCTGTCCAAGTACTGTCATAAGCCTAAAACATAATTTTTAATAGATTTTTAAATTTTTAAATGTTTTTTTTTTTGTTAAAAAATT
This sequence comes from Nephrocerus scutellatus, assembly GCA_947095585.1. Classification (NCBI taxonomy): domain Eukaryota; kingdom Metazoa; phylum Arthropoda; class Insecta; order Diptera; family Pipunculidae; genus Nephrocerus; species Nephrocerus scutellatus. The sequence goes on from OX352763.1 coordinate 68,963,754, forward strand.
TATTTTTTAGTATTCTTATTTCTCTTCCTTTACCTAGATTTATGAAATTTTTGGTCCTTAGTCGTTATGACTGTGACTTCTTTGTTTTCTTTAATTCTATGTTTGGAAAACCTTGGAGTCAACTTGTTTCGACGACACTCTTTTCTAAAAATTATTTGACTTGTTTCGTTTTCTTCTGGGTCTTCCCTTGTTTGATTTAGTTTTTCAATATTTTTATTTATGGTATTTTCTAATTTAGTCTTTATGTTAGGGTATAATATTGATTGGAATTCGTTAAGTTTTCTCAAATATTCGTGCTCAGTATTAAAATTTACTATATAATTAAATTTAAAGGTCTTACCATTGAAAACTTCAAAAGGTGTTAGTTTAGTGGACGAGTGTATGGCATTGTTATATGAATTAAGGTTTCAGCGAGAGTTTCTTCATGATCTATGTCCAGTTTATTTTCTTTTCGTGTTGCAATGATGACCCTGTAAATTTCTGTCAGTGTTGAGTGTAGTCTTTCTACGGGTGAATTGCTGGAAGTTTGTTGAAAGGAAGTAATGTGGAGCTCTATCCCAAATTGTTTGCAGAAATCTTTAAAGATATTTGCTGTAAATTCAGATCCTTGATCGCTAATTATTTTCTTGGGTATGCCATGGGTACTGAGGAAGTGTTTTAGTGCTTTTATTATTGATATGCTATTCCTTGCAGGAAGAGTGTATCCTGAGGCGAATTTGGAGAATTTATTTATTATTGTTAGTATGTATTTATGATTGATGCGATATATGTTTATGTGCAAAGTATCTAGTGGCTTTTCGGGAGTTTCTGGTTTCTTGTATTTAAGTTTTTGGGGTTTTCGGTCATATTTTAGTTCTTTACATAAATCGCAATTGTTTATAGTTTGTGTTATTTTGGGTTTCATAAAAGGAAAATAATATTCTCTTTTCAGGTGAGCTAGCGTTTCATTAATTCCTCTGTGATTACTATTTATGTGGTATATATTAATTAGTTTATCTTGTTCGTCATTTTCTGTCACGTCTATTAGAAGTTCTTTGCATCCAATTAGTCTGAATGTCTTGTTTGCCGAAAAGTATTTAGAGTAAACAGATTGCACTAAAGGAAAAGTTTCGTCGTCTGTATAAATTGCTGTTAATTTGTTAGGTGCTAGATATTTTTTGAATATTTCGATTAATTTGTCTTCTGTAAATTCAGGTGTTCGTATTGTTCTTCTTTGTTTGTTTTTGAAGGGGACTTCTACTATTGTGGGTGGTGTTTGATTTGATTTTTCTAAAATAACTTGAAGGCTAAATTCGTTAAGGGGTTTTTCCGAAATGTATATTCCTTCATTTAAATTTTCTTGTGCTGAGTGCACTGTTGATCCTGAAGTACCCTGCATTGTCGTGGTAGTGTCGTTTAGATTTATTTCTTTGAATTGTTTTTCATTTTGGTTATTGATTTTTATTCGACTTAACGCGTCTGCGTTTGAGTTTAAGGTTCCTTTTTTATAAAAAACGTCGTTGTAGTGTCTACAAAATTTAAAAAGTGATCTCTTCTGCGTTAAGATTAGAGGAACGAATACATTCGGTTATGTCACCTTCGATTTCTTGGTTATTGTTTTCAATGTTTATGTTATTTATTTCAATGAAGTATGAAGTATTGTAGGCTTCCACCTTGAGAGGTTGTTCTAGTAAAAATGTCTTGTCGAAATTGCTATTGTTTATTATTTCTACTACGCTAAACCAATCTTTTGTTTTATAAATACCTTCAGGAATTAAAAGCTGTGGTTCAAGTTGAATAGTTTTAATATATATATCTCCATCTTGAATGTCGGTTGGTATTTTTACTACTTGTTTTGAATTTGCAGGGATTAGATATTTTCCTGAGAATAAGTTTGGTTTGAATTTGATATTAATGGAGGAATTGTTAGTGATCAGGGTGTTGGTGCTGAGATCAATTTTGGCACCTAATTTTGTTAAATTGTCCAGTCCTAATAGTCCGTCGAAATATCCGTGGAATTTAAGTAATAGAAATGTAAATTGACCTGTTTCTCTAAATTCTGTGAAAGTGGGTAATGTTATTTGTTCGTTTATTTTGTGTTTGTTTAAAATGGTTGTGATTGTGACTGGGTCGCACAATACTTTATCGGCATCATTTACAAACTCGGGGTTTAAAAACGAGGAGGAAGCTCCAGTATCGATTAGGAATTTGAGCGGTCTTCCGAAAGGAGAAGAAATATTAATATAAGGTAAGATGAATCCATGTTTATTGACATTTATGTATCCGGTGGGTTGTTCAAGGCATAACACTGAAAAAATTCGTCGAATTCGGTTTCTTCTTTCGGGTCTTTATAGAACCCATATCCTTCGTAGTGTTGGTCCAATTGGTGTTGGTTTGATGGAGTCTCTTGAATTGTAGCATCTTGTACGTTTTCTTCTGCCGTGTTAATGTTGTGCATTTCTCTTGTAAAATTGGTCCCATTCGTTCTTTGTGAAAGACGTGTGTTTGCAGAGAGGGTATCCATTTGTTCTGGAGTTGCTTGCCTTTGTATATTTTGATTAAATGTATTATGATTTTGGGTAAAATTTCTATTCTGGTGTTGAAGTTGGCCGAAATTTCTGTTAGTATACTGAGTTTGGTTTGGGGTTTGGGAAAAAGTTCTTTGGTTTTGAAAAGGACTTTGATTTTGATTATTAAACTGAGGAGTACTACGGTATTGATTAAATATTGGGTATTGCTGTCTTGCAGAGTATTGATTAAAAATTTGTTTAGGTGGCATGTTTTGAGAACAAGATGATTGGTATCGGTTTTGATATGAGGATGAATATAAATTTGGTTTAATATGATTAGAAAAGAAAGTTGACTTGGAGTAATAAATGTTCTGTTCTTTTATGCTATATGCTAATGCAATTGGGAGTGAATCGGGTCTCATGGCTCTTATGACGGAGCCCAGTGGTTCTTTTAAGCCCGTCAGATAAGCATTAAGGCACATTTCACCATAAAGTTCCTTTTTCGCAGCTATCATATTATTATTTGTTTCATGAATTAGTACATTATTTATGAGGGTAGCTTGTATTTCTATTATGTTGCTATAAAACTCTTCGACGTTTCTACTGTTTTGTCTTAGTGAGTGTAGGTCACGAATGAGTGTTGTCTCCGTCCTTTTGTCAGCGTAATGTAAAATTAAATTATTTTTAATATCATCCCAGTAAAGGGCTGTCCCGTACATGTTCAGGACTTCGTTCGCTTGGCCATCGATTTTGTTGCGAATGGCTCGCCATTTAAATTGCGAACGTGCGTAAGAATTTCCTCAACATTGATAATGAATTCATATAGCAACCTAGGATTACCATCAAAACGAGGCAAATCCTTGATTGCATCAGGTATTCTTAGAGTGTTAAGTATATCACTTGTAGATGGTTCCGACATATTGTTATTTTGAACGAGAAATTCAGATATGTTAAATGTTATTTCTATATTTTCTGGTATTGAATTAAGGCTTGTGGGTCTTTTGGGTTTTTGGTATGGTAAGAATTGTCTTAGTTTTCTATGCATTTATACAATTAAGAAAGTCCCAAATTTGACTTACATGCATCCAAAAATCAAAAGTTTCACCATGTTCTTTATTAAGTTTTCCAAGTTTTGCAGAGGTGTAGGTAGGTTCTCACGCGATAAGGGATTGAAATCCGCCAGTCAGTTGCTCCAGTAATCCGCTGATGCTAATAGTCGATGATCCTTCGACGCACTTTTTATTTCACACTTGTTGTTTCCACAAAAGATTTTTAAATCGGTTAACCGCCGGTTTTATTTGTAGTTACACACTTGTTGAATTTAAAAAATGTAAGACTGTTCGCGAGACCGAAGACTGCTCCAGTTAAGGTAGTGGCCTTAACAATTAACTAAAAAAAATATTTTCTTGTTGTGTTGCTCACAACAGCTAGTTTATTACTGAGCTTCTTTGAAATACAAATTTTTATATATTAAAATGGAACAATACAAAAGGTGCAAAGTTATAATTCTTGGAATTGAATTGACAAATAAAAAATTTCAATACAGTGCATTATACTTAAAATATTGAATTCTTGGAATTTTAATTGACAAATAAATTATGAAGTTGAAAATTGAAATAAAATACATTGGGCTTAAAATATTGTTTAGTCAGCGTCTTGTTTGTTTCGTTCTATTTGTAGCTGCATGCAAAGCGGTTGTTTTTGTTGTTCGTATATTTTATGCTTATGCTGCCGTTCTGGTTATTGCTGTTATATGTTGCGGTGTTGCTGTTGTTGTGGAGAACTCGTAACTCGCGCGAATTACCACCCTAAATGCGTTTGATTATCAAAGACTAAAATTATGCAAGTTGAATTCGTTTAATTATAACAAAAGTTAACTAAAGAAAGAATTCGAATGTTAAAGAATGTTAATTTAAAGAAAACAATAAGTAAATATTTTATTACCACGCCTACACAAATAAAATATTAAACGCATTTATGTGGTAAATCGCGAGCGCGATTGTTATTTTGTACAATTAGAACCATGCCAACGCAAATAAAATATTAATGTGTGTATTTCTGTATTTGCGGTTCCGTGTAACTTTACATGTTGAATTGTGCAAGTTAAATTGTGCAAGTTAAATTGTTCCCAGTGGAATTGTGCCAAGTTGAATTGTGCCAGTGGAATTGTGTCCAGTTGAATTGTGTCTAGTGAAATTGTGCTAGTGGAATCGGCCGGTTACCGAAAATTAAGGAAAAATATAAAAGAAGACTTGCACACCTTTCAAAAAGGACCCAAACAATACAATCCCCTGGGATAAGGCAACAGAAATCTGGACGGAAATCCACAACCTAAAACAAGAGATCAAAAAAGAAGAGGAAAAACAAATGCAAAGGGACAATGGTTTTCGAAGGAAACAAAGAAAGAGTCAGAGAAAATTTCAACAACAACAACAGCAGCATTATCGAAAAATCAACAAACAACAACACTTATATAAAAATAATAACACTACTAACGAGAATAATTACGGTAATACTAACCATTTATCTACTAAGAAAATTAAACAATAATCTTAGATCTTATATACATAAACAGATTAATAAAACACAAAATGTATAAAAATAAAAAATAAATTATATACAAAAAAAAATATATATACATATACACTTGTATTTCTATGAAAATTTAAGGGAATGGAAAAGGCACAAGAAATAATTCGAATAATAGAAAAATTATACACAAATGCTAAAAAGTGCTCAAATAGGAAATATAAAAAAGAAACAATCGAAACAAAGATAGAGGAATTAGAGACACTCAGAAATAGATTCGTAGAAATTATAAATGACCCATTCAACAAAAAAACACACTGAAACACACAAATTAAAAACAATATTCAAAGAAAAATACACAAACACACTAGCTATATTAAATGAATTTCTAGACAATACAGATTTAGACAGTAAAGACGATATAGGTTTAAACGAATTAGAAGACATAAATTTGGAAATAGAAAATATAAACATTACAGAAGATAACATAGAAATAGAAAATACAAACATGGGAGCATTCAATTTAGAGACGGCAATGAAAGCCATTCCTACTTTTTCAAGAAACATTAAAGACCTAGACAGTTTTCTAAAAATTATAGAACTGATCAAAAGACCGCTCACAGAAACCGCAAAAGCAGAGTTGTTGGAATTCGTTTTCCATATAAAACTAAACCCTAATGTAAAATCGACTATACACACACAACCGGAAACACTAGCAGCACTTACTACGGAATTTAGGTACAAACCAACAACAACAATACCCCAAATACACACTTCACTAACACATACAGCCCAACGAAATTATTCAGTCACAGCCTACAAAGCCAGAATAACTTAACTTATTACAGACTTAAACAAACTACAAATCGAAGACATCGGTACCACATCCCAAAACGGAAAATCAATAATCACAAAAATGAATGACACATATGCTTGAAAGATGAGCTCAAATCAACAATATTTGCCGCTCAACCGAAATCTTTCACTGAGGCAATTAACCTCGCATTGGAAATAGAAAAAGAACAAACAAACAGCATACTTCAACAGAAAAAGACCAATAAACACAAACAGACAAAGTTATAATAGAACCTACGACACAATCGAAGGCCACAAAATAACTATATTCAACCACAAAACAATCAGAGATACAATAACAGCTATAGACAACAAGGAAATAACCCAAACAACAGACCGAGAAACAAGTTCAATATGAGCAACACATATGGACAACAAAGAAATCAGCAAAGGAATAATCACACATACAGGCAAAACTATAGCCAAAATCACAATCAACAATACAGAAGGTCGAATTTTAGCCAACGACCCAACCATTACATAAGAACAATGAATAACGAAGCAAATGACCAGGGAAACGAGCAAGCCACGGGGTACATGTACATGCAATACCAACTACATAATACTAAAAAGCAAACACAATGAAATTACATTTCTTATAGACACTGGCGCCGAATTATCAGTTTTCAAAGTTTCAAACAAGGTCGTAAATGAACCGTATTCCCCCGAAGAAAAATTTAAACTGACGGGAATTATGAAAGAGGAAACATACTCTTTAGGTATATTAGAATTAGATCTTCTAATAGGTAAATCATACTTTAACCACGATTTTCCAATTAACACCGACGGTATACTTGGTAGAGATTTTCTCAAAAGATTTTTCTGTAAAATCGACTATGAGACATTTACAATCTCTATAGTAGTAAATGAAACAAGCGTAACACTACCAATGTACACAAAACCACTTCAGACCCTGACAATAACAGTACCACCACAAACACAGATTATACAACCGATTACCGATAAGAATACAACTAGACGAAGACAAAGTAATTCTGAACAATGAATTAACTGATGGTGTTTTTCTAAGCAATTCCATTGCACCTAAAACGATTATGAAAATTTTAAAAACATGTTCCTAGATATCTTAAAACGATATCAAGAAGTATTCCATTTAGAAGAAGGGCACCTAACAACAAACAATTTTTTTTTAAATGGAAGTCATTACAAACCAAATAAATAAAATGTACAACGACGACGTAATAGAACATTCGGTTAGCCCATACAACGCTACACTCCTCCTCGTACCAAAGAAAAATACGAACGATAAAAACAAATCAAGAGTAGTTGTCGTCTATAGGAAACTAAACGATAAAATAAATAATGACAAATTTCCATTAACACGTTTAGACGACATTTTAGACAAACTAGGGAGAGCTAAATGGTTCTCAACACTCGACATGACGAGTTCTTTTCACCAAATAGAACTAGAAAAAGACTCAAGACCTCTGACAGCTTTCTCAACACCCAATGGACACTACCAATTTAAACGACTACCCTTCGACCTCAAAATCTCCTCAAACAGTTTTCAAATAATGCTTACCATAGCATTAGCTGGACTAGAAACAGAAGCTTTTCTATATGTAGACGACATAATTATCTATGGATGAAGCTTAAACCACCACAACCAAAACCTAATTAAAGTCTTAGATAGATTAAAGTGTTATAACTTTAAACTAAACGCCGAAAAAGAGACGGAATGCTTTTGAAAAAAAATAATGAGTCGACCAGTATTGCAATACCCTGATTTCGACAAACAAACTTTGTTCTTCATTATTTTGTTATTAAAGTGGAAGTTGTTATTATTTCATTACTACCTCTCCCACAATTGGTGACCCTGACGTGATTCGGACTTGGATTCGGATTTGGACTTGGATTTGGATTTGGCCTTGGATTTGGATTTAACGCTTATTTCTCATCATATAATATAATTATAAAATTAAATAACGTAGAATATTCAGTAAAACACTGTGCGTCTCAGGTAGGTGAACTTTATTGTCTAGTTCATTTTTTTTGTGGCGTTTTGGGGGAGCGTCGCGTGTTGACGCACTGAAAGTCTTTTGGTAGCGTTCAATATAAACCCAACCAATTTAAATTTAGCGGGGACCACCAATGTTTACAATGTTTCGATAAAGTACGCACCTTTCAACCGAGATGATCCAGAAATTTGGTTCACTCAGTTGGAAGCACAATTTGAAATATCGGTCGATGATACTAAATATGGACACCTTATTGCGGCTCTCGATCCACAAACAGTTAAATGTATGCGTGATCGAATTCTTAGGCCTCCGACTTGTGACAAATATGAAACTTTAAAAAAGGTTTTTATTGAGCGTCTGTGCGAATCGGCAAAAATTTAGCTCTACCGACTATTATCAGGTTTGCAACTCGGGGACAGAAAACCATCTCAGCTTTTAAGATAAATGGAAGCATTGTCTATCGACCAAGTGACCGAACCAGTTTTGAGAAATGTATGGTTACAGCGAGACCTGGCCTTTGTTTTCCCCTACATTGACGACCTTCTGATCGCGTCACAATCCATGGAGGAACACCTCAGACACCTACACATCGTTTTCCACCAGGATGCAGGACTGGTGATAAACATAAACAAGTGTGAATTCGCAAAGAATGAAATATCTTTCCTTGGATTTCATATTTCCACAAACGTTATGTCGCCTGATAAACATAGAGTGGAAGCCATTCAAAATTTTCCACCAGCTACAACAGAAGGCCTTCTACGATTTTTAAGGATGATCAATTATTATCGAATTTTTTTACCAAAGGCAGCACACGACCATACAATTTCTTAAAAAGTCGCAAAAAGAAGGACAAATCATTAATAAATTGGAATGACGAATCAATCGAAGCGTTCAAGACGTGCAAGACAAAACTCGTAAATTATACTCAGTTGGCATACCCCATTCCAAACGCTAATTAAATTCTCTATATTAACTTCGCGTGCACGTGGCTGGCTGGTTGGCTGGCTGGTCAGATTTTCTGATCAATTTTTAGCCCACTTCCCATGGCCCGATTTTATTAAAATTTTGCCGGTGACAATACTTTCTATTAAAATTTGAGGCCCCTCGGACCTCGGGTTCGGGGGGCTCTCATACAAATATTTTACAAAATTTACCCGATTTTCTTTAAATTTTGTACACATGTGTGTCTTCGATGGAAAACTCTTTTTGTAAAAATTTGGAGCGATCGGCCCCTTGGGGACCCCAATATACAATTTTTAAATATCGCATCAGATCACGGCAAAGTCTGAGCTCCGTGGATGATTTTGCCACAAGCCGAGCACGCAGTGTGTGTGTGTGTGTGTGTTTGTGTGTGTGTATCTCCGATTAGAGAATTTACAAGAAAAATTTTAATTTTTTTTTTTCTATTCAAGTCGACGTATCAAATACACACACCACTTTTCTTTCATTCACGAAAGCTAAACGACACCGAAGCTCGCTACAGCACGTACGACAAAGAAATTTTAGCTGCTTATTCAGCTATCAAACACTTCAAAAATTTTGTCGAAGGTCGAGAATTTATTTTATTCTCCGATCATAAACCATTAACGTTCTCTTTACGTCAAAATCTCGAAAAAGCTTCGCCAAGACAACGTCGTCACTTGGACTTCATCGCGCAATATTCATCGGACATTCGTCATATTTCGGGCAACAATAATGTTGTCAGAGATACGCTCTCGCGGTTAAAACAAATTGACATCGGAGGCGCAATCGATTTTGCCGCAATCGCCCACGGACAGACGGATGACTTCGAGCTAATAAAATTAATGGAATCAAACTCATCCCTAAAATTCGAAAAATTCCCAGTTTTTGGAACCGATAAAGAAATATTTTGTGACGTTTCAACTGGTACCCAACGTCCATTCATTCCAAAGCCGTTTCGCAAACAAATTTATCAATCGTCCCACAACGTCTCCATCCCGGTATACGAGCCACAGCGAGACAAATCAGCAAAAAATTCGTGGGGCCAGCAATGAACCAAGAAATACACAGTTTGGCCAAAAACTGTATACGATGCCAAAAGTGCAAAGTAACTAAGCATGTAAAAAGTAAAATCGGAACTTACGAACTGACAAGCAAACGTTTCGGTGAGCTTCATATTGACATAATCGGACTTTTGCCACCATCCGAAAGCAACTCGTATTGTTTAACAATGATAGATCGCTATACCCGTCAGCCAGAAGCTACACCAATTCCAAATATTAAGGCTGAACCCATTGCTGACGCGTTAATAAAAACATGGATTAGTCGATTTGGCATACCAACAAGCATCACGACTGATAGAGGTTCGCAATTTGAATCAACTCTTTTCGACGAACTTTCAAAATCACTTGGATTTCTTTGTAAACGAACAACTGCTTACAGTCCAACATGTAACGGTTTGATAGAAAGATGGCACCACAGTCTCAAAAGCGCAGTTATGTGCGTCGCCGAAAAACAGTAGACAAAATCTTTACCGTTAATATTGCTCGGTCTGAGAACTTCATTCCGTGATGATTTTCAAAGCACAACGGCTAAACTCGTTTACGGAGAACACATACGACTACCCGCTGATTTCATACAAACAAGAAAGAGCATACACCAGTCTGAGTTCGTCACGCAGTTGCGTAACCAATTTAAAGACATACCTCCCTCATCAACGTCACGACATTCAAAGGAAAAGGTAAAGACAAAAGTCTTTAAAGATTTGTCGACATGTGAATTCGTGTTGGTTCGCATAGACTCAGTTCGTCATTCGTTACAACCTCCCTACGAGGGACCATTCTTAGTAATCAAGCGTAATGAAAAATATTTCACAATACTAATTAAAGGTATCGAATCGACAGTCTTAATAAATAGGATTAAACCTTGCTTCATTAAAGCACCTCAGGTTGGCCAACCATTAGGTGCATCGACCGATCTTCCACCCAAGATGAGCTTCTCGTCGCAAACAAATCTTACACATACTATCCCTCGAAGTGAATCAAACAAATCACCTCAAAAGAGAGTTACATTCTCCCCCAGGGTCACTGAGCAATTTAAGTCCAGAACCGGACGCACAATTAAAAAACCGTCTCGTTGTAAAGTGTGGCGGTGCGTGCCTTTGTTGAGCCTCGTCTGAACGTTCTCGTGTAAGACCGGCCTAAGATTTTCGGTGGAACGCTGCCGAAGGTGAATTACTCCTTACTCGATAGAATTTGCCAGACACATACACACAACTTTGTTCTTTGTTCTTGGTTCTTTGTTCTTTGTACTTTTTAATACTTTAAAAATAAATATTGTTGTTATCATTATTTTGTTATTAAAGTGGAAGTTGTTATTATTTCATTACTACCTCTCCAACACCCTATCTCTATGGAAGAAAATTCACAGTGGTCACGGACCATAGACCACTAGTGTCACTATTTTCTTACAGCAATCCCTCGTCAAAGATGACAAGAATACGTTTAGACCTTTGCGACCATGATTTCGACACAGTCTATAAAAAGGGTAAACTGAATACAAGCGCAGATGCTTTATCTAGGATACAAATTGACTCCGACATACTAAAAGAATTGATACCAAAAGAAAAAAACGAAAAGACAAAGAAAACACTCGTTATAACAAGGGGCATGTCTAGTAAAGACAAAACAATTAACAATAATTCGGAGAAATGCAACTCTCAACTGAAGCCAGTAACCCGACCGGTACAACTTCAAATATGGGAATGCACTTCCATCAATGATATCAATAACTTAAAGAAAATAAAATTCACTGACGACAAATATATAAATAATTGCAAAATAAATATTGATAACAAATACGTGCACGTTGGTTGTAGTGATAATTCAGCGAATTTAGATTCGATGCTGAAGAAACTAGCATCCAGGATGAATAAAGAGAATAGAAAAAAAATTAGCGCTCAAAAATAATGATGAAATATTGAAAGTATATAGCAATGAACAATTTAAGAAAGCATATGCAAAATTAAAAATTAAAAACAAGTATCCTGATTTAAAGATTTTAATATATGCCGCCCCAAGAAGAATAAAAGATGAGTTAACTAAATATAAATTAATAGACGAGTATCACATTTAAACATACGGAGGACCCCAAGGTGTAAGAAAAACAACTTTAAAGCTAAAGCAAAAATAACTATGGAAAAACATGAGTAAAATGGTTAAAAATTTCATTACAAACTGCGACCTATGTTCAAGGAATAAACAGACTAGACATATAATGGAACCTCTAACGAGAAAAGACACACCATCTGACAGTTTTCAGACTAGTTCAATAGACACTGTAGGACCACTACGCATCTCCAACGACTATAGGTACATTCTAACAATGCAATGCGAACTAACAAAATTCGTAATAGCACATCCGATAACATCGAAAGACCCACAAACAATAGCCAAGACATTAGTTGAACAAGTCATACTAAAATACGGACTATCCAAAACACGAAAATCAGACAACGGCACAGAATTCGCAAACGAATTACTAAAAAACATATGTTCACTGTTAAAAATAAAACAAACCTTTTCAACCCCTTACCACCACCAGACACTAGGTACGATAGAACGAAACCACCGGGTAATGAACGAATACCTCTTAGCATATACTGAAAACAATGAATGGGACAAATGAATCCCATACTACCCATTCGCTTACAACACAACACCACACATCGATACAGGTTATTCACCTTTCGAACTCATTTACGGAAAATTAGCGACCTTGCCAAGCGACATTGAAAATAATAACAAGAAAATATACAATTTCGAAGACTACACAAACGAATTGCAATTTAGATTACAATCAGCTCTAAAGAGAGCAAAAGACATAACAGACAAGGTTAAAACGAAAAGAACATAAGAAAATAATAAAAACTATACAAACACACTAAAAGCAGAATTAGGCGATTTAGTATTAGTAAAATTATAGAATAGAAATAAAAATCAAAGCCCATACAAAGGACCTTTTGAAATAATTAGAAAAAATGGAGTAAACACTATTTTAAATATTAACGGTATCCATAAAGAACTACATAATAATCAACTAAAATTGTACAAACCTAGACTAAGCTAACTACCAATTTATATAATTAATATTATCACATTTTTTACTATTATTACATATTCTTATCATGCAAAAATTTTCTTTTATATACAAAATAAATTTTTTTTTCAAAAAGTGAGGGTGTAGTGTATATTCATAAGATACACACCACCCAAGCAAGTACAAGTAACAAAGAACATTAATTGTGACAACACCAATGCATAATGTAATACTCAAACAAAAACCTCATGCAGTCAAAAAACCATAAATTACGTAATAGAATAAACAAAGCACACGTGTTCGGCTAATAACGACACAGTGCATTATGAATCACACACAACAAGTAGAGCATTTGCATAGTGCCGTACTCTAGCATAAATATTTCAAGTGCACCATTAATGAGCAAACTATTTATAAATGATAAAACTATTTCAAGTGCATCGATGATGATACACTGCGTTATTAGATACATAGTTTCTATTAGTAAAAAAGAAATTTCCTTTGTTAGTTTTACTATAAAATATGAAGATTTTATCAAATTAAAACAGAGTAATTCTCAACACGACACTGAAAGGTCTTATTTTTTCTAATCAAGCACTGCTTATTGGCTTTGCATTATTCCCCCTATTCTGCTGATGGCTGACCGCCGTGATTATGGCTTTGCAAAGTTTATATTGAAATTACCGTGCAACATAATTAGTATTTTACCTCAATTGTTTTTGGCCAATAAAGCTGCACCCCTGAAATATACTCGTATGCCGTCTAAACGTCACTATAGACCATGTGAGCCTGTAAACCAAAACCCTCTCTAGAGAAGTAGTAGTGTAGTATAGTCTCTGTTGGTTGGTTCTCTGCTCAACTCACATTACATTACTAATTGAATTAAAAGGTTTAATCTCAAAAACTATTTTATAACAACAAAAACTGGAAAACTAGAAATACACTTTAATTTAAGTAAATGTACATACATAAAAAATAAAATAAAAAAAATAAACAGTGCATTATCAGTAAATGTTTGTAACCGTTGTTACGCTCAAAACCCTCGCGGCCGTGTAGACGACATAGCCTACCCTGCTCTTTTTTCCGCTAGACCAGCAGATTTGCCAACAGCATTGGCTTTGGCACAGGAGCTAGTGTCTAATATCGAAAGAAGTATTTTTGTTTCCGCATTCGCATCGCGCGATAGATCCACATTTCAAAACAGAAATTAATCAGGTTCCGGAACCGGATAATAAAAAAAATTCCCGATTTTCTTCAAATGTTATACGCATATGTATCTCAGATGGACAACACATTTGTAAAAATTTGGAAGTGGTCGGTGGTCAGGGGCTGGCACCCATACAAATTTTATAAAAAAAGTACCCGATTTTCTTCAAATTTTATGCGCGTGTGGATCGAGCCCCGGGGTCCCATACAATTTTTTTTTAAAATGTATTCTTCAAATTGTATACACATGTGTATCTCCGATTAGAGAATTTACAAGAAACATTTTTATGGGCTGTTCTATTTTTTGTTAAATACGTGCTTATAAAGTCGCTAAAAAACAGCTTCATTAGATAAGTAACTTTTTTTCGGACCGGTGTTTGATTGTTGAATGTTCGCCCTAAACTTGAGTGTATTTTCGGAACTTCTTTACGACAAAACAATGCGAAGTCATTTGATTCGTTTTATTACTGGGATGTTACTTCTACCTATAATAATAGTACTGTATATGGTATAGTATATTGGATTTTTTACCATCCTTATAATTGTCATTTACGTTAAACTTAAACCAAAAAAAAAACCATAATGCAAAACAATACTTCATCGCCATCTCATAATATTAAACTATCATCAATAGACATGCAAGAAATTTTTTTCATATTTATCATCCGCTCCTAATCTATGAACAACATTCCGCTGACACGAGCTCTATTACAACGATGACGACTCCGCTCCTAATCTATAAACATTACGCTGACGCGAGCTCTACAACAACGACGACGACGTGATCATCATAATCATAAATAACATTCCGCTGACGCGAGCACGACTACAACGATGACGACTCCGCTCCTAATCTATAAACAACATTACGCTGACGCGAGCTCTATTACAACGACGACGACGTGATCATCATTATCATAACCAACATTCCGCTGACGCGAGCTCTATTACAACGATGACGACTCCGCTCCTAATCTATAAACAACATTACGCTGACGCGAGCACTATTACAACGACGACGACGTGATCATCATTATCATAACCAACATTCCGCTGACGCGAACATTACGACGACATATCGAACGAAGATAATGCCTGAAACACAAACACGCTTTAGCTTCGGCTTCGTTGCGTTACGAGCAACCGCTTTCAATTTGTTTTAAATTTGCTTTGAATGACATTTCTCATATAACTAATTTTCCCGCACAAAATAATTTTGTTTGTTGTCGTTTTTTCACAGCTGTGGCAGTCAGGCAAAGCAAATGTGCAGCACTTTTGAACTAGAGCTTCCGTTTGTAGCTTCGTTACTTAGAATTACGATTTTCTTTACGATTGCCAAACGAAACGTTGAAGCCGAAGTGACATTGTGATAGGAAGCATTGAAATCATATGGCTGAACTCGTAAACGTCAGGCGAAGCCGAAGCTGAAGCGTGTTTGTGTTTCAGGCATAAACATTCCGCTGACGTAATCCGAATGCTGATGTCGATGACGACGCTCAGTCGCGTAGACAGAGGTTAGATTGTAATGAATATTAGAGTAAGCCGGCCGTTGGTATCACAAAGTAGAAGAATATAGATCTTATTTTGCAATAGAAAATAAGTTTTGAAATTATAAATAAAGTTCTTATTTTGAAATTATAAATAAAGTTCTTACTTTGAAATAAGGAAATAAATTTTTAATTTTAAAAGTAGATAAATAAATTAACTTCAATACTAAATGGAAAAGAACAAATTTTACTATTGGATTTACTTTAAACTATTGACACATAAATGAATTCTTAAATTGAAGAAATAAGGTTTATATTATTTAAACGTATGAATAAATATGTAATTACCATGTAACATTTTTTCAACGAGTTTTGTACACCACCTCTGGATTCCTTTTATGTCGAAAAAGATCAAAGCGTGTCATATAAAATTTTAACGTGCCACAGTGTCAGCCACTCAGCCCTGGGGCCTGATCCGTTCAAAATTTTTACAAAAAGTGTCATCGCAGATACACATGTTTACAAAATTTTAGAAAATCGGGTTAATTTTATAAAAATTTATATGGGAGCCCATTGGCCCTGGAGCACGATACCTTCCAAAGTTTGGCTAAAGTGCGTTTTAAGGAGCATAGAGTTACTTTAACATTAAAGTTCAGCAGGGGGCGTGTGCAAAAAGTTTATGGGCATACGCCAGCTAAAACAGAAGTTTGATCAAGTTGTACCTGGTTCATGTGGCTTTTCATATATATCACGATTGAGATTGAGATTGATTTCCAATTAAAGGTGAAAATTAGTTCTACATAACCGTATTATGGGCCGAGGTCTTCTCAGTGTCCGAAAGCCCTAACCGCGTTGCTATATAACACATGTTTTTGTATGGGAAAAACTCAATAATATGATATTTCACTAAAATATATGAAAAACCACATGAACCAGGTTCAACTTGTAAAAACTTCCGTTTTAGCTGGCGCACGCGCATAACAAATGTATGGCTGTGTAGAAGTAATCTTCACCTTTCTGAACTTTAATGTGAAAGTCATTTTTTGGCTCTAACTCTGTCGAGGGGGGTTGAATTGAACCCAATTTTTCATAGGATGGAAGGTATTTTTATTACCTTTCATATGATACCAATTAATTGGTACACATACCTGTTTTTATATGGGAACAACTGAATCATATGATATTTCACTCAATTATATGAAAAACCACATAAACCAGGTAAGTACAAATCCTTAAAATCCTTCAAACGCATATTTGCCCATAGTTTAATCATAGTGTATTTTTATAGAAGATACAATGTGTGCAAAGTTTGAATAAAATTGGGCTTTAGGAAGTGGGTTAAAAATTGACCACAAGATTCCACCAGAATGCCAGCCAGTCACCGAGACTTGCCGACGCGAGGTTAATATAGAGAATTTAAAAACGTGCCAATCATGCCATTATTGTGCCACTCCGACAGCGCTGGTTCGATCTGGTTAAAAAGTAATATATTTTAACTGTGGTAAAAAACCTAATACCTACCTAATTTTTAAACCGAATTGCTGTTCCAAATACAACCGACTTGTGATTTACTATACGTAATATTTAAATAAGAGAATTAATATGTTTAAATATTTAAGCCGCAAAGTAGTGGCTACTAATAAAGGTCTAAAGTAGCTGTTAGGAGACAGAAGTTATTACGAGTATTTACTCGCGCATAATGAAATGCAAATGGCAAAAAATGGTGTCAATGGAGACTCCATTCATATGACCAAGCCTTCTCCCATCTGTACGGCCTTAACAATGCAAACATAATTAGCGAAATAAAAAATTGGGTAAAGAAATGAACAAATAAATATTGGGGAAATATAAATAGTTTAAAACACTCCAATAAATTTATAAACATTAAAGAAAGTAGTAAATCACAAAGAGGAAACAAAATACCTTGGAATTATCCTAGATAAGAAACTTACGTGGTAGAAACATCTAAAAATGGTGACCAAAAAGGCTACAAAAGCACTATAGACCTTAAGACAATTACTAGGTAAGCCCTGTGAACTACATATACAAATGCCTTCTTGTACCTACACCCAAATAATTAGACCAATATATTGTACGGTATTGATCGATACTATGGTGGAAAAAACTGAACAATGTACGGCAATAAAATAGCTAAATCAAATACAAAGGCTAGCATGTCTAAGTATAACAGGGGCAATGATAAAATTAGTAATAGTATTTTTACGTCATATTATATGCTAATAGTAAATGTTTGAGGTGGCACCTATTGCAAATATAATCCAAGAAAGGTCTAAAGTAGCTGCGAGGAGACAGAAGTTATCGCGAGTATTAGTTCGAGTATAATGGAATACAGCGAATAAGCGCTGTCACTGCTACCTGTCACTAACTGTGTAAAAATAAGAAGAAGAAGAAATTTAACTGGGGGTTGTGGAAGAGCACATAAAATACTTGTGATAAAATCAATATCAAAAATTTTACTTTTTAACTGTTTATTTATCTATATAAATAAAAATGAATGTTGCTAAGCGCATAACTCGAGAACGGCTCGACCAATTCGGCTAATTTTTTTTCCGTATGTTCAATGGGTGGGAGGTCAGTGGGTGTGAGTTCATTGGGCGGTGGGTCACTGTGTATGAGGTCAATGAGTGGGTGGTCAGTGGGCGGGATGTCAGTGGGCGGGAGGTCAGTGGGTGTGAGGTCAATGTGTATGAGGTCAATGGGTGGGAGGTCAGTGGGATGGGGCAGCCGGGAAACGCGGGTGTAAGTGGGCGTGGCGTCAGTGAGCGGGTGGCAAAGCGCCCGGGAACAGCTAGTCTAATATATAAAAATCTCATGTCACGGTGTTTGAGGCTCAACTACTCCGAAACGGCTCGACCGATTGTTATGAAATTTTTTATGTATATTTAGTAGGTATGAGAATAGGTTTTAAAGTAAAAAATACCGCTAGGTGAACGACTGGACTGATTTGGCTATAGTTCGAACATTGTTTTTGTGGTAGTATTTATGGAACGATTCGGCTCAAATTCACACCATATAATATTTAAATAAAAAGAAAGTCGTTGTCAAAATTTGGACCGTGGACGTGGCGTCAGTGGGCGGGAGGTCAGTGGGCGGGAGGTCAGTGGGCGGTGGTCAGCGGGATGTGGCAGCCGGGAAACGCGGGTGTCAGTGGGCGGGTAGCAAAGCGCCCGGGAACAGCTAGTTTATGTATATTAACTTCGCGTGCCCGTGTGTTTGCCTGTTTTCGTGGAATTTTGCGATCAAGTTTTAACTTAATTCCCAAACCCAGTTTTTATTGAAACTTTGCCCACATGTGACAACATTGTTAATTGAAATTTTGCAGTGATTGGGCAGCGCGGTCCGCGCCTCCCATACAAAATAATCATGCCATATAGCCTTAGATCATCTTATACTATAATGACTTTGTTCTGTGCACGCTGGTGCGCTTTGTGTAGCGCTGCTCTACGATGGGGGTTGTTTTGTGGTTGGGTTGAAGTGCCTTCGTATGTGTTTTGATTTTACACCCTCCGGGGTGGGGGCAACCTTCTCCCACCTGCCAATAATAAACATTGAAAATTTCATAAAAATCGGATTGTAAATGTACCTGATATTTACATTACAAATTTTCCACCGCCGGTGATGGTGATGGGAAGGGATGTACTATATCATATTACCTTCCTCCACCTGCCATTAATATACGTTGAAAATGTCAAAAAATTCGGTTAGTATATGTGACTCATATACTACATGTACTATAGACTGCCATCTTCCTCCATCTGCCAATAATATACTGTTACGAAAAGTAGTTAGTAGCGCAGATAATCGTATTCGAATCCTACGATAAATCGCAATATACATACTGCATACTAAAAAAACAACCCATAAAAATTAAAATTTTTCATGTAAATTCTCTAATAGAGATGGGTATGTGTTAAAATTTGAAGAAAATCGGGCTAGTTTTTAAAAAATTTACATGAACACAACACGGGTCTCAGGGCCCTATCACTCCAACAAATTTACAAAAAGTTTTGTCCATCAGTGATGCACATGTGTTTAAAATTTGAAGAAAATCGGGTTAATTTTTTTGAAAAATTTATATGTGACCCCAAGACCCCGGCCACCAAAATTTTTGCAAAAACTGTTGTCCATCGGAGATACACACATATATAAAATTTAAAAAAAATCGGGTAAATTTTTTTAAAAAAAAATTTTGGGGCCCTAGGGCCCGGGTCTCCAAAATTTTACAAAAAGTGTTTTCCATCGGAGATACATATGTATATAAAATTTGAAGAAAATCGGGTTAATTTTTTTAAAAAAAATTTGGGGCCCCACGATCCCGGTGCCCGGGGTCTACAAAATTTTTACAAAAAGTGTTGTCTATCGGAGATACACATGTGTATAAAATTTGAAGAAAATCGGGTAAAATTTTGTAAAATATTTGTATGGGAGCTTCCCGACCCCGTGGCCCGACGGGCCTCAAATTTTAATAGAAAGTGTTGTCTCCGGAAATACAGATGTGTGCAAAATTTCAATAAAATCGGGCCTTGGGAAGTAGGTTAAAACTTGATCGCAAGATTCCACGACAGACGACCGACGACGGACCCACGGGCAAGTGAAGTTAATATAGAGAATATAAAAAACCGCTGAATTAAAATAAAGCACTTTTGAACAGCATACTTTTAGGCTGTAAGATTTATTAGTTGATTGGAATTGTACCAGTACAAGTGTTGTTTTAATAAGTGTTTTTGTGTAAATTAAAAGTTATTGCCAAAATAAATTGTGAACTTGCATTATTTTTACTGTTTGTTTGTTAAAGTTGTAATTTATAATAAACTTTTGTTGTGATTGATTTGCAAAATCCCTTACGAACTCAAAAGCTTTATTTATTTGGATTCCGATTAGGAAATTCCAATGTCAAAACCAGCCAAAACCATCAAAAAAGCAGTTTTTCCAATTCTAAAGAAGGAATTCGACATTGCAATTGTGTTGTAATTTCTTATTCCTCGGCAAATAAAATACTGCTAAAGCTGATGATTAGAAGCTTTTCGCATCTCGAACGCACCTAATAACACAACAAAAGTCATAAAATACCTGGGCTTGTTTGCTTAGTCAACTGACTAAATTAATTCCCTTTAAACACGGAGCAATTGTATGTGAGTATAAATCATTTTATACAATTTTTTATGCGTTGGTTGAATTGAAAAACGACGAATAAATTTTTGACTTACATTACTCGTTCGAGTTGAATATAAAACAGACCTCAGAAGACAAAATTTCTATTATTTATTTTCTATTTCACTGTCAATTATTTAATAAAATTATCTCGTTCGTCTGTTCGACAAAAAAATTTCGAGTAAAATATTAAATATAAAAATAAACAAAATCGTGTTTCTGTAATTAATTGTAATTTTTGATGGATTTTTTTTTGAAAAGTAAAAAATGTATTTCCGCGCATATTATGTGCTAACTATGAGTAAAATTTAAGTATTTTGTTCATTATTACTCGTATAATCTTAGATACAATCACCATTTATATAATATTCATATTTTATTTAATAAGTATATTAATTTGCAAATTTTTCCGAAAAAAAGGAGATAAATATCTTGATTAAAAATGTACTCGGTGTTTTGATATTAAAACATCAAATAAAAAATGTATAAAATATAAATACATTATTTGATTTTTTTTTATTTAATCTATATGCTTAATTATAAACTTTTATGATTTAAAATAGAATTTGCCAATATTTCCATCTTGCTGCCCATTTTCAATGTAAAAATAAGTTTTTAAGTGATTTTCTTAACATTATAGACATATTTTCATTTTATATTATAGATTTAGCCAATATTTCAAAGCCGTTTCAAAGCAAAAATATTTTTTTAAATGACTCAGGAAACAAAAAATTCTTTTCTTTCGTATTCGATTGCTCAAGCGCAGATTTCTAAAACAAACAAAAAATACCACATTAAATAAATAAATGTCTATAATCAAGCTAAAAGATTAAATAAAAAATGTATATAAAGACTTAAATATTAGGTATAATAATTGATGGGCGCCGTGGCTCAGTGCATTAGAGCATGGACTCCTGAGCAGGGGGTTCGTGGTTCGAATCCCAGTAACACCAAAGTATTTTCACAGTGTCCCACCTTTCCGAAAGTTAGACAAACGTCCGAGAGTAACAACTTGTCACGGAAAGCTTCTAAATTCGCCGTTCGGATCCGGCATTAAATTGTAGGTCCCTCCATTTGAGTGCAAAAATATGCATGCTCAACACAAATGGTTGCGAGAAGCCAGGCTTTCGACCGCAATGGTCTGTCGCGCCGATATTATTATTATTATTATAATCAATATTAATATTAGTTTAAAATGTTTAAAATTTAGATATATTTATTATATTTTTCAATTTAAATTGGTTACATGTTATTAATAATATAAAATAATAATAATCTGAATAACCGAAAATATTTACACTATGAGTCTATTCTTTTGTCCCTTCAACCCTAGCGAATATATTTAGTTACCCTGAGTACAAAGAGCAATTGTTGTACGGCGTAAATATATAGGGTGCGTACACTGGGTAACTTAACACGCTCGTACTTTCCTTTAACTTGATACTTATTTTAATGTAAAAAATAGGAAACTGTGTGTACACCGTGTTGTGCATGGTTCACAATAGCTGTGTTGCTTTGGCAAAGCCGGCTTGGCTTTACAAAGCAACAGCTTTTGGCTTTAAATTTTAGATGCATTTTAATTGCTATGTGTTAAACAAAACACCGCCTTACGGTGAGTACCATCACTATAAAATGGCTTTAGTTTTTAAATCCTACAGATTTTTGGATTTATTTTCGGCTTTATGCTTGTGCTATTGTTGTTGTAAGCCAAGCCAAAGCTACACAGCAATTAAAAAACACAATGTACATAGTAAAATTACCCCGGTTGAATAAAAAAACACTTTAAAAAAAAATTTGGGCGTTCACTGTTCGGTCTGGTTGTATAAAATACAGAAAATAAATATATTATTTGCTCTGTGTTCAATACATATACTCCGGTTGAATAAACAAACATACCCAACAAACTTACAGATATTTGATTTAAAATCGCAACAAATAACTAATATTTATCAGTTGTGTATTGTGTTCATGTTTAAATGCATGCAGTTCCTCCAAAGTGGTGACGCGTGCGGGTCGAGATAGCATAAATTTATACAAATTTTATGTGTGTCGTTAGCTGGCAATAGAATTAATTGTCTGTAATTTTGGTGCTAAAAATGACAGAAACAAGCGAAAAATGTGATCCTGAAATGAAGGGTTGGCTATTGAAGTGGACAAATTATATAAAGGGATATCAAAGACGCTGGTTTGTGTTATCTCATGGTGTTCTTTCTTATTATAGGTAATTACTTCAATAGGACTGGTTTTGGTCGCAAAATGAGGCAGGAGCCTTTCGTATATGTACGAGGTGTATAACAAGCAATTATATTAATGTGTTATTTTTTCTTTAATTGGGTTAGTGTATTTTATAACGCTTTTTAATTACTTAAACCGAAACTTTACCCATGGGTAATCTGTCAAAATAACAGTTTTTGTGTTGAACTCTGCAACTGAAACGCCAAACGGAAACCATATTCACAAGAACAACGAACTGATGTTTTTTTTTTGTTTTTGAAATCTGCGCTCGAGCTCATATTTTTTCTTGAAAAAACAAACACGAATCTTCCGAGAATCCTTTGTTTACATTGTTTTGTTGCATGTGTTGTTGTTTTAGTTAATGAAAAGAGGGGTAAATCTCCCAAAATATCCAGAGCTGTATTTTAATTACCGAGGAATGAGGAATTACAACAATTGCACTGTCGAATTCCTTCTTAGGAATTGGAAAACCTGCTGTTTGGCTGGTTTTGACATTCGAACTCCTTATTCGGATTCCATATAAAATACAGCTAAGATCTGTTTGAGGGGAAATCCGATCTACCGTAGATTGGTTTTTTGGAATAAACGAACAACTTGACAGCCAAAAATCAATCTACGCCAGATTTTTAAAAAAATAAACGACATGAGAAATTAGTTTGTTTGCTCTCTCTTCGCCTACTTGCTGAGTAAACGACACCTTACCCATCGATTGCCGACGGGTAGGATAGTTACTGTTACGCTAAATGATACCATACCCCGGGTATTGTTTGCAATTGCAATGTCAAACGGACACCACGAGAGGAAAGCGCTGTTAATGACAGCGTGAACTACAAAATTGTCGCTGCGAGCAATCGGTTCTTTTTTGGATCATGCAAAAATGCTGCTCACATGCCATTGACATATAGATTTATAGAATGAGTGTCAAAAAAAGATGCAAAACAGAGTGATGTCCATGGATCCCTAACTATAGTAAACACACTTAATACTAAATAATATTAAGTTTTGGTTATTATGTGTCGTGCCTCATTTTGCGACATAAATCGGCACTCAGATATATGCACAAATCATTTACTATTATATGATTAAATGACTTCAATGTTTACAAACCTTTCAAAAAATGTCCACAGCTTTGAATAATTTAACATAATGGGGCTTACCGTTTTATTTTTACATACAAACAAAAATGAAGGATTTTTTGATAAAATGCATTGAATGCAATGAAATTTTTTTTTGACCGGCTATAATATAAATCCAAAAATCTACTAAGCAAGTACTAATCGCTTGAAATATTTTCCTATATATTGGGTTAAAAACAGCATATATGTTTTTTGTAGCTTATGCGACAAGATTTCAGCTAAACAACGGTACGTCCGGCATTTGGCCTTCTTGACACCCCTCACCGTAAAGCCCTAATTGAGCAGATTGCGAAAATCGCAATTGTTTGGGGCGCCGCCCCCTTTGGGTAGGAGGGACATCCAAAGTTTTTTTTTTTTTTTTTTTTTTAGAAAAATGCATTTTTCTAAGTATTTATAAGGAGGTGTGGGGGTTAATTGGTATCATACGAAAGGTAATAAAAATACCTTACATTTACAAAATAATGGGGCCAATAGAACCCCCCTCGACGGAGTAAGAGCAAAAATACCGTTGCCGAGCATACCGTTGAAACGCCAAGATTTCTAATAATAGGTCTGTTCCCGCACTCAAAAAGTTTTTATAATTATTTCTAATTTTTTCCACTTATTACTCAAAAGCGTTCCCGTGATCGAAAATGTGGTAAAAAACAGCGGAAAATAGACATTAAGTTCATTTCCCCTCGATGCCAATTTTGCCAACTTTTACTACAATAATTTGTGTATGTAACATGTGAACATTCTGTCAAAAACGAATTTATTGACAACGAACATATCTGGCATTCGTTTTTTCCTAAAGGTTTCTTAACAAAGTGCACTAATTTTTGGCGCAAAAAAAATGGACTCGCGCGTTTTGTAAGTAAATTGTTGTCAAAATGGTGGTACGATGGCTATAAGAATGATAAAAAATGTTTTTACTTGAAATTTTATCATGAGCAAACAAATTCAGTGCACTGTGTGAAATTAAGTGCAGTATTTTTGCACTTCTTCTATCAAAAGAAAGCCTCATAAAACTTACTTGTGAATGTTGAATTTTGGCGAAAGGGATTTTGACAGTTTCTTTTCTTTTTTCTTTTTTCTCCAAAAATACGGGAACAGACCTAATACATCCAAAGTTTAGCATTTTTCGCGCGATTCAAAATGCATCCCAGCAATCGCGTTAGTTAAGTGCAAATGTAAAAAGGGGATGATTAATAGCTGTCGTATGCTTCAAATGACCGTTTGATGATTCAATTCCCTAGAAATTGATGAATAGGGAACTGTGACTGTTTAGTTATTAGTAAGTACACATGATATATAAGATGCTATTTGAAATTTGAAATGTAACCGCCTGCAAGTTTAAATCATGCACTGGTCAAAAATGTAGTCAAACCGGTTTATGCGGTCAACCAGTCAAGTTGTAAAAGTTCCTGCTAAGTAAAAAAGCTACAACCTAAGAGAATTATAGTAGATTATTATAAGTGTTTTGTGTGCATTTAAAAGTTGTCCAGTATAAAATTGTGAACTTGTGTTATTTTTACTGTTTGTTAATTAAAGTTATTATTTGTAAAATAATAAACTTGTGTTGTGTTTTATTTGCCAAATCCTTTACGAATTCGAAAGCCGAAATTTCGTAACAATTGGTGTCCGAAGTGGGGTTTTGCAAATCGTGGGACAATAAAATTTTGTAAATCGTTAAGAGATTGACATTTTTGCAAATCGTTGGACAGTAAAAAAATTAATTTGTGATTTTCCAAGACAGTAAATAAATTAAGTGAAATTTTTAAGAAAAGCTAAGAGATGAAATGAGCGAAACGCAAGAAACGCTCAAAGGAGAAATGAGTGGAATTCAAACATTACTTAAAGGTTAGATAAATGGAATTCATAAAGAAGTGAGTTACTTGGAAGGAAAAATTAAAGAGTTTGAGTCCCGGTTAGATAGTCGTACCCAGTTCGTCAGGGAAAACTATCAACAAAGCAGTACCAGAGTCATTCCAGAATCTTTTAGTAACCAGAAAGGAATTTTGAAGCCACTGGCGTTCGATGGCGAGACAGCTTTCGAAAATTTTAAAGTCCACTTTGGAGCTGCGGGACAACATAATGGATGGGGCGCTGAAGAACAACTAAATTCTCTTATCCCGGCGTTGAGAGGCTGATGTATTGCAAATTACCCCAAATGCCGAGATGAGTGCTGGAAGAATCTTGAAAGAGTTGGACTTGCTTTATGGACAGTCTCACACCCAGGAGTTAAGCAAAATACAACTCCTGATGAAGAAACCGAGGAGAAAGGCTTTAAGAATTAGAACGGGAAATAACTAAGCTAGCAAGACAAGCCTATTGTGGGTTTCCGGCTGGTATCTTGGACGGATTGCAGTGGATGCGTTCATAAATGCTATTCGAGATGAAGACGAGATGTCTTGGATTAATGTGAACACCGCCAACTGAGGGCATAATTCCACGGTCCTCGTCGGACGCGGATTAGTTATACGACAATCAACGTTCAATGGTTAGAGCAGGACCTATCTAAATCTTTGCCAATCTTTGGTTCACGACGATCGGTTGAGATGTGCAACTCCACAATGAGCACATCATCGCACCGGTAACATCAGGGACGTAAACTAATGCTCCAAAGACTTGGTAACATCATTCTGCCTCAGATGTAACCATGCTAGCGCTCTACCCGTCTTTGGGTATTAAACCACTGCGTAGGTCAAGCCCAGAACGAAACTGGGTCCCCAACCAAAATCAGATTTAGCTTACCTCCAAGGAGGTAGGTGGGGCCAACACCCGTAGTACCAACGCGAACTTGGTTAGATCTGAAATCAATAGACTCAGAGTGAATGCCTTTTTGCGAAAGAAAAAACCGTAGGATAAAAACTATCACAGGCACATCAGGTCAACAGTTTGGTTCGACAAGGCCGCTAAATACGAAGAGCTCCACCGAATAAAGCCCTTTCAGGGTCGTACTCTAAGAACCCGCGGCCCTTATTACTCTCCCGTGGTAATGCCCCACTAAATAAATCTAACATTACATTTACATAACCAGTAAATAAATCTATGATGCAGTTGGACCCCATCACGGGTCTACCACTCCTCCTTTCTCAACCAGATTGGTGACCGGCTACGGCGGAGTTATTCGAGATGACAGTTAAAGTTTCATTTAAGGACAACATTGAGAGGAAAAACAATAAGTCAAGTATTGGAATCGGCTTAGGAGTATGAAGCAGCTAAAGCGAGCGTGTCTTCGGATTTTGTTGGGTTACGCAAATTGGAAACAGAGGACGTCGCAAAAATAAAAGCTCTGATCGTAGAGGAGATCCAAAAATCAACCACTGGTCTATTTTAAAACGACAGTAGTAGCAGATTGGATTTAAGGTGTTCTAGACGTCAGAAACCTGGACATTTCATTCTGGATTGCAAAGAACTGAGCACTGGAAACATGATGGGTCAGCCTGTGAATGGTGTCAATAATCTGGAAAGATTACGGCGGATAGATGCACAATATGAAAAGAAGGTAGAGCGATCGTCTTGTACCAGCTTTGCTGGGAAAAGGCTTAAAAAGACAAGGGTATCCCAGGGTCACAATATGCAGTACAAATCTTGGAAGGGATTGCAACAGTCTGGTTGTTAATGGCGTATTGGAGAGAAGACCTTCCAATTTTATTTTAGACAGGAGCTTCTAGATCAATTGTGAGTCCTGAAATGGAGTCTAGAGAGCAAGTAGAAAGAGTGCATCACTACAAGAGAAGCTGCAGAAGTTAAGGGTAAACGTTTCTTTACAGTCGAATTTGAACGAATAAGGTTTCAACATCGGTTTATTGTTGCTCGTGCGGAAGATGAATGCTATTGGGTCTGGACTTTGCGATGGCGCACCAGATGTCACTAAATTTGAGGAAGCAAGTGCTAAGATGGCATAATATAGAAGTTCCGCTCAGAATTACCGGCAACCACACTGGTGGATCATTCAGGTAGTGTTGTGTCCCAGAGTACAAAGTATAAGACCGGAAAACTAGAACTGCTCAGCTGTTTCACGAATTACGATTCAGCAGATGAAAGATTATTTGACAAGAGAGCAGCTTTAGGAAGAACAAGAGCAGGATGATTCAATTGCTCCAATACTTCATAGATGGAGTAAGGAGAAATACCGCACTGGCACGAAATTGCAACAGCAAGCCCGACAGTAAAAAGTTCTGTGCTCAATGGCTGTCATTGAAATTCAAAGATGGACTACTAGTAAGGCAATGGTACTCTGCCGATGGTCGGTGCTCCAAATCAAGGTAGTGTTACCAACGAACATGATGAACAAGGTTCTTTACGATGCACACAGTAGAAAATCTGGTGAACATTTGGGAATTAAGAGAACACTGAATAAAGTAAGCAGTTTATTATTTTGGGAAAATTGCCGCAGAGATGTTGAAAACTGGTGCCAAACGTGTGCGAAATGTTCTGCAACAAAGAGCTAGAGGGAAAACGCATCGATACAAAGTTGTGGTGCCAACAGATGTGTAAGATGCAAAGGAAGCCGATTGAAGACCAAGGATCTTCAATGTTAATACAACAGTTAAGAACAACATTGTAAATGGTAGCGAAGGAATGAAAACACGGAATCACCTGCATACGAACTATAAACAATTTCGGGAAGGAGATTTTGTTCGGATATACAATTCCAAGACAAGACAAGGGAAATTACGAAAACCACAGCAAAGTTGGGAAGATCCCTACAAGAGAAGCAACGAAGCAGCAGAAGATTCAACAAAATCCCAGATGTAAAAAGGAAGTTGTCCGCATCAACAAATTGACAAGGTAAAACATCAGAAGGAGTGCTTAATCTGTTCGGGACGATCATTAAGGTGGGGGTAATGTTACGAAAAGTAGTTAGTAGCGCAGATGATGGAATTCGAATCCTAACATAAATAGCAATGTACATACTACATACTAAAAATAGGCACTAAATTAGAATTAAGCACATTTGAATAGCATACTTTTAGGCTGTAAGATTTATTAGATAATTTGATATTGGAAATTTAACCGCCTGCAAGTTTAAATCATTATGCACTGGTCAAAAATGTAGGCAAACTGGTTTGTGCGGTTTGCCCGGTTTGTGTGTAGGAACATGATTGTACATGAAGTTTATTGTTTAGAATTGAACTTGTCCAGTTGTAAAATTTAATGCGAAATATTAAAGCTACCACATAAGAGAATTATTTTAAAGTACAAGTATTATAAGGGTTTTTGTGTGCATTTAAAAGTTGTCCAGTATAAAATTGTGAACTTGTGTTATTTTTACTGTTTGTTAATTAAAGTTATTATTTGTAAATTAATAAACTTGTGTTGTGTTTTATTTGCAAAATCCTTTACTAACTCGAAAACCGAATTTTCGTAACAATATTCTAGTTTGTGAGTGCTCAGATGTGAACTCAACTCCCTAACAACACTTTTCTAATTCTATCCAAATATTTCCAAGCCCTTGAATGCCTTCAATGAATTGACAAAACAACTTTTTATCTTTAAGTCAGGATATATCAGCTACAGAAAACTTTAGACATAACAAATGAAGTATTATAATTACATTTTCAAGAAAAAAAATTTTTTAGAACTAGAGTTCGGGGATAACGCATGAGCTAGGAGATGTGTTCTATCTAGTATAGGAATTTTTTCCAATACCGACTGGTGGAATGATATGGCGAGATTGGTTAATGAAATATGACTGTACATAATTAAACCTTTTATGTCGATAATGAAGATAATATATAAATACTAGCTGTACCCGGGCGCTTTGCTACCCGCCCACTGACGCCACGCCCACTTACACCCGCGTTTCCCGGCTGCCCCATCCCACTGACCCCCGCCCACTGACCTCACGTCCACTGACCACCCACCCATTGACCTCATACACATTGACCTCATACACACTGACCCACTGCCCACTGAACTCACACCCACTGACTTCACACCAACTGTCCTCCCACCCATTGACCTCATACACAATGACCCACCGCCCACTGAACTCACACCCACTGACGCCACGTCCACTTACACCCGCGTTTCCCGGCTGCCCCATCCCGCTGACCACCGCCCACTGACCTCCCGCCCACTGACGTCACGCCCACGGTCCAAATTTTGTCAACGACTTTCTTTTTATTTAAATATTATATGGTGTGAATTTGAGCCAAATCGTTCCATAAATACAATCACAAAAACAATGTTCGGACTATAGCCAAATCAGTCCAGTCGTTCTCAAATTTTTTTTTTTTCACTTAGCGGTATTTTTTTTTCACTTTAAAACCTATTCTCATACCTACTAAATATACATAAAAAATTTCATAACAATTGGTCGAGCCGTTTCGGAGTAGTTGAGCCTCAAACACCGTGACACGAGATTTTTATATATTAGATATAAAGAAGACAGTGTTTTTTCAGAATAGGTTTGTAATGAATTCTTTTCTGCAAATTCGATAGTACCACACAAATAGTGTCAACACGAATGATTTTACCGTTAAATTAGAGACATTACAACCAAGTTCTAGGTAAATATTAAATTATGTACAGCAAAGCAAAAGCCAATTGCAGTAAACAAATCGGAAAGCTGCAACAATTACTTAAATAAAATCCCAAAGACAGAAATTCAGGATATCCGACTCTTAGTAAATGAATATCAATACATTTTCCACATATGAGATAACAAACTAACCCTTAACAATTTCTTTAAGCAACAAACAAATCTTTCGGACAACACACCAGTATACACAAAAAACCACAGAGGTAATACCATCAAATATATTTCACAACTCTCGATATGACAAGCTAGTACCATCAGATAGAACTATATTAGAATTCTAGGCATATGACAGTATTACGGACATTATCAATATAAGAGACTACTATTAGGTTTGATCATTTCTTCGAATAGTGTTTACAGAATGTTTGCCAAAGCACTAACGGGTTTATATGCTAGTAAAATCTTGTATCGATGTTTTAGCTTAAAACACCACAATTTAAATTTAAGTAATATTTCCAACGAATTGCGCCAGATTAATCTAAAACTGTAATTGTCTAAAGTTAGACGAGATACTTCTTTACGCATTGAATTGCAGAAAACGGAATAATCACTCAGCTAAATTTAAAACTATAAAACAACACACAGAAGGAAGACGTCGTTTAAAGGTTCGTTTATTATTTGCTGAAAGATGCAATGAAAATCCACTAAATTACGATTTAGTTCAGGGGAAGATAGTGTAGTCATTTAGTCAACGCGATCAATTATTTTTTTTATAATTTGCGCACGCAAAAAGGGGTTCGCACACTTATTATGTTCGGCAATATGCTTGGCACAGCGTGGGCGTTAGGGAAAAGGAGAAGAAGAGAGGAGATGTGAGCTTGTGTCTTGAATGTCTGTGGATCATAGTGATGTGGAAAGACAGAGCTTGGCAGAGCATTCCACATACGTGTTGTACGGCTGAAGAACGAATCCCTGAATTTAACTGTACGTCCGAAGACGGGATTAAGGGTAAACTGATGTGCATTTAGAGCGCCACGAGTATTGCGGTTGAATACAAGGAGAGGTGGCATGCAACTGGCTATTTCTCTTGAGCACCGCTGGTGGAAGAAGCGATAAAACAGTGACAAGCAGGAGACGTTCCTGCGGTGTTCAAGCGAATCAATTGATTTCGCAATGTTTTCGTCACCGATAAGTTTTATCGCACGGTTTTGTATTCTATCTAGTTGATGCAAGGTGGTTTTAGGATCACCAGACCAGATATGACAATTGTACTCAAGTTTAGGGCGAATAAAGGCCTAGTAGATAGTAGGCAGGTCAGAGGGAGAGGTTAGGCAGCGCAAGATGGCAGAAATATTTGTATCTACAATATTTTTTTTGGAATATTGATGGTTTAAATATCTCTGGATTTATTTGAATTAGATTTCCAATTTTTAATTTAGACCTTTTAGACATTATGAAATTTAATAAATAAAACACATTTATTTTTGCTTAGGAAGAAGAATCGCAGTTCGGAAAACCCCCAACTTTTTTTCACACTTGCCGAACACTTACCAAATCACTGTCGTGCGCGCAGTAGTAGACACAAACAGAAGTTAAAAATACATACAAAAATACATATAAATATAAACTCGTATAGATCGTATACGATACAGTGCCGACGAAAACGATATTCTTCTCGCCATATTTTCCAAAACTGATTTAACATTACCTGTCTCTGCTTCCATAGTTTTGTTTTTGTTGATGTAGCTGCTCCAGGTCTGTTAAACCTATTGCTGAGATGAAGATCCTTGGTCCAGTGTGAGAAACACTGGAGTCCTTTCGGTGCGTAGAACCGATCGTCGTTTTCGTTTCGGATGGCTGTTCCGCTATTGCAAAGGGAAATGGCAGTATTATCGGTTCACGACTAAAAAATGCGCTGGCGATAACGCTTGCTGGATCGTCTGGATCATCACTCAAAGGATTGGGCGCGAATTCAAAAGGCCCCCTATCGCAATAAATAATGTTAAAAATTGTTCATACTCTAACACTGGCTGAAATTTCATTGATTTGACTGCTGCTTTATACATACCACCTCTTGTGCTGCTGGCACCATAAATTTCCGTTCTGTCCCTTTCATTCTCAGACGATTAAATACATCATTATTTTCCCAATCTGTCCAAACTCTCTTAAACTCTTTAGCGGCTGCTACAAAGGATAAACCGTTATCACTGTTCATTCGCTCTCATCGACATCTTCTGCTTATGAATCGGTCAAAGCAGGCAATAAAAGCTGCCGAAGTCATATCACTCACTATCTATACTAATATTATAAAGAGGTAATGTTAGTTTGTGTTTAGGAAATCTTCGGAACTACTGCACCGATTTCAAACATTTTTTTAAATTCTCTATATTAACTTCACTTGCCCGTGGGTCGTCGGTCGTCGGTCGGTCGTCGGTCGGTCGTCGGTCGGTCGTCGGTCGGTCGTCGGTCGGTCGTCGGTCGGTCGTCGGTCGTCTGTCGTGGATTCTTGCGATCAATTTTTAACCCACTTCCCATGGCCCGATTTTATTGAAATTTTGCACACATGGAGACAACACTTTCTATTAAATTTTGAGGCCCCTCGGGCTGCGGGGTCGGGGGGCTCCCAAACAAAAATTTTAAAAAATGTACCCGATTTTCTTCAAATTTTACACACATGTGTATACCCAATAAACAATACTTTTGGTAGTGATCGGGTCCCGGGTTCGGCCGCAAGGCCCTTATACATTTTTTAAATATCTGTACTGGCATCAGATATTCGTCGCCCTTTATGGACTGTGTGCGGTGTGTGCTACGCAGTCGGCTGCGCTGCATGGTTTTGGTGGTGGTGGAGAGAGAAAGAGAAATCTTAGCGCACGCACAAATGAACCCAGCAAATGAAACGAGACATACATGTTTTATGCTTACTTCAACTTACATTTTTATTTACTGAATTGTATTTTTATTGATGTCGTTTTTTTTGTTGTTGATATCAACTTACAGATAGAACAACAAGTTTTCACAATATTCTGTCATTTGGCGTTTTCATAAATTAGTTCAGAGCAGTCAAAGAGTTCTCAAGATAAATGTTCGTGTTTCTTATTTGCTCAGAGTATGAGCGTGCTCTAAGTGCTCAGAATAAAATGATCTGAGCTTTTTCAATTTTAACATCTGATGTCAAATGTTTGTTTCGATGATTTTCTCCTACAATAAAAAAAAATGGCCCAGGATCGAGGGGCTCCCATATCAATTTCTGCGATTAGAGAATTTAGATGAAAAATTTTAATTTTTATGGGTTGTTTTTTTTAGAATTTAGAATGGACTTTCAGCGTGAACATGGGCTATATACCGTTTAAATTAAAGGGCCTTTCGTGGCGTTTAATTTTGTAACTAAACCAAAGTCGACGATAAAACGGTCGCGCATTATAATGACTGTGCGCACTGTTCGCTGCGCTGCTTTCTGTGTTATGTTTTGTACGAACGTAACGCCTATAGCGGCATCAAAATGACTGCGTTCTATGTGCTGCGTTGCTTTGTACGTACTATAATCTTTCTATATTGTTACGAAAGGTAGTTAGTAGCGCAGATAATTGAATTCAAATCCTGATATAAATCGCAATGTATATACTGCATACTAAAAAAACAGCACTGATTATTCCACTCCATTAGAATGGTTATACCGTATTAGTAAATAATTATCGTCCAATTTCACTTCTATCATTCTTTTCTAAGATTTTTGAACGAGGGCTTTTTTAATAGTTCTAATTTTTTGGTTTGGTTTTAGGAGTGTTAAATCTACTGAAGACGCATTGTTGAAGTTAACAGGCGAAATTTATAATAGCTTTAATGTATCTAAAATACCTGCTACTTTATTTATTGATATTTCAAAGGCTTATGATATGGAATTGTCTCTCAAAATTGTATAAATATGGGTTTCCCACAAGGATCTGTTCTGTGTCCTATCCTGTTTTTAATTTATGTTAATTCTTTATTCATCCAACCTTTTAATGAGAAAAAGCAAGACAAAGCAGTACGACTACAAGAAATCATAACTGACTCGAAAAAGCAGTCCATGAATAATCCAGGTACTATAACCTCCGTAGAAGACCTTGGAAACCCGCAGTTGGGCAAGCCGTACTCGTAAAACAACAGCACTTGTCCAAATTCGCCGAAAACTTCGCCGCGAAGCTTGCCTACAGGTACGATGGTCTTTACGTGGTCACCGGGTTCATATCCCCGGTAATCGCCAAGATCCGCCAACATGGAAGTTAGAGTGTTCACAGCGATCTAAAAAAATTCAATTCCATACTCATCACCCCGCAAGAAGACCATACTACAATCAAGACACAGTCAGGCCCCTCAGCAGCTCCTAAAGAGGCAGCCAATACACAAAGGACCATCAGAATCAAGGGGTCCCGTCCTGATCCCACTACAGCCAGGAAAATATCACAAGCGAAAACCAAAAATTCTAAGTTTCCATACCACCCCCCCCAGGGTGCCGTACCGAAGAACCCAAGGCAAGGTAGGACCCATGGAGTTCCTTGGCCATCAGCGGAGGCTACGAAATCCGGGAAGACCGCCAACATTCCGCGGGATGACTGGGTACCACCAGCGGAGGCCATAAAATCCAAGAAGACCGCAACCATTCTCCGAGCAGTAAAGTTCACGGCGACAGCAACAAAAGGCACATAGACGGCAGCAAAACCAGCAGCGACAACGGCAGTAGTAGTAGCAGCAACGACAACCAAAACAGCAACGACAACAAAAATCACAGCAATAACAACAACAATGGTAAGGAAGAAAGCAACAACAGTAGGTACCACAACAGCACACACGGACCAGACCCCCAACCGTATCACCAAAAGTGTAGTGGGATCGGAAGACTAGCCTCCAGAATTACGTCAACAAATAAGGAAGGTCCAACACACGCGCAAGAAGAGCCAACAGAAACATTTTCCCGAGAATATAAACGGGAAATGTTATCGCGTTAACATAACCGCTCAGGACAAGTTCAAGTCTCCATCCTCCCGGGAGTATGAGGGGGTGTGACGACAAAAAAAACGGCCATTGATTTTCCAGTCAAACGCAAGCAAAAAATATATTCAAAAAATTAAAATAACTTTTATTTCAAATAATTGAAAATATTTTTTCATATTTTCATTTTAATTAAAATTAACTTTTTTCATTATTTTAAATTGTGTTTAATACCATACAGTATTTATTGTTGTGTTAAAATTTTTTAAGATTAATTTTTCATATCTAAAAGTGATAAATTTATTGGTCAAGATCGATAAAGAAAGCAAGATTTTAAAAAGAACAAATTGGTTATTTGAAAATCAAGAATATCAACAAAAGTGGAGTAGATTTACTAAAGCGGAAACAATCGTCGATTTATAATCGCTGAGTCTGGTGGTGTTGGATAATTTAAACGACAAGATCATCACACTGAATCACCAAAAGAAGTCAAATAAAATCCTAACGACAAAAATTGCTGAACTCGAACAGCGGTTACAGTCGTTTTCCAATATTGTTCATCAAGCGTGGATACTGCTGATAGCAATACCATCAAAACAAAGACATCATATCGTAACGTTACCAAAGATTCGGGCACAAAAAAATAGTTACGTTTAAAATTATTGTTATTCAAGTTTTTATCTTATTTGAGTAGTTTTTAGAAGTAGAATTTTTATTGACTTTCTGTCTCAGTAGCTGTGCGTGCCTTTTTCGTTTGTTAGGGCTGGTACTACAAACGAATCAGTAACGTTTTCACTGATGAGTGGTTGGTTCTTAGAAATTCTTCTTATTATTGTTATTTTTAATATTTTTTGATTTTTTATTTTATTATTATCTTATTTTACGTATATTTTCATCATCTTGACGGGTTCGGTATTTTTAATTTGTAAAATGAACTCTTATTTTGAAATTCATTTCACAAATATTCCCGGCATTAAAAATAATTTCAACTCGATCGTAGCACATCCTGACGCGAATAAACCTGCGGTTCTAAGTTTATGTGAAACGCAGGCCTCTTATATGGGTAACCCCAATGTCCGGGGTATTCTCGTGTCGACTGTTTGGTTCCTCAACGTGGGGTTATTTTATTTATACGAGAAGACATCAGTTTTAGTGTACCTAATTTTAATATTCCAAACAGTAATCCCATGTTCAATACGATATGGATTGAAATTGTAATTTCAAACCATTCGATATTTATTTGTTCCCTTTACCGTAGTCCTAATTTTTCACCTGATGACACTAATATTGAGTTTAATTACTTATCAGACACAATAGACAAGATTTACCAATCATCACCAACATCAGAATTGGTAGTCTTGGGTGATTTTAATGTCCACAATGATTCATGGTTGACCTATTCGAATGGTAGAGATCGATCAGGTGAAACCGCTGAACTATTTTCAAATGTTAATCTTTTACCCAACTCGTTGATAAGCAACTAGGTATCCCGATACTACTGGTCAATCACCTCACCTTTTAGATTTATTTCTTACAACTATGCCTGATAAATATTCAATTGATGTATCTGTCCCATTAGGTCTTTCTGACCATGCTTTGATAGTAGCCAAATTTTCAATATCACCAGCCCCAGAGCCTACAAGTAAAAGGCTACTCTGGCACTATAAAAATGCTAACTGGGAGCTCCTGAACCAATTTTATAGCTCATTTGATTGGTCAACCTGTTTTTCCAGCAATAATGCTGATGAAGCATCACAACTAATCACATCAACCATTTTGCTAGGAATGAAAAATTGCATTCCTTCTTCATTTAAAAAGAAAAATACTCATAAAAATAAATGGTTTAACGAACATTGCAGGTCAGCAGTCGCGTGTAAAAAAGCAGCCCATTTGGACTACGTTAATTGCACTTCTGAAGAAAACCTTGTAAAGTTTCGAATAGCTAGAAACAGATCAAACGCTATATTGAAAAGGTCCAAAATAATATATGACCTTAAGATTCGAGATAGCATGCGAAAAATTTTGGATTCTGATTCAAACAGTCGAAGCTTTTGGTCGTTTGCTGCATTGGTTAAAAGAAACTTTGCAGACAATACTTCGTCTATTCCTTCTTTATTTCATAATGGTATTCATTATAGAACTAATATTGAGAAAGCTAATCTATTAGCTTCTCATTTCGCTGGTGCGTCTACTCTTCCTTTAACTAATCAAAGCCCCCCAATTCTCCCGAATCTAGGCCCAGGTATGTCTAAAATCTATTTTCGGAAACGGGTTGTTTCAAAGATTCTGAAGAAGATGACCCCAATAAAGCGACTGGCCCCGACGGTATTCCGCCATTAGTATTGAAAAGTTGTCATCTTACTTTGGCAAAACCGCTTAGCAAATTGTTTCATCTCAATGAATTGAAAAAATTTTTGAAAATAGCAAATATCAAGCCGTTCCGCAAAAAAGGTGATAAATCGGCACCTACGAACTACCGACCTATTGCTTTGTTGTCGGTTCTATCGAAGGTAATGGAATCTATCGTTAATTTCAGACTAATGAACTATCTGGGTTCGAATGTTCTTTTATCCGATGTGCAGTATGGATTTCGTAAAAATCGATCTTCTGGCGAACTAATGACGTGCATAACTCATTGTTTGGAGCGAAGCATTGAAAACCTAGGTGAATCAAGCGTTTTTTCCTTAGATATTGCTAAAGCTTTTGATAGAGTATGGCATGATTGTCTTATTAATAAGAATCGTGCGCTGAATTTACACTCCTCTCTCATTACATGGATTGAGAATTATTTATGGAACCGTAAAATAAAAGTTGTATTAAATGGTATATCTTCAGATTCACATGGGATCAATGCTGGCGTGCCTCAAGGATCATCCTTGTCTCCCACGCTCTTCTTGATATATATCAACGATCTGTTGTCTTCTACAACCTGTGATATCCATTCATTTGCTGATGATACAACACTATCGGCCTCAATTGAGTTTGTCAATCAAAAAGAATGCAATTCTCGCTTGAATGGTTCGCGAGAATTAATGAATTTGACTATTCTGTCTAATATTCAAATCATTCTTGATTGGGGCATTTCTCACAGAGTAGAATTTAACCCAAATAAATTCCAGTCTTGCCTTTTTTCTCAGAAGACAACTCAACATTATGTTCCTCCTGTTATTAATGGTACCTCTATTGCGAGATCTGATTCACTTAAGTTGTTAGGTTTAAAAAGATTAAGTGATCTTTCCTGGAAAGAACATATTTATGAAATTTCAAAAAGAGCTAGCCAATGTTTAGGCTTCATAAGACGTTGTAACTTCTACTTCACTCCCTCTGAAGTGTTAAGATTATATAAATCTTATGTTAGACCAATTTTAGAATTTAATTCATATGTGTGGGGTGGTGCTCCAAGATCGCATTTGGTTCATCTTGATGGTGTTCAGAATAGAGTTATCCGTTTGATAAACGATGTAACCATTGCTTCGTCTCTTGATACTTTGGAGCACAGACGAAATGTAGGAGCTTTATCTGTTTTCTATAAATTTTACAACGGTAAATGTTCTTTAGAAACCCGTTCTCTGCAGAACCCAACACTTTAAATCCTCCTTTTTTCCGAGAGTCTCTTCGATGTGGAATCAATTGGTCGAACACGTGTTTCCAGAATCTTATAATCTGCAGGCGTTCAAATTAGCCGTTAACAACTTCTTGAAGGATGATGGTTAAAGTATTCATAAGTTGTTTCTTAATATATAAAAAAAAAAAAAAAAAAAAAAATTTTCTTGGTCAAGGTTTTTTGTAGTTTTCCCTGACCATGATTCATTGATAAAAGTATTTGGACTCGCGTCGTTCTAAATTCGTGTTCGTTTTTCGTATTGCTTTTCCAATGAATCAGGGAGAATTCTGAGAAAATAAATTGAAACCGGCTACAAACGTGAGGAATGTTATATATTGTAAATCACGTTCCTTCGATTTTGATTTTATTTTGATTTTAATAAAGGGCTTAGCCCAACTTATTGCCGTGACGTAAGTCATTCAGGGAGTCATCCCTTCGCAATAAGTCTCTATATAAAAAAAAAATGAGAAAAATAAAATCATTTTTGAAATAATATAAAAATTTAATTTCATTCCGGGATCACCACCACCTACCTACCTCATTTGTAAATTTTTTATTATTATAAATAATATATAAATATATTTATATATATATATCAACATAAATGAATTAGAAAACACTTGGAATTGTATTTATCATCATTATCATTATTATATGGGATCATCACCACTCTATTTCTCATTTTTACTTATAACTGGTCTCTGCTCCATAGCACCGTACCAAAACAACAACAAAACAAACACTGGTCGTGATCATAAGGCAAAAATCATTATGCCTGCCTAGTGATTACTAAACAAGAGGAACAACAATAAAAAGAAACATAACGAAGAACCAACTAAAAACCAACACACTACAAACCTACAGAAAAAAACATTTAAACTCAATCACAGCGTGCATGTGCTAATTAGAAGTATGTAATGCACTCCTCTCTCTCCAACAGCACATTGGTTTAGCTTGATTTACATACAATTAGCTCTATACAGCCGAGAATTTCCCCCGACCCACGATAAGGGATTCTCCGACTAATTTTTATTTCTCTTGAGGGGCGGAGGTGCCAACTTTCCAAAAGCACATTGGTTTAGCTTGAGTTACATACGTTAGCTTTATACAGCAGAGAATTTCCCCCGACCCACGGTAAGGGATTTTCTGGCTAAGTTTTATTTCTCTTCAGGGGCAGAGGTGCAACCTCCCCAACAGCACATTGGTTTAGCTTAGTTTTCGTACTGCCGAGAAGGGATGCTATGGCAAAAACGGCGAATAGCACGAACCAACATAGCAACATAGGCAGGACCTTTCCATCCCACTAACAGCCCATTTACGGGAAGCTCGCTGCATGGTCACGACGGCCCCAAGTATAGAGGTGGTGATCCTTATAGTTCGTAGAACACTATGTTATGTATACCTTAAGAAAAAAAGGAATAAAATATTGAAATATAAGCTTACAATTATCTATAAACGAAAGTAAACTCAGATCACGTATCATAATTCATCATTTTTCTGTAACGAACCCTGGACAAACTACTGAGCCTACCCCGGCTGAAGAAAACGTCGTTACAACCTTTTGGCATTTATTGATCTGCAGTCGTTTAAGACACGCGTGCATAGACATCTCATCCTTTTCCTAACGCCCACGCTGTGCTAAGCATTATAAGGGTGCAAACCTCTTTAGCGTGTGTACATTATAAAAAAAAATCCACTAATGTTTCGGTATTTATTCCACTAATGAACATTTTTAAGTATATCGAGCGTTTTTATCCATATATTTATAACTAATGTATATTTATTTAACCATTCGTTGGGAGAAGTTTAACTAACCTTACCGGATTGTAACAAGGTTTTCCCAGCCGGGGTAGTCCGAATAAAAAGGACCTTTCGTGGCAACCAATTTTGTAACTAAACAACTAAGGTCGATCAAAAAACAGTCGCGCATCATAAGGACT
This sequence comes from Nephrocerus scutellatus, assembly GCA_947095585.1. Classification (NCBI taxonomy): domain Eukaryota; kingdom Metazoa; phylum Arthropoda; class Insecta; order Diptera; family Pipunculidae; genus Nephrocerus; species Nephrocerus scutellatus. The sequence continues at coordinate 69,004,887 of OX352763.1, forward strand.
GTGTGCTGTGCTGCACTGCTCGCTGCAATCTATATCTACTACCTATTTTATTTTATTTCCTTCTTCAATAGATTCATTTTTCAAAACAAAAATTTAAATATTATTTTATTCAAATTTCGTAATCATTTGAATCTACAATGACAACACTTACACTTTCTATAAAAATTTGGAAGTGATCGGGCTTGAGTCGAGGGGCTCCCATATAAATTTCTTCAAAGCCATCACGAAAACTTTGCACAAATATGTATCTCGGATTAGAAAATTACAAGAAAATTTTTAATTTTCAATTTCTCTATATTAACTTCTGTCGGTGGCTGGCTGGTCTTGCGATAAATTTTTAACTCACTTCCTGAAGCCCAATTATTCGAACTTTGCACACATGTGTGTTATTAACCGATAAAAACGCAGAATATGTGTTCATGTGTTTGTTCACCGCCATCATCGCCCAATCGATCACCTTCATACCTCTATTGACCTCTTTTCTGTCACCCAAAGCGAACTCGTATCGTGACCTATTTGGTAACACAAGACGGAATTGTTTCCATGACCGACATGTGTTGTATAATATAATGTGGTGCCACCTCGGTTACCCACATGTGAGCTCGGAACAGCATGTTGGTATTAATTTGTTTCGGTAACCCTCGCTCAATCATAGTGTCACATTCCTCTGTGGTTCTTTTTGGGAAAGCGAACATAAAGAAGAACATAACCAACAAAGACAGTGAATGACGATAGGAAATTCACAGAACGTGTGTGTGCCTTGTTTACGGGCACAACATGTGTATCTACAATGACAACATTTTCTATTAAAATTTGGAATTGATCGGTCCCCTAGTGTTGCGAACTCCCATATAAATGTTTTTACACTTACCCGATTTTATTAAAATTTTGTACACATGTGTGTTTTATGTTTTCTGTTTTATTTACTTCTATACTAAATAAATTTCTATATTTGTCTTATTTTAGGAACCAAGCAGAAATGTCTCATACGTGTAGAGGTACTATATCACTGCATGGTGCATTAATACATACTGTAGACTCATGTACATACGTAATTTCTAATGGAGGCACACAGACTTTTCATATTAAAGCTGCAAATGAAGTTGAGCGACAATCATGGGTAACTGCTTTAGAGTTGGCCAAAGCAAAAGCAATGTATGTATATTTTGTAATTTAACAATATTTAAAAATGTTTTTATTCATATGGAATCAGTATTACATATCAGAGTCAAAAGTAACTAGCCCTAAATATTTGACGTTATTATTACGTAATGTACACTTTAATGCATTTTACTATGTAAAAGAAAGTAGAGTAATTATGAAAATGTTCGATTTTGGGATTTTTGCAGATTTACCTATTTCCGTATCTTCCGAGTCAGAAATAGCGAAAAATTTAGGATGAAAATTCACATTTAAGCTTTTAAATTAGTTTGGAGGTCCCAGTTGATTTTGGCAGTTTAGTTGGACAGTTTTTCGAGCTTATGCAAATATTTTGCAAACATCTCAAAAAGTATAGCACTTTTGAGAAATCTGTTAAATTCAAAAGAAATTTAAAAAAAATATTAAAAAAATTAAAAAAAGAAAATTAAAAAGAAAAATTAAAAAAATAAAACATCCCATAAAAATAAAAATAAAATTTTTGGTGTAAATTCTCTAATCTTCATCTTCATTGATTTGAATTTCCCATTTGTTAAACTAATCTATTGTGTAGGGAGCAGCTGTTTGTATTATGTGTGAGAGAGAGAGAGAGAGAGAGTCACCGTGTCATCTGCGAATGTTGCTATCATACAATTGTGCTGTCTTGGTATTGGTAACTCAGCTGTGAAAAAGATGTAAAGTATTGTTCATTTTTTTTAAAAAAAAAAACCAATCAACAGTAGATCGGATTTTCCCTAAAACAGATCTTGATATTTTGAGAGATTTACCACTCTTTTTATTAACTCCAACAACAACATATGCAACAGAACAATGTAAGACAGGTGTTTTTCCGTCAATTTGGAAAATAGCCAATATTCAAACCGTCCCGAAAAAAGGTGATAAATCTGCACCTAGTAACTACCGCCCTATTGCTCTGTTGTCGGTTTTGTCAAAGGTAATGGAATCTATCATTAATTTCAGAGTAATGAACTAACTGGATGCAAATGCTCTTTTATCCGATGTACAGTATGGATTTCAAAAAGTCGATTTTCAGGTGAACTAATGACGTGCATGACTATTGTTGGAAGCGAAGCATTGAAAATCTAGGCGAATCAAGCTTTCTAAGGCTTTTGATAGAGTTTGGCATATTTGTCTTATTAATAAGATTCGTGGGCTCAACTTACACAGCTTTCTCATCACATGGATTGAGGATTATTTTTGAAACCGCAAAATAAAAGTTGTATTGAATGGTTTTTCCTCATCTTCAAATGCTGGCGTTCCTCAAGGGTCAAGGGTCTTCCTTATCGCCTACATTATTCTTAATATAGATCAATGACCTGTTGTCTTCTACAACCTGTGATATCTACTTATATGCTGATGATACGAAGTTATCAGCTTCCATGGAGTTTGTTAGTCAAAAAGAATGCAATTCTCGCTTGATTGCTTCGCGTCAATTAATGAATTCGGCAATTCTGTCGAACATTCAAGTCATTCTTGATTGGGGCATATCTAATAGGATGGAATTTAACCCAAATAAATTCCAGGCTTGTCTTTTTTCTCAAAAGGCAATTTAACATTACGTACCACCAGTAATAATTAATGGTGCCACTATTGCGAGATCAGTTTCACTTAAGATGTTAGGTTTGAAAGTTTCAAGTGAACTTTCCTGGAACATATTTATGAAATCTCAAAAAGAGCGAGCAAAGGCTTGGGCTTTATAAGACGTTGTAACTTTTACTTCACCCCTTCTGAACAATTAAGATTATATAAATCTTATGTTGGCCATTTAGCAACGTATGCAAGTACTCTTCCCATCGCATACAATGGCATACGAGCTTAACCACACCAACAAGTTAAAACTAAACAAACTCCTGACTTAATCAGCTCCGCTGGTATACCAACTGATCCCAGGGCATTTTTATTTTTGAGCTTGTTTATCTCTCTGCTAAGTTCGTCTGTGCTTGATGGCAGCAGCACAGTATGGTCTTCGGTCATTAGTGAAGCGTCCAATTCCTCATTTAGTTGGCCATTTAGCAACGTATGCTCTTCCCATCGCTCTAAGATGCCTTTGAGTTCGACGATCAGATTACCCTCTTTGTCTTTACACTATATGCAACGTGGTGTATATTGTGTAATACGGCGGACTCTGGTAGATCTTCCGCGCCTGGTGCAGTTCTTGCTCTATGCACTGTTCTAGTTCATGGACAAGATTCTTCTCCCAGGCTGCTTTCTTTCGCCGGTTAACTATTTTTTCATATCTTCTGAGCTCTTTATATTCATCTTTGCGTGATCCTAATACTGGCAATCTATCTATTTTAGCATTCATATGATTTTTACATTTTTACTGAGGACAGGCATGGAGTTCCCGTCTACTGATTGAACAAATTCTTCTTTTTCATCATATGGGTAGGTGCGTAAACGGTTATGAGACTTATGTTTTTAAATCTGCGAAAGGTGCATTTCATTCATTCATTTCTTTAAAGCCGATAGCGGTGGATTTCATTCCTTTGCTGACTATAAATCCCACCACGAGCACATGATGTCTTGCATGACAGCTTTAATATATGTCATATTCTGATTTTTGTAAGACACCATTCCCTATCCACCGCATCTCCTGGATTGCTGTTATGTCAGCCTGATAATTGGACAGGGTATCGGCCAGCTGCTTAAATCGTTTAGCCGTTTTCGTTGCCGTGGTCGTTGTCGTCAATGATTCCGAGGCTGATTTTAATTTTTTTTTATTTTCCATTTATATTTACATCTATCTGTTGACATCAAGTAATTTGTTTAACGAGGGGGGTAAAATTACTCCAGTTATATAGGTCAATATCTAACTAAAATTGTTTGTAACATAGAAATAGAAATGTACATGGATATTGTTATTTTACAAAAATTTTAATTTTACAATTGTACTTGCTGTCGATCTATCTTGTTTCTTCAGTTGCCTTCTTGTGGTAGCTTCCTGGTGTGGTAAAGCTCGTATGTCATTGTATGTCGTATGTGTTTTAAGGCTTCGTACGTGCTCTGTGCTGATTTTTTTAACTTCTTCGTTGATTGCACTTATCCCAAGGTCACGATGTATATTGTCATTTGTTAAGTACAAAGAAGCGTTGATAATTGTCCGGTGTATTTTATTTTGCAGTCTTTGTATAAAGATTTGATACACTGGCAGCGCCCCATATCTTTAATCCAATACAATTGTTTGAATGTTTTTGGATGATGTGGTGTTTCCAAGTCAGTTTGCTGTCTATGTAAATTCCTAGTTATTTTGCATGAATATCAGTAGAAATATCTTTGTTGTTTAAATGTATAGCTTGAGGGTTGAAGTTTATTTTCGTGGTGTAGATAACTTGTAGATTAAGATTAAGATATTTTTTTATTAAGCATTTCAGTAATATACAATTTTGACTTAAAACTAAACTTATAACTATTATTAATAAGTGTCGGCACAATGTGCAGTTTAAATAAAATCGGGTAAATTTTTTAAAATTTTTGTTAGGAAGCCCCCGACGCCGGTGCTCGATCACTTTCAAATTTGTACAAAAAGTGCTGTCCATCAGAGATACGCAGCGTATAAAATTTGAAGAAAATCTGGTAAATTTTGTAAAAAATGTGTATGTGCCCCCGGCCTCGGGGTCCGATCGCTTCAAAAGTTTTGTCCATCGGAGATACACATACGTAACAATTTGAAGAAAATCGGGTACTTTTTTGTATAATATTTGTATGGGTTTTGTTTTGTTTTTTGTATTTTGCATACATATGTATCTCCGATGACAACACTATTCAAATTTGATGCCCCTCTGGCCTCGGCGTCCGGGGACTCCCATACAAAAATTTTACAAAATTTACCCGATTTTCTAAAAATTTTATACGCATGCATATCTGGACAACACTTTTTGTAAAAAGTGATCAGGCTCTGGGGTCGAGGGGCTCCCCTACAAATTTTATAAGAAAACGTAGGCTGTGTCGGATACACGACAGTGGATTTTGTTGTGTCATAAAATTACGTAGAGGAAAAAAAAACACTTTTTATAATTCTCTGATATTAGTTTATTTATTTTACACTTAAAATTAGCTGAGGTTGTGCCTCTAGCTGATAGGCGGCTTGCCTATTAAGGAGTTGGAATAACTGACCGTTAGGCAACTTGCCTAATCGGATGTTTGATAATGACTCGCTGTTAGGCAACTTGCCTAATCGAATATTTGAAAATGACTGATTCATCCATCGTTCCATTTCTTCCTCCATGCCTTCGTTACTTCATTTTTTAGTGCAGGTCAAGTTGAACCGCTCGGTTGACCTGCATGTGTCCGCATCACAATTCTCGCAGTCGTTGTACGAACAAGCGAATGCGAGAATGCAATGGACAATTCAGAATGTACACGCCGCGGTGGGTCGTCGGTGTCCGATTTAGGATTTGGGATAAAAGGATAGATTGAAGACCCCGCGGTGGGTCGTCGGATTTAGGATAATTGGAATTGTGTTATTGGAAAAATGGGTAATGTTACATTATGGATAATGTAACATTAGAAGTAGGAAAAAAATGGGAAATGTGCGTAGCACATGTTTGGAAAGTGAAGGATATTATGAAATGTGCGTTGCACATGTCTAAAGTAGTTGTGTGTGGTCACAACACTCCTCCCCCCTTAGAATACGAAAGACGCGCGACGTTAGGATAGAAGACTTTCGGCATATGGCATGTAGGAGTCAATGAACGATGAATGGAGTTTATACAATAAATTTAACAAACTTTTTTTTGTCTAGTATGTCTATATTGCAATATTTTTTTTTTGCTGGACATTATTTACTTATTTATTTATTTATAATCTGATTAAGATGATAATAATGATAATAATATAATTATATATTTTTTGTAATTGCTAAGAAATGATTGTTTGTATATGTATTTTATTTTAATATATGTATATAAATGATTACAATATGAGATTTTGAGCATTTTATTTTTTTATTTACTTTTTTTATGCGTTTTCTGTTACATTTTCTCCTGCTTCTTTGTTCACCGAGACTTTTATTTTGAAGTATTTCTTATTACATGTATTAATATGCAAATTAGGCATATGGCAATGAGGGTAGAGGTCGAAATATATAAAGTTTCATGTTTTATTGTTACAAATGATTTATCTTTTCGTACTAAATCTTTGACGTTAATACTGAATTTATCCAAATTTAACTTTTCAACATGTATTATATGGGATGAGATTTGGGATAGGTTACTGGGTATATCGATTTTTTCAATTACGGGTATGGCCTGGAAATGATAGAGAATAGGGACCTTGTTGTAAACGTCATTTGACGCATGTAAGTAAACTTTGTTCGTTACTGCCTTGCAGTATGGTTTTATTTTAAGGATTCCGCTGTCTGATAATTTTATTGTGTGTGGAGTATCGCCACATATGATTCGTACGTGTTTTGGTTCTGGCATAACATATAGCCATGAGTTTTTGTTCTTCAACGTGAACCATAACTCGTGTTTGAGTTGGAATACTCGATATTCACAAATCTGTGGATTTGGGTTCCCTGATATTAGCTGTATTATGCAATTATTCATGTCATATTTATGTATAACGAAATTTTGTTGGCACACGAAATGTTCTGGTTCGCTTGTGATACATTTTTCCAAATCATTAATGCTTAAAAATATGTATCTCCTGTAGTTCTCGTTAACGGCAACAAGTTCGCTACCAGTTGAGACGTATCGATATGTGTGCTCTAGATATTTTGTGGGGAGAGGGGTAGTTCTATATAGATTAAATTCTTCGTTAACCATCGGTATGCTGACCTGAATCATAAAATTTCCATTTACATAAATGGGTGTCGTTGTTGCTAGTGAATTGATTATAGGTAGATTTAACCTGGAAATAAAAATGTCTGAATTTAAAAATCTGCTGTCTAATCTTCCTAATTTTGCCTCTTGCAAAATGTCAAGTAATTCTGCTTGTTTTGTCAAAATTTGGGAAGCGCATATGGATATAAGGTATGACATTTCGTCAAAACTGTGAAGTATTTTTTCAAAGTTCGTGAGATTTACCAGTTTAGCTGAATTTTCTTTAATTTCTTTGGTTATTAAATTAAAGTTATTATTTACGTTACGTGTCGTGTCATTAAGTGCATCAAAAACGTTTGATATTATAGACAATTGTTCTTTTGTCATGTGGTAGAGGATATTTTGGTTTTCCGAGAGGGTTTGTAATGCGTTTTCTATCTTTACAGCGTCTTGAGAGTCCATTGTCTGCCTGTTAAAATAATTTGTTCTATGTCTTATGATCTTATGGTCTTGTTTATATGATGTCGAAAAAGATTTATATCGTAATTAATTTGATAAATGTTTTGTACGTAGTCTATTTCGTCTTGTAATTTATTGACATCATTTTTATTTAGTATTTTAATTTTATTTTGAAAATTGTGTGATGTTTAATTGTTGCTTTTGAATATGATCTGTTATGTATTTTATTTGTTGAGATATTTTAGAATTAAAGTAGATCTGTTTATTGTTATCTAGGTCATGTATCTCAAGTGATTGTCCATGTATCAAAGATAGTATTAGTGAGAATAGTAAAATGATGATCTGGGAATTCATCAGTAAATGATAGGAATATGTTAAGGTTTCCTTTTAATGGTTTTCTTTTTTGCTTGAATTGAAAGAGAATCAATTTTTTGAAATTTATTTTTACGCTTTATGTGTGACTTGTAATATTTTAAACCAGATTCTTTATTAATTATGTGATTTTCATCGATTTTCTCTGTATCGAGTTTCCTAAATTTTGTGTGATTTTTTACACCACGTGTTTCTTTAATGAAATTAGTTCCAGGTTGTATTTCTACTTCTGCTCTACCTATATTTAATTTATCGATAGTAATTTGCTTTTTCCTTATAATTTTTTCTTTAATTGATTGATATTCATCATTTTTATAGTTCCGTTTTTAAAATCTATTGGTTTCTTATCTGTAGTAGAATGAATAGTATTATTATAGAAACGTATTATTTTTAAGGTTTTTTCTTCAATTGTATCGTTGTCTTTGTTGGGATCATGTTTTAATAGTCTTATATGTTCGTTAATTGTATTGTGTAGGCGTTCTACATCTGAATTATATGTGTGATTGTTATTTGAGGTATAGTGGATTTCTATATGTTTATTCTGTAAAAATCCTCTTAATGGAAGAGCTTTGAATCCTAGTTCATTGTCACCTACAATTTTATTTATTGATCCTATTATGGAAAGAAGAACAAGAATGGTTCTTTTGAATTGGTTCCAAGTTCTTGCTGTAATTTTAATAGCTTGTGCGAATTTAAATTTGTCGATGAATGTGTCAGGCAAAAAGACGACAATAGTCAATTTTGATGAATAAAAATATATGTAGACTTTATTTAAAAAAAAACGGTATATATATAAATACAAGTGTCAGGACTGAAAATAACAATGAACTGCTCGCGTCGACGATTCAACCAACACTGCTCGCAATCATTCGTGACAGCTCGCCCCTTCCTGAAGTATAGACGTCCCGGCTACAGAGTCGTCTTCGTCATCGGTCGTGTCATCATCATCATTAAGTTCCGGAGAGAGACTACCACGGCTTCATCCGTCCAGCCTCAAATATGGAAATAAATCGACGTCGGGTTCGGCTTACGTCGTCGAGATCTTCGATCAAATATCGATCATGACCAATTACCTTTTTAACTTGGTAAGGTCCTCTGAATTTTGGCTCGATCTTCCTGGATTCTCCTGTCGCCCGAGGTATACTTTCAATCACGATAAGGTCGCCTTCCTGGTAGCAATGTGGCAACTTATGCCGTGAGTCGAAACGTTGTTTCCATTTGGCCCGCTCCTCTTCGATATTGTTAGCGGCTTGATTCCGTCGATTAGTTATGTCGGTTTTGGGAACATCATCGCTGTGTAACGCTTGAATTAGATGATTCTGAAGATGGTCACGGAGTCCAAAATCGAACACCAATTCATTGGGCGAGAAGCGTGTAGTATCGTTCTTGCTTGAGTTGATCGCCCACTGGAGATCATTTAGGTTGGCGTCCCATAATTTAGACTTCTCTGTCGTACATCGAATGAAGTTGAGGATCGATTGGTTGACCCGCTCAACTTGACCGTTTGCTCGTGGGGTACGAACAGCCACCCAAACATGAGCAATTTGGTTTTTGCAGCAATATTTTTCGAACTTCTTGGCGGTAAGGCAGTTCCTCGGTCAGTAATCACTCGTGCCGGAAGTCCAAAGAAGCATGTCAAATCATTTAACGCAGCAATAACGGGCTGTTTTTATGTACTTTTTACTGGTTTGAGGATCACAAACTTTGTAAAGGCGTCAACGATAGCCAATACGTAGTGATTTCCCAAACGACTTCTATTGAATGGTCCCAGGTGGTCCAAGTGTAGAGTTCCGAATGGTATCGGAAAAATCGACTCTACATAAAGTTGACCTTCCTTTCTACCGGACACAGACTTATTGTAGCAACATTCCAAACACGACGACAAGTAAGATTTGGCATAACGTCGAAGACGTGGAAACCAAAAGTTCTGTTTCACTCGTTGTATGGTTTTCTCGAGCCCAAAATGGCCAACATCGTCGTGTTTTCAGGATACGCCAACGAATGGCTCGGGGAACAAAGAACAGCAACATGTTGTCTTCTTTCTTGAAAATTCGGTTGTCTTGTAGCACGAACTCCTTCTTCCACTGCTTTAGCTTCTCGTGCTGAATCTCTCCTCTGAGAGTAAGGAAAATCGTCTTTAAATCTGGATCTTGGTGCTGCATACTCAGCACCCAGTCGCCTATGTCGACTTCAATTTTTAAAAATGTGGCCAGCAACGGTTTGTGGTTCACTCGGAGGATCATATGGAGTCCGACAAATGGCATCCACATACGGATCACTCTCCATCACTCCAGCACGATGGTAAAAGGTAAAAGTATACTCCTGAAGAGCCATCCACCAGCGAGCTACGCGTGAAAGTAATGGCTTGGTTGATTTCATGGTCGTTATGGAAGCACAATCTGTAACGATACGGAACGACTTACCCAAGAGATATATTCGGAAGCGTTGAAGAGTCTCTACAATAGCAAGGACCTCCAGCTCATAACTGTGGTACTTCTGCTCGCTGTCGTTGCAATGCCGACTGAAATACATCACCGGCTTGAACACATCGGTATCCGTCTCCTGCATCAAAACACCAGCCAAACCTATCGCACTGGCGTCAGTATGAACTTCATGCTCTTTATCCGGACTGTACAGCCCAAGTATCGGGTCGCAACACAATTTGTCCCTTAGCGTTTGGAACGATTTTTCTTGTTCGAACGTCCACTGGAAAGCACCTGCTCCTTTGTCTTAAGCAGATAAGTTAACGGACGAGAGATAACTGCGAAGTTCTCGATGAATTTCCGGAAAAATCCCGTAAGTCCCAAAAATCGTCGAATATCGTGGACATTATCTGGCCTTGGGAAGTTTCTTATTGCAGCTGTTTTTACATCACCAGGCTGAACTCCTCCGCCCTTAACACGATGTCCAAGATAAGTAATTTCTTCGCAAAGGAAAGCACATTTTTTTAATTTTAGCGTTAACACAGCTTCCCGCAGTAACTGTAGAAATTCTCCTAGACGTTCGAGTCCTTCCTTAGCATTTTGGCTTTTGATGATGAAATCGTCGATGAATGCAGATACACATCCGTCACGTAACTTACGTACCAATCTATCCGCCGTTTCCTGGAATGCACTCGGGGCATTGGCCAACCCAAATGGCATATAATTATACTAAAAATGTCCATCATGAGTCACAAACGCTGTGTATTTCTTTGAAGATTCCTCCAACGAAATCTGGTGATATCCGGACATCATGTCCAATGTTGTAAAATACGCATATCCGCTCAACTTCGCTAACTCTTCCTCTACAACTGGCATTGCAAATGGCCGTTTCACCGTTAAGAAATTGAGCTTCCGGTAATCGACACAGAATCGCTCATCACCATCGGCCTTCTTAACCAGGAAAATAGGAGAAGCGTATGCAGAATCGCTTTCCCGAATACTTTTATATAACTCGTTTACTTTCTGACGAACTATTTCACGCTTCGGAAATGGGATACAATATGCTTTTTGACTGACTGGTTGATCGTCATTTACTTCAATCTTCATAGCACTAAATGTGCACTTACCCAGCTCGGTCAACGAACTTGCAAAACAGTTGATATTCGGTGAGAATCTCAAAAAGTTCTTCACTTTCAGCCGCGAGTACACTATCACCGATTTCCATCCGACAACCATCACCTTCGGTAATTGTCCGTACTTTACTAGAACACAAAATGTCCTTCCCGATCAACACTGGTTCGTTTAGTAAATGATCTTCGACAATGAGTAACACTTCATTGAACTTTTCATCATCAATCGTCAATGTAGCCATCAACTGTGTTAAGCAACAGTAACGACCCCCAAACATTCCCAACAGTTGCCTGCCCGTATATGGTTAAACCTTATCAGACTCCGAAACGCAACTGATTTTAATTAGTGATACATCGCTACCTGAGTCCATTAATGCATTAAAGGGAACCCCGTTTACTAGCACTGTCTTAATTAAGGTTCGACGCACCGGTTCCACTTCAACTGCACTCACTTGTGCGACACGACAATTTTCTGCTGAATGTCCTGCTTTGCCGCACTTCGTACATCGAACTACTTTTGCCGGCTTTGGGCAATTCCTTGAGAAATGTCCACGTTCCGCGCAATTATAGCACTTCGGCCCGTCACCGACGCGAACAATAGCATTTGATTCGGATGTCAGTCTTACCACTTGTTTTCTCGGTTGATTGACTACCCGTCCTTCAGGAATATTTTGCGTTTCGTAAAACCGTCTAATCACAGTTAGTATTTAGCGATTGTTTCTTTCATCAAGACCGCCTCTTTTCCCTTTAGCACTCAACTCTAAGAAGTACTCTTCAGCACGCTCACCCTGTTGTCGTCTCGAGTTTATTGATAAATGAACGTCAACCTCGTCGGTGGTTGACGGAAAAGTGTTCAAAAATTCGGCCACAAACTCAACCCATGTAGCGAACACTGTTGGGACACTGTCGATCCATAATCTCGCGGATCCCTGTAGCTTTGTTTGCACTGCGAACACCAAAACTCGATCGTCCCAACCATACGCGGCTTTTAAATTTTCAATACGGTTAACAAACAACTTGGGGTTGTTAATTGCCTCAACCGCAGGATTAAAACACGGTAGTATATCGATGATATCACGGAGACCACTTGTCGAAGAGCTTGACGCATCAGTCTTCGATATTTGCATTCCACTAGGTACCCGTTCGCGCTCTCCTGGATTTCTCTCATCGTTAGAAACCGTATTCGAATCGCTATTTTCCGATGAAGCAACCAGTTGTGTCACCATCAACGTGAGGTTTTCCAATTGATCCTTCAACGCGGTTATTTCGTCACACGCGCTTACTTCAACGAACTCCCCGTGCACAACCTATTTAAGGCGCAATGCGAGCTCGGCCTTAGTGCCTTTCGTATCCGCCCCCATTTCAAGAAGCTCACATCTCAGTTCGGTAACTTTCAGCTCATCGATTTGTTTTTTTGCCATTTTAAAACGCACAATAATAAAATACAACGTAGTAAATCAAATAATGTTGCGCAGTTGCAACACCTAACGACTGTAGACACACAACGTATATATCCCAGCAACAACTGTATATATATCTACCGAATACTGATATACACAACAAAACCCTTCGGACGCACACGGCTGTCGGCACACAACTTGTGTATAACCAAACAACTAGCGTTTCGGCCTGTCTATATGCGCAGACAAGACAACAAAACAACCAAAAACAAAAACCGTCTCGACGACACAGCACACAACGTATGTATCTACTCCTTTTTGGGTAAATTCCACTTCTGAATTGTCAGGCAATAAGACGACAATAGTAAATATTGAGGAATAAAAATATATGTAGACTTTATTTAAAAAAAACGGTATATATATAAATACAAGTGTCAGGACTGAAAATAACAATGAACTGCTCGCGACGACGATTCAACCAACACTGCTCGCAATCATTCGTGACAAATGTAACGAAAATTTGTTTTTCGAGTATATAGAATACGTCAACGTGAATAATTTCATTTTGAGCTGATGGTGTTTCCGTTAATTGATATTTGTGTTTAATTGGTTTATGTTCATATTTTTCTAAGTTACATATTTCGCAGTTATTAATGAATTGAGTAACTCTGATATCAAGTTTTGGATTGTAATATTTTAAATGTAACTCTTTATCTCTCTAAAAGCTATGGAGCTGGTGCTATGACGCCACTTCGGTCCTAGGCTCAATGAAAGGAAAATCCCCAAGCACACCACCCCGTGGTAGAGGGTAATGCTAACTTGCAGGGGGACCGAATGGATGCCGCGATAAGCAGACAAACCAGCGATGCTGGTCAGGGCACAAACTTGTCCTTGGGATGGTTAAAAGCCCCCAAAAGGCGGAAGAACTGCAGGTGGCGGTCGACGGCATGAAAGTCTGGTGGCGGAGGAGCCTATCTTGAACGGCCAACGGCAGCAGCACTTAGCGTCTGTAATCCCATATTGGGCGACTACAAAAGGTGTCTCTTTTCCCATAGAGTGCGACCTCGACATTTGGTTCTGATGAGTCTCAAACTACGCACCGCTGCCGTACAAAGACAAGCGCAGAATGCAGAAAGGAGTTCAAAATTCGATACGAATGCTTTAAACGATCCAAACATTTGTCGTAACTATGTCACCACCCTTAACGGCAGAGCTTCGTCATTAAACGGAATTCAGCATTCAGCAATTGATGAGATGTGGGGTGAAATAAAAAGTGTTTTATGGAGGCTTCGATCCGAAACTGTACCCAACTGTACCCAAACGGACAAGAGTTGGAGACTCTTGGATATCCTAAGACACCTGGGATAAAATCGAACTTCGCAAATCGTTGAAAATGCAAATAAATGCCGAGGCAGATGTTCAACGAAAGGCTGAATTGCGAAGCGAGTATCGCATTGCACACAAGATGGTCTATCGCTGTGTGAGACGTGACAGGAGGGTGAGGTTAGATGGACTCGCAGATAATGCGGAAAACGCTGCAAGAAGATGAGATATCCGTGAACTGTACCAAATATCCAAAGATGTTATTGGGAAAAAAAGGCAACACCAATCATCCTGTAATGGATGTGGATGGCACACTTTTGGTATCAATTGAGGATCAGCTACGCAGATGGAAGGTTAATTTTTGTGTCCTGCTAAATGAGGATTCCATTGAGCAGAGTCCTGAATTGCCCCAACTTAACGAGATGCGCAGGTCCTATAGGGGTATCGACAGGTAACCCCCTTCAGAATCGGAAATCCAAAATAAATCTCAAAACCAACAAAGTAGCTGGACTTGATGGAATACCAGCTGAATTCCTAAAAGCCGATCCCGTAATAATGGCTAATATTCTACATCCGTTAATACAAATTATTTGGGAAAAAAGAAAGCTATTCCAAGGATTGGAAGGTTGGTGTAATTGTTTAGCTGCCAAAGAAAGGTGACCTCAAGAATTGCAACAATTGGCGTGGTATCACTGTCTGTTTTCCCAAAACTAATGGCAACCATCATTCTCGTGCGGATAAAGGATAGAATCAAGTCTACCATCAAGAGGCATAATGCTGGCTTCCGCAGTGGTCGATCATGTGTCGACCATATCAACACCCTGCATATCATCCTTGAGCAGTCGGTGGAATTTAAATCACCGCTTTACCTCATGTTCGTGGATTTTGAGAAGGCCTTTGATCGAGTTAGCCGAGAATGTATATGGAGATCCTTGCTTGGTAGAGGAATTCCCCCAACAACTGTTGCTATTTATAGAGAGTCCTACAACAACGCAAGGTGTTTTGTTTTACACAATTGGCAGCTATCCGACTCCTTCGTAGTGCAACAGGGTGTTAAACAGGGGGATGTTCTATCGCCAAGCTTCTGCTGGCTATGGACGACGTATTGTCGGCCAGTGTTGGTACAGCGGAGCGACAGGGCAATCAATAGAGACCGTTTGAAAGGCTTAGTCATTTAGACTATGCCGATGACTTATGCCTCCTGGCTAATAACATCAGTGGGCTGAACGGTATGTGCCAAACGCTGAAAGTGAAAGTCGAGTGGTCTAAGAATAAACAGTAAAAAGACAAAAATAATGCTCATAGGCCGCTCCACACAACAGCGTATTATTATACAGGAGACGCCAATGGAGGAAGTCGGATTGCAAGCTTTTGTGAATCGTTGTCTACGCCACATCCTAAGAGTCCCCTCACACTAGAGACTTTTTTATCGACCGATAGTTTGGTCGTTTTGGGCTGCTAGTGCGCACACTGTGCCGATTAAACAGCCGGGTTAGTGGTGAGTGCACAGACAAAGACAAAGTTGAATGGCAATCGTGTCACACATTCAACTTATTTATCGGCCGATACCAAATCGTTGTAGTCTGCGCACTTACATACATGTTCATACTGATTCAAACTATCGGCCGACAGAAAGTCTCTAGTGTGCGGGGACTCTTTCGCTGTCGACAAATTGTATCAAACGAGGAATTGTGGCGCAGGACAAGTCAAGAGCGGCTGGACGTCGATATAAGAAAGCGTAAATGGCAATGGTCCTGATGATGAACTCTTTGTATATATATGTACTTCTATAATTCCTCTGTGGTTGTTTCTAAGATGTTCTTCTTTGATAAGTTTTGCCAGTTCTTCTTCATTTATTATGTCATTTAGCATCATTTCAGTTTTATTTTTAATTGCTTTTGAGCTTCGAAACGTGTTTTATAAACATCTTCTAGTGTTTTAAGAAATTCTTCGTTTTCTATGAACATGCAATTTAGAGATTTTGGGTTAAAATTTGATTTTAAAAGTGTTAATGCAGTTTTTGCATCTAAGGATTTAAGATATATTACTATTTTATTTTTATTTGTTTATTTATTTGTTTTATTCGTAAGGAACCAGAATTTGTTTTAAAAATTGCTATTTGTCTTTTTAATATGTTTAGAGAAGATTTGGTGATTGGAAATATATTAATGGTTTTGATTTCTCCATTTTCTTCATTGAGATTTATTTCAATTCTTGAAAGAATGATCCTTTTTTATATTTAATTTGATAGTCAAATTCTGATAATTTCAATCTCCATCGCACGAGTTTGGAGTTCGGTTCTTTAATTGAGAAAAGCCAATTTAATGGTTTATGATCAGTTTCGATCAAGAATTTTCGCCCGAAAAGATATTGTCTGAAATATTTTGTTGACCAAATGATTGCTAATAATTCTTTTTCTATTGTGCTGTAATTAATTTAATGTTCATTGAGGGTGCGGGTGATTATCTTGCGAAAGTACTGCGCCTAACGCGTAGTTAGTAGCATCTGTGGTAAGAGTAAATTTCTTAGTAAAGTCAGGTTATGTCAATATTGGATCGTGTGTAAACAGTTTTTTAAGTGTGTTAAAATTGTCTTGATATCTTGTGTCTGAAATATTTATTTTAGCATCCTTTTTTAAAAATAATTTCATTGGTTTAGCTATCAATGAATAATCTTTAATAAATTTTCTATAGTAACCAGTGAGTCCTAGAAATTGTTTAAAGATGATAATGTCATCCAGATATACTAAACAGATCTTATTAATATGATCCTTAAGGATATTATTAATAAGTCTTTGAAATATCGCTGGAGCTGACTTCAGTCATGGCATTCGTAAGACTTCATAGTGTCCTCCTTCTACATTAAAGGCGGTTTTATGAACATCCTTTTCCTCAATTTCTATTTGATGAAATTTGTATTTGTAAATGTAAGGTTTGAACCTTCTTGATAAAAAATATCTGAGTATCGATTTATTATTTTTGATAATTTTTACTTTTCTTCTAGGTTTAAATGTTGAGTTCGTAGTTGTTTCATCAGTGGTATATTTTCAAGTTCATCTAATACACAAAACTTTTCAGTAGTTTCTTCTTCGATTTCATTAGGTCTAATTTCAATAGGGCCTATGCATTTTACATTGGTTTGAAAATCAATCTTATGATTTTCAACGTTGTAAATTCCTTCATCAGCAATAACTTCACCTTCCAAGAACATCTTCTTCTTGAGATAGGCTAAACCTTTTTGTTGGTTTACTATTAAGTGTATGGTATGCTGTTTTGAATTTTGGAACAAGATTTTTTTGTTTGGCCATTTATTTCTAATAGATTTTGTTTATAATCTAATTTAGCGTTAAATCGTTACAATAACATTGCCTATGATACCGTCATATTTATCATGGAATGCACAAACCAAAAAGTAAATTTTTTGCCCAGAAATGTCAAATTCTTTAAAAAAAGGGACCGCTACTCTTTCAGTAATATTTATATTATGTTGTAATGTTTTAATTTTTGTTAGTTTGAGTGGTATTTTCCACTTAGGTTTACAGATTAATGATTGAATTTGTTCCTCCAATGTCAATTATGAATTTTAATGGGTTTTTATTTGACTTAATTATTACGTATGGTAAGTCACCTCTGAGGCTTGTAAGTGAAAATTTTTCACTTGATTCTCAATTTTTTTTTAACACTTGGTAAATTATTCTGAATGTCGCCTAAAAATCTATTATAGTTTTGTTGTCTACTATCGTATCTATAATTGTTAAATTGTAAATTTTTATTTTGGTTTTAGTCATACCTGTGGTCATTAAATTGTTCGTTTCTGTTTTGATTTTGTTCGTAACTGTTATTATTAAATTGTCTTTTATTATTCTGATATCCTTGTTGGTTAGGGAATTGGTTATTGTATTTATTGCTATTATTGTTACGAATTCGTCTATTGTTATAATGATTTATTTCATTATCCTTGGCTTAATATGTCGGTTGCAGATTCAAGACTTTCGGGATTTCTACAAGTTAAAATAGTTTTCATAGGTTCGGGTATTTTACTTTTGAAAACGGTTAATGCAGTGCCTATGTTATTTAGGCATCTGCAGTGTTAAAAAGCTGCAAACTACAGTTTTCCAAAGATCTTCTTTTCCGCCAAGCATATAGCAAATAAGCTGTTTTTAAGTGTGTGAGTTGATTTCGAATTAAATTTTTTTTTTCGCTGGTGATATCTCTCTTTCTTAGTCACACTTCTGTAGCTGATTTTGAAATTTGTTGACTACCTGTTATATACTCGCGCGGCTGTGTTCGCTAATGCTTCCTTCTGTTTGTCTAGATAGCAAAAGTTGCAGTCGATTTCCAGAATAATTTTTCAAAATCTTGAAAATTATTAATTCATAGACAAGGGTAAGTGTTGTTCTTCGCAGTATAACAGTGCTGCAAAATTACAGTTTGCTAAGCAGAAGAAAGGTAGTTTGAAACTTGTCATTTCAACTACTGCTTAATTTTAAGGCTGATTGTTTGTATGTAGATGTGTTGTTGGGTCTACTAGTATTGACCAAGGTTCTTATACCTTGACAATAGTTGATGATAATGGTACATAAACCAGTATCACCAATTAGACTTGCAACGTTTGTTTATATTACCCAGTGAATGCAAAGAATGCGAACAATGAACGACGATTTTAAGTAAACTCTTACGAACCTTTTAATTGAATGATAATTTATTTCGTTTTATTCATAGCTTATATACTATGATTTTTTATCATAAGCATGCATTCGTTGAGTGCAGTGCTAGCATAGCCCAGACAACTCGAACGGATGTTTCACATGAAAAAGTGCTAGACTAAGATTTGTAACAAAATATTATATGAATGCACACGTCAGAGGTGTGCACCGAACGTGGGAATAAATGACAAAGTGTGATAAGAAATTGTGCTACTGAATAAGTCAGCACATTGCACTGATCGTGGGAACAAGAATACTGCAAAATAAGACGTCAGCACATTGCGCTGGTCGTGTGAATAATTATAAAGACAATTTGGTAACTAAATATACTGTTACATGTACATGTGTCTATTTTGAATTTTATACATTTATTTGATAAGGAAATATGTGCAATATGTGCATTTGAGTTTTATTAATCTAAGTAAGAAAATATGTGCAATGTGTGCATTTAAGTTTTATTAATCTAAGTAATGAAATTTACAATTCTAAGTATCAACATTCTCCGCGCCTTGAACTATTGTTCAAATATGAACAGTAAAGTTGTCTCCATCTCTTGAGATAGTCCTAGGAGCTGGCAGTGGTGTGTTGGTCGTTGCTTGTTTTCGACGATGTTGTATGTTAGTCCAGATTTTGTAGCTCAAGATGATCAGGCAGCAGAAGACAGCGATGTATCCAATCGTAAACTGATGGACATCATGGGCTTGTGTTTGGTGCAGTAATTCATTAAGTTGTTGTTGTGTGATGAACTCTTGGATCTTTTCATCTATCGTGATGTGAACTAAGTATTCTGGATTGCGGATGTTCATGAAGTTGGACAGATTCCCCACCGACGTGAACCATTTCCTTACTGAGCTGGAATAGACGTTGTGCCCATGGATGGCAACTAAATCGTGTTTAACGGTGCAGTCCGCCGGAATGGTTATAATGCCAGACCGTTGCAGAATTACTTGAGTTCCTTTGGCAAACGACGTTTAACAGAATTTCGTTCCGTAGGGAAAATATCCACTGATTTGAATTTCGTATCTGGACCCAGTACTGGTTGTTTGCGAAATTGATAAACTGACATGATGAGATGCCGAGAATTTGGTTCAAAAGGTTGACTTCACACTTGCTGACGTTTGACCCCTTTTGATGAATTGGATGTTTTGGCTCGCACATTGTCGCGCCTTCCATGATCGAAATTCATGAATGCAACTCATTTTCCGTTAGTGGATAGTATTGGTCTCGATGGAGGCTGATCATTATGTAGTCGGTGGAAGGTTTTATTGCTACGAATGAAGTGTTGACAAGCACGGGTACGGGAATGACTCGATAAAGTTCATATTCTTCAGATGACAGCAATGGTAGCTTTAGTCTAAATATGATAGTGTTTGAGACGATTCTTCCTTCTACCATCATTAATTTGTAGAGCTGTGCGGCGTTTTCAAATGTCGTTGGAAGATGAAGAGAGGCTGGTAAATGGGCCCTTAATAGTTGTCAATTCCTGTCGCAGCTGATGCACTGAAATAATTGCGGTGGTTAGCCTTCCATGATGTAGCTCTGTCATTAGGTCCAAGATAGACGATTGAATTTTTTGAAGATTGGTGACAGTGAGGAAAATTTGAAAAGTCTGCGACATTACTAGCTGAGCTAATTGTTGAAGATATATTTGGGTCGTTGAATTGTTGACTTGATCCATTATTTCCTTTATTTCGACGTCGAGATTTTGAAATTGTTTTTTGATTTTTCATAAGACGTAAGAGATAATCTTCTCCAGCTCGCATATCTATGATGACGCGTGACATGCGTTCGGCATAATCTGAGTCTAATACTCCAAATAGGGCATTGGCTACATTTCCCACAATATTGATAGCCTCCCTTTTTGATCGGGAGGATCCTTGTCGCAGTAGTTCATTATTGTCTTCCGATTACTTATAGAGATGAATGAAGTGTTGTATAGAATTGTTGCAGAAATCTTTATCTGTCATGGCTCGGCATAGTGTTTTGAGCTTGATGCAGCCTTTTCTTACTAGGTTCAAGTCGTTTCGGTAGGGCTTCAGGTCGTAATAAACAACTAAGTTCCATTCATCCGAAATGATATGTGCGTTTCCTAAGTTTTCGAAATGGATTCCGAGAGTAGAGTTGAATTGGAATATTTTTACTTCAGACCCCATGACTATTGCTAATAGGAACTAGATGAGTAAGATAGTCGGTAGCGTAACGAGAGGCTTGTTTCGAATTTTCTTCTTCGGAGGTGCTTCTGCTTTAGGTAACAGTTCAGGATGTTTACCGATGTGCGGAGTGCTTGAATGTGGCTCTTCAGGAGGAACTGGCGGAGTTTTTAAGTCGGCTGGAGATCCCAAATCTTGAATTTCAACAGGTAGAGGTGACAACCTGTGAATTGGCCTTCGGAAGATGCTGTTTGCTGTTTGTATTTCTGCAACGCGCACTACGCCGTCTTCTCCGGGAAAGGTCTGAAGTACTCTCCCCAGTGGCCATTTCATGACTGGACAGTTGTCTTCTTTAATAATGACCAAAGTTCCTGGAAGTATATTATTGCATTTGTGCTGCCACTTATGTCGTTGTTGAAGCTCATGTAAATATTCATTCTGCCATCTTTTCCAAAAGCCTTCTTTGATGTCTGAAATGATCTTCCATCTTGCTGGGAGATTAGCCCTGGAAGGTTCAGCGACTGGATCAATGGAGTTTGTTAATGGCTCTCCTATAATGAAATGTCCTGGTGTTAGTGCAATAAAATCGTTCGGATTAGCTGACATCGGAGTGAGTGGTCTTGAATTCATGATGGCTTCAATTTCAATCACCAGTGTTTCTAGATCTTCATAGGTAAATGATGCAGGTTCCATGCTGCGTTGTAGAAAATGTTTTGCCGATTTTACAGCTGCTTCCCAAAGGCCTCCGAAATGGGGTGCCATAGGAGGAATGAAATGAAATTCAATCCCTCTTGCTATGAATTCGTGGTGTATCTTCGTTCTTGCTTTGTCATTGTGAATCATTTCGCTCAACTCTTGTAATTGATTCTTGGCACCGACAATGTTGGTTGCGTTGTCACAATACAAGTGACGGCAATTACCTCGCCTTCCAATGAATAGTTTTATAGCCGCTATGAACCCCATGGTCGAGAGGTCCGTGACAAGTTCTAGATGAATTGCCTTTGATCCGAAGCAGCAGAATACTACGATGTATGTTTTTAGAGGATGCTTTCCCCTCACCTTAAAATGACTCCTGAATGGACCGCAAAAATCGACCCCCGCATTAACAAATGGAGTTGTTGTAGATGTCGTAAGTCCTTCTTGAGCTCCTCACCCTGCATAATCTTTATAATGCATATTAATGACTTATGCATTTCCATAGGCTTCAAGATACCCGTATCTCCCTTTGGTTCCTTGTTCTTTGTGGCCCTCGAGTAACTAATAAATCGGAGTACGTAAGCGTAAATGCGTTGAAGTTGTTTTGGTGATTAACATTGTGCATTATACCGTAGGACTCGGCTGTAGCTGCTAACACATGTTTTGTGATTCTTTTCTCGACGTCGCATTCACCTTTAGTCGTTTATGGAGGGGGCCATGCGGATTCCACTCCATGTAAGTATAGAGGTCCATAAAACCACAGTTTGCATGATGCCAACTTCTCTGCCGGGATTCAACGCGAAAGTATGTCGGCCGGGTTGTCTCTAGATCGTACGTGTCGCCATTGTGGAGCTGATGAGAGCTCCTGGATCTTTGCTACGCGATTAGCGACGAAGGTTCGGAAGGATGACGACGATGAATTAATCCAAGCCAATACTATTTCCGAGTCTGTCCACATATAGGTAAAACACGCTTTGAATCCCAGGTCCTTCTTGATGCGATGGACCAATTCAGCTGCGAGTGTTGCTGCGCATAACTCCAGCCGAGGTGTAGTGAGTTTTTTTTTATTGGAGCCACCTTTGACTTGGCACATAGTTGTCGGACTGTGATGATGTTGTCCTTATTGACAGCTCTAATGTAAATAGCTGCGCCGTATTCCCTTTCAGACGCATCTGCAAATGCATGAATCTGGACAGACTTTGGGATTCTGTGCGAAAATATGTATCGATCAATCTGGACGTCCTTCAGATGCTTGAGCCCTTCGCGAAAATGCTTCCACTCCAATTGTAGTTCCTTGGAAAGATCAACGTCCCAATCAACTGCATCCTTCCAGAGTTTTTGAAGAAACATTTTTGCTGTTACTATTATTGGACTTAAGAAACCCAATGGATCGAATAGGTGAGCAATGTCAGACAGTACGGTGCGTTTGTTAATTTTTTCGTTAATGCTAGGTTGAATGTTCACGAGGAAGGAATCTGACTTAGGTATCCATGTTTGCCCAAGCGTTTTGATATGAATAGAGTCATCAACGTCCAGATCTAATTGAAGTGCGATGTCACTTGACGGAAATCTTTTTAATAAGCTCTCATGATTTGAACACCACTTTCGCAGAGTGAAGCCAGCTTTACGAAGCAGCTTATCTGTTTGGTCTTGCATTTCCAATGCTGTACTCAGGCTATCTGAACCTGTCATTACGTCGTCAACGTAGAAGTCCCTTTTTAATACTTCTGCACCCAACGGATAACCCTTAAATTCGCCATTTGCTAACTGTTTTAGACATCTTGTGGCTAGATAGGGCGCGGATGTAATCCCGTACGTAACTGTTTCTAGTTGATAGGTCTGTATGTCTTCTGTAGGGGTGTCTCTCCAAAGAATTAGCTGGAAGCTTTTGTCAGCCTTGTGAATAAGTGTTTGCCGATACATCTTTTCGATATCAGCCGTGAAAACATATCTGGGTAGGCGAAAGCGAAGTAGGATTGAGATTAAGTCATCTTGAATGGTCGGACCAATTAATAAGAGATCGTTGAGCGATATATTGGATGTTGTTTTTGATGAATTTTATAGTTGTGCTGCTGCTCGGTTTTAGTATGCTGTGATGAGGAAGAAAATAGTGTGCTCCCTCCATCTTGCTGGCATCGATTTTTTCCATTTGTCCAAGATTTCTATATTCATTTATGAACTGGTGATATTGCTGTTTGAGGTCTTCTTGTCTTGCTAATTTTCTCTCAAGTGCCAGGTAACGCTGTTGCGCAATCCCTCTTGACTCTCCTAGCTCGCTTGGATCTCCTTTGAAAGGTAGTCTGACAACAAATCGCCCACTGCTATTCCTTTTGGTGTTTTCAGTAAAATGGGTTTCGCACCTTTTCTCTTCAGCTGTGCGACTGCTTTCTTCTGATTGTGGAACTTCTTCTATTTTCCAAAATCTTTCCATATCTTGATTCACTTGGTCTTCAGTGCAAATCCCGCTAGTTGCCCATGATTGGGTTATGTCTCCAGCTTTCCTAGCGACTATCCAGCCAAAGCGTGTATTGTGTAGCGTTGGTAAGTCCCTTCCCAGACTTATTTGTCCGACGTCGAGTAAGTGAAAGTAAACTTCAGCTCCAATTAATAGGTCAACATGATCTGGGCGATCGAAAAGTGGATCCGCAAGTATAATGTTTTTCGGAATGGCCCATTCCGAAGTTTCGATCCTTCGTGTTGGCTGAGGAGGTGTTATTTTTGGTAGGACGAATGCTTCAAGACTTATAGAAAAGTCGGACGTTCTGGATTTCAGGAGCATATTCATTCTTTTGTGTGAATGCCTTGTGCCTTCGCCGATTCCTAAGATGCCCATGGTTTCAATCACTTCTGGAAGCTTAAGTCTTCTTGCCAATTTTTCTGTTACAAAATTGAGCTGTGATCCGGAATCTTACAATGCTCTGCATTCTACAACGCCGTCTTGGCTGTCCTCAAGTTTGACTACTACCGTGCTAAGGAACACGTAACATCTTTTGGTTTGCGCCAATGCATCTGCCGACACAATCGTATTGCCCTGCCCTGTGAGTTTATCTGGATGGATTTCCAGGGGGCGTTGCCCACTGGATGTATGAATTGGCAATGCTGGTGTTTTCTCAAAATGTAACAAGGTGTTGTGCTTTTTTGATTATTTCGTGCAGCCACGTACAGCACATGATGGTGCTATGTGGCCATGTCTCAGGCAATTAATGCAGAGGTTTTTCTTCTTGACGAAGTCCAAGCGGCTTGTCGGTGTCAATTGTGAGAACTTCTAACAATGAAACAATTTGTGGTTGTCACTGGAGCATAGAGGACAACGAGCTCTTCCTGCTGCAATAGACATCAATGCACGTGCAACCGGTTTCTTTTGATGGTCTTCTATAATTCGACCTTTGTTTCCCAATGCCTCCAAGGATTGAAAGCGGACTTCGAGAAATGTTAGTAAGTCTGATAGCACAGGCAATGCTCTGGGTCTCTACAATGACTGTTCGTACAATGAGTGCGTGTTGCGATCTAATTTTTTGATGAGTACATGGACCAGCAGTGGATCCCAGTGCATGATGTTTACACCGAGATTGTTTAGCCCATGTAGACATTCCTGAGTGGTGTCATGAATTGTCTTTATGCCTGAAGCTGTTTCTGACGAAATTGGAGCTTGCTGCAATAGTCGATTTAGGAATGCTGTAGTTAGGAGCCTCAAATTGTCATAACGTTCTTGCAGAATCTTCCATGCGGAAGGATAATTTTCATTGGATAGAGCAAGATGTCGGATAAGTTTTTCTGCCTCTCCCGACAGATTAGTCTTCAGATACTACATCTTTTCGGACTCTGCCATTGATTGTTTGTCCAACATTTGAGTAAATAAGTTGTGGAATTGTTTCCATTTAAGATAGTCTCCATCGAATTTAGGCAGTACAATTTGAGGTAAGTTCAATCGGGTGTTGTTGCTGTTGTGGATGGCTGTGATTGTTGTGGTATAGCACAGTTGCCGCGTTCTTCTGCACATTTTTCAAGTGCATCTTGAACGATAACTTCCATTTCCAGCCGTTTGTGGGTCATCTGTCATGTCCCAAATTTTGTGTTGAAGGCGTTCAATTTGTACCCAAAAGTTTGTAATCGTCTCTCTTTTCAGCTCCCAAAACTGCTTTGATGTCGCTTGCGATTCCTGCAGGCTGTCTAGAGCACGCTGCAGTGCCTTCATCAAGGCTTCTTGCCGCCTGATCGTGCGTATGACTTCGTTTGACGTCAGTTGTGGTGCAGAACCGTCATCTTGTAATTTATGCTTTGACAACGTCCCTTTTGTTGCTTCTGCTGTAACATCTCTAGCGGCGGCAAGTTGAAGGGACGATATGTTCATCTGAAATTCTGCTCTGCTCTGCTATCTATCACTAGACAGAAATTCTAGCCCATCAAAGGCAAAACATTAGCGCGATCAATCGTACAGAATTGCGTCAGGTGTGTAAGGGCAAAACCAAAATTGCTCACGCAAATAATGGGAAATCTTCCTGCGCATAGAGTCCAGCCAGCGCGTCCATTTGTTAATGCGGGGTCGATTTTTGCGATCCATTCAGGACTCATTTTAAGCTGAGGGGAAAGCATCATCAAAAAACATAAATCGTAGTATTCTGCTGATTCGCATCAAAGGCAGTTCATCTAGAACTTGTCACGGACCTCTCGACCATGGGGTTCATAGCGGCTATAAAACGATTCATTGGAAGGCGAGGTAATTTCCGTCACTTATATTGTGACAACTCAACCAACTTTGTCGGTGCCAAGAATCAATTACAAGATTTGAGCGAAATGATTCACACTGACAAAGCAAGAACGAAGATACAACACCTTGACAATAGTTGATGATAATGGTACATAAACCAGTATCACCAATTGGACTTGCAACGTTTGTTTATATTACCCAGTGAATGCAAAGAATGCGAACAATGAACGACGATTTAAAGTAAACTCTTACGAACCTTTTAATTGAATGATAATTTATTTCGTTTTATTCATAGCTTATATACTATGATTTTTTATCATAAGCATGCATTCGTTGAGTGCAGTGCTAGCATAGCCCAGACAACTCGAACGGTTGTTTCACATGAAAAAGTACTAGACTAAGATTTGTAACAAAATATTATATGAATGCACACGTCAGAGGTGTGCACCGAACGTGGGAATAAATGACAAAGTGTGATAAGAAATTGTGCTGCTGAATAAGTCAGCACATTGATCGTGGGAACAAGAATACTGCAAAATAAGACGTCAGCACATTGCGCTGGTCGTGTGAATAATTATAAAGACAATTTGGTAACTAAATATACTGTTACATGTACATGTGTCTATTTTGAATTTTATGCATTTATTTGATAAGGAAATATGTGCAATATGTGCATTTGAGTTTTATTAATCTAAGTAAGAAAATATGTGCAATGTGTGCATTTAAGTTTTATTAATCTAAGTAATGAAATTTACTATTCTAAGTATCAACACTGATCAAAGCACGTAAGTCATTTCAAACTTTTATTTTTATTCCCCCTTTCTCTCAAAGGCAAGAGCAAAGCTTAAAAGGTATGAATTTTAAAGCTTGGTCACAGTAGTAATATGATAATGAGCTTTTACCGGCTACAAAAGGAGTAGTAATAAGATAATGAGATTTTACCGGCTACAAAAGGAGGAGGAGAGGATGGAGCGACCGCTAGGAAGCTCGTCCGAAAATGATCTGTTGGCGTCTAGTCAAAAGATGGTGTTGTCAGCAGATCACAACGTTAGCGCCAGCCATAGTGCTCAACAACCAAGCATGGCGAGTACTAGCCATAGTACACCAATGCTCGGCTCTATCTTGCCTAAGGTCGCCGGGGTCGGCCTCAAGAGCAAACGCAAGAAAACCGCTGGTGTAGCAGTACCAGAGAGCTGTATTCATTCTAAGCAAGATTGCTAAGAATAAGGCTGCTGGTACTGACGATGAAAGAGACGCGGCGGATGAACTCAGATATCGCAAAGTGGTAGAGGAGTTCAACAAGCGGCAAATCAGTTGCAAGGTGGCTACTGATACTGCTTCTACTACCAGCCAGAATCGCAACAGGTCTCAGGATGAGACCCCCAATGTTGCGAAGAAGGCTAAACTACCCAGAAAGGGTGGACTCACCGAGGTAACTACCAGTGGTGGTTCCAAGGTGGCAGCAATAAAGAAGGTCAAGCAGACCGCGGCTTTCTCCGTTGAGAAGGCTTAGGTCAGACCTTCCTACAAAGAGTCACTTGAATGTGGCGCTGATCGACGAGCTGTCAAATAGTGGCACGCCAATCTTGGACAAATGGGGCGACATTGAGGCCCGACTGTCTGAATTGGTGATGGATACCCTTATCACCGCTGCAAAGGGTCCACCAGTCTCTTTTGACTGTTCCGTTGTCCTTAGGGGTTTCAGGATTTTGAAATGCGAGGACCAGACGTCTTTGGACTTTCTTGGCAAGTGCGTCGCTAAGATAAGCGACGAATGGGAGGTCTTGAAAATTAAGCTTATCCCAGCCAAGGAAGTCACTAGGAGGCCACGCATTTGGCTGCCAAAGATGAAGGTGGACAAAGCGAAAGTCCTCCAATGTCTACGGCTCCAGAACCCTGAAATACCGATGGGCAATTGGAGCATTATTCGAGCAGAAGAACCCCAGCTCAACAATATGTCACTAGTACTCCTGATCAATGAGGAGTGTCTAGGACCTATTGAGAAAGCTGGCTTTAAGCTTGGGTTTGGCGTCAGGCAGGCCAAACTTAAAGTCTTCCGGTTGTCCCCTGAGGAAGATGACCCGGAACAAGATACGGCCTCTAGACTATTAGAGGATCTAAGTGTAGATCCTTTGGCGGCAGGTCGCTCTACATCAACCCAATAGTGACGATGTCTAGGTTACTGCAGATTAACCTCAAGCACTCGAAATGTGCCTCTGATAATCTGCAGATCTTCCTGTGCAAGGATCACTTAGACATCGTCCTTGTACAAGAACCTTGTGTCAGAGGTACTGACGTCAAGGGTCTCAATACGAGGGACTACAATCTCTTTTACAAAAAAGATAACGGTAAGCCACGATCTTGTGTTTTAGTGAAAAAACACATTAACGCTTTCCTTTGTCCAAATTTCAGCACTGCAGACCTAACTGTTGTCAGGGTAGAGGAAGCGGGAGCGGGACACCTTTTTGGGTCCTCGGCGTATTTTCCGCATGACCGCCCAACCCCATCAGAGGAAATCGTAAAGGTAATAAAGTCAAACGATGAATGCATCCTCTTGGGATGCGACTCCAATGCCAGACATTCCATCTGGGGCAGCTCGGAGGACAATGAACGGAGTGAGTCTCTTTTTGATTTTATTATTAGCAGTAATCTCAGCATTTGTAACTCTGGTAATACTCCAACTTTTACCTTCCCCGGTTCGGAGAGGTTCAATGGTTGGGAAGAGGTAAGAGGTAATAAGGTATTTAGGGTTGATAACTGGACAGTGTCCGATGTCAACTCCTACTCTGATCATAAGTATCTGAACCTCCGTACGGAGTCGATTAAAACTTAGCATCGAGATCTCAACACTCATATCTGAATGGTAGGTCCACGGAGACTGCCCTCCATGAGGTAGTGCGAACGATTGAGCACATTATCAACTACAAACAGTTTACTCTAGCCACCTTTTTAGATATAGAAGGGGCTTTCAACAATGTTCACATTGAGGCCATCAAGGAAGCTCTGACCAAGTCAGGAGTGGAATCCTTACACAATGGATCATATCCATGCTCGGCAGCAGTATTATACATGCCAATCTTGGCAGCTGTAACATTACCAAACGAGTCGACAGAGGGATCTCTCCCTTACTGTTGCTGATGGTAATTAAATGAAATGCTACTAAAACTTGAAGAGGACAGGGCGAAGATAGTTGCGTATACAGATGACGTGGTGATACTCGTATCAGGCCAATACCTTTTCGTGATCAGTGAAGTCATGGAAAGGGCCCTGGGTAGAGTCAGCTCCTGGGCAACAAGCTGTGGCCTTGGAGTCAACCCTGGAAAGACCGAAATGGTTTTGTTCACCACTGAATCTAAGATACCGGCCTTTATCCTTCCAAAACTCAATGGAAAAAGTCTCAGCCTCACCCCCAGCGCCAAATATCTCGGAGTGATCTTGGATAGGAAGCTTAGCTGGAAGGCTAACATAGAGAACAGGGCTAAGAAAGCAAGCGTGGCCCTATATGCCAGCAGCAAAACCATCGGAAAGAAATGGAGTCTTCAACCAAAGATGGCTCTTTGGCTGTACACAGCTGTTGTACGGCCGATGCTCACCTATGGATCGCTGGTTTGGTGGCCAGCGATGAAGAAGAAGTATAATGCCACCAAATTCAGCAGGTTACAGCGATCTGCAGCAGTAGGAATTACAGGAGCTCTAGGGTCTTGCCCGACCGAGGCCATTAACGCCATCTTGTACCTATTACCTCCTGAAATATTTATCAAGTCTGTTGCGACGTGCAGTGCAGTACGACGACAGAGAGTCTGGGTGGTTTGCTACTACACCATACAGACACTGCAGACAGTACCTGAAGGAATGATACCATCATCTACTGATTACTGCATCACTAAATTTAGCTTTAACTCCTCGTTCAGCGTTGGGTTTCCTACCAGAGAAAACTGGAAGGATGGACAGCAGCGAGGCAATATTGCGCAACAATATTCACTGACGGATCCAAGATGAAGGAAGGAGTCGGTGCAGGTATCTTCTCAGATGACCCAAATCTGTCGAGGTCAATAAAGCGACCCCATTCGGCTAGCATCTCTCAGGCAGAGATTCTAGCAATTAGGGAGGCCTGTAGAGCATTAAGGCGAATAAACGCACAAATCGGAAGGTTTGGTATTTGTGTTGATAGCCAATCTGCCATAAGGGCGTTTTACGCGACCACAATAAACTCGAAACTATTTCAACAGTGCCAAGAAGAATTGGCTTCGATCAGTCAACTCCTGGACATCACCATACCATACAGCAAAGAGAAAACCACCGAGCTGTTATCCAGATCACGGAAGGATATTGCCAGAGTTGTGGCTATCAGCACTGGCCACTGGCCTGTGGGCAGTCATGCTGCTAAGTTGGGTATACCGCAAAACAACTTCTGCAGAAGTTGCAAAGATGAAAATTAGAAAGAAACTCTCATACACTTCCTTTGCAGTTGTCTGGCTCTAGCAGGGTCAAGACACCGCATTTTAGTAAACCATTTTTTTACGACCTGAAAGAGCTCTCAGTTTACAGGGTCATCGACATGATCTCATACCTGAACGCTACAGGCTGGATTTAAACCCTGTCCTTATCCATGCTAGATCCCTCGAGTTTTGTGGCATCAAAATGGCGCACACTAGCGCTAATTGAGGACCTCGCAAGTACAGCGTGGACCACCACTCTACCTACCTACCTACCATGCTTTTTAGTGCACATTGGTTTGCTATTTCGCCTGGACCAGAAACTCGTAAAGTTTTATTTATTTAGTTTCCTTAATTTGTCTTTTATTTCGTTATATTGTTTTTGAAAGTTACGCCTCTTAGCTCATCGTAGAGTTCTTCTGGGCTACGTCTTTCACTAAAATTATTTTGTAAAACCACTTTAATATCGCTCCATGCAATGGCTTGAGTATTTATTTCTATTACTTCTCTGGCTCTTTTAATTAATTTACTTTTAATTACGTTGGGAAAAAAATATTTGGATAGGTCGTCATATGTTATTAGGAGGATATGTTTGTCTACTAAGTTTGAAAAGACTAGTAAATTGTCTGGATTTCCGTCAAAATATGGGAGTGAATTTAAATATTTAATTGGATTTATCACCACTTTATTCTCTTGGGTTGCCATTTTGTTTGTATGGAATGTATATATTTTCACTTTAAATGTATAGAAAGCACTGTGTTTGAAAAAACAATTATATATATTGTCTATGGTGTTAATATTGTGAATATTGTATTAAAAAAAAATTCAAAATAGATTAATATATTTGTATGATATATATATATATATATTTTTTATATAGAATAATAAAAATTAATCTTATATTAACCTTCTTATTTTTTTGATCCTGATGATGTTTTATAATTCGTTTTCTTGTTTTTTTGGATGATCCTGATGATGTTATATAGTTTGATTTCTTGTTTCTTTGATGATCCTGATGATGTTGTATAGTTTGATTTCTTATTTTGTTGTCGATCCTGATGATGTTGTAAAATTTATTTTGTCTTCTTATTTTCTTGTATAATTAGTTGTTTCTTTATTTTCTTGTATAATTATTATTTATTAATTTTCTTGTATAATTAGTTGTTTCTTTATTTTCTTGTATAATTATTTTTTATTAATTTTCTTGTATAATTAGTAGTTTCTTTATTTTCTTGATGATGAATAATTATTTGTTTCTTTAATTTCATGATGATGTATAATTATATGTTTTGAAAAATCTTAAGCTAATTTGCGCAAGATGTAGAGCGAGAACAAAAGAAAACGATGATGTGTAATGCTCTACCGGTTATAAGCGAATAACCTTCTTTATTTTATATCAGTTGCGTTGCCATGTTCAGCAGTTTGTTTTTGTACAAGATTGTGTTTACAGCAGTTTGTATTAATTTCGTACAAGATTATTTTTTACAGTAGTTAATTTTGATTGGTTTTGTACAAGATTTAACATACTCCCCCCGTTGAAAGGAGATTCTTTCAAATAATACTTTAACCCAAAGAGATAGTAACTTGTTAAAAAGCATCCATAAAGTAGTTGTACCGTTAACTGACAATTATGACAAGCCTTGATATTGAAAGAAAGTTTAACATTAAACTATATTAACTTTAGATGAAAGTAAATCTTTAAGCAAGATTTACCAACAATTCAAAACAAATAACTAATAAAGGCAACTATATGACTTCAATTATAAGGTGTTTCATTTAAACAATGATTTAAACCTGAGCCGTTTCAATAGGCAACGGGCTTAGTTTATGAATGTTTCGTTTGATGATGCCGTTTTTGGTGCGAAGGGACACCACTCGTACCACCCCGTCGGTTCCTGGATGTAATGCTTCCACTCGTCCAAGAATCCATTGATTTGGTGGTATTCCGTCTTCTGCAATGATGACGAGCATGTTGAGATCCAAATTGGGTCGTTTCTCGGTCCATTTGCTTCGCTGTTGAAGTTGCATTAGATATTCCTTTACCCAACGCCTCCAAAATGACTGTTGTACAGCGCTTACTCGATGCCAGCGTTGTAGTGATGAAATTTCTAAGTCTTCGGGTTTCATAGGTTCAGGAATAGCGTTCAGTGGACTTCCGATTAAGAAGTGTCCTCGAGTTAATGCTTTATAGTCGAACGGATCTGATGAAACCTAAGTTAGAGGCCGAGAATTCATTATAGCTTCTATCTGTGACACCGCCGTTGATAGCTCTTCATATGTTAACGATATCCCTTGCAGTGTGCGAAGTAAATGAGTTTTTGCAACCTTTACGGCGGCTTCCCTAATACCCCCGAAGTGGGGCGAACGAGGTGGGATAAAATGGAATCGTATGTCTAGTTCGTTACAGCATGATCCCACTCGGTGACGATTGGCTTGGTTGCTTAAATCAACTTGCAATTCCTTTAATTGCCGACATGCTCCTACAAAATTGGTGGCGTTATCGCAAAATAGGTCGGTGCAGAGTCCCCGTCTATACCAGAATCTTTTGAGTGCTGCTATGAAAGCTAGAGAGCTTAGGTCGCTAGCTAATTCAATATGAACGGCCTTGACCGCCAAACAAACAAATACTACGAGATATGACTTGTCTGGTCGTTTGCCTCGAATTTTGTGGTGAATCATGACAGGCCCGCAAAGGTCAACGCCAGCACGCACGAAGGGTCGCGATGTTGGTTTGACTCGGTCGGGGGGTAGATCTCCCATTAGTTGTGTCAGCAGTGGGGGTTTAAATTTGAAACATTTGATGCATTTTTTCACTACCTTTCTACATTCGCGTCTGGCATTGACGACCCAGTATCTTTGACGTGCGAAGGCTGTAAGTGATTGCTGACCTGCGTGAAAGTTGTTGATGTGTAGATGAGTTAATAATGAAGATGTCAATGGATGATTGTTTGGTAGTGGTAATGAGTGTTTGATGTCGTAGGGAAGATCGGAGTGTGATAAACGACCGCCGACGCGGAGTACCGTGTTCGTGTTCGTTTGTCATTGGCCTTAAACTTCGAATTTGACCTTTGGAATTTAATTCCTTGCCCGCGTTTATGTTTTGGCGAACATTTTCAAATTTTACATTCTGCACATTAAATATCTTTCTAATTTCTGCGCTTCGAAGCAGATCTGCCGATAAGCTACCTTTGGATTCGGATGCAATGCAGTTTTTGCGGCTGCAGAGTTTAAAGAATTTTATTACGTACGCGAACACCCGTCGTAGTTTTGAATAATTGCTTACATATTTACAATTCGCGACTTAATCATCATTATCAACTTTAAGTGCTGTCAATGAATGCTTTGTTTGACGTAATTCTTCGTGGATCGATTTTGAACTCCATGCTGAGCCGGCCAATGTTCCTTTTCACGCGACAAAAATGAGGGTCCTTGAAACCATAATTCATAATTAAGAAGATCTTGTGGTAGTTGTCCGCGCGACACGATGTCCGCCGGGTTGTTTGTACCGTCGACGTATAACCAGTTGTGATTGTAAGTCAAGTCCTGAATTTTGGCAACTCTATTTGCTACAAAGGTGTTCAATTTCGACGCATGCGATGAGATCCAGTTGAGCACGATTGTCGAATCTGTCCAGCAGTAGATTTGAGATGGATCTATGTCCAAAATTAGCCTTATATTCTTTACGAGTTCGGCTAGAAGAAGTGCTCCACCAAGCTCGAGTCGAGGAAGAGACACTGATTTGACAGGGGCGATTCGAGATTTCGCGGCGAGTAATTTGCATTGTGATTCGTTTTCAGAGTTTAATGTTCGTATATATACACAACAACCAAAGGCGCGAATTGATGCGTCTGCAAAGCCGTGCAGCTGATAAGATTTGTGTAGCGATTTCGAGTAAACACATCGCGGGAATGAGAACATTTGAACTGATAATGAAAGTTGATGACGCAGCCTTTCCCATTGAGTGTGCAGGTTCTGAGGCAGTGCCTCATCCCAATTCATCTTTAGAAGCCACAACTCTTGCAGAAACATTTTTGACGCGACAATTACGGGATTAATTAATCCAAGTGGGTCGAATAATTTGGCTAGGTCTGAGAGCACTGTCCTCTTCGTGATTCTGTTTGAGCTGCACACTGAGTAAGTGAAGCCAAATGAATCTGACTTCGGATCCCATTGCATGCCCAAAGCCTTGGCTATGCTGTCGCTATCAATTACCATAGGAACTTGAGTGGTGTTCAATTCACCATGCAACGCAATGTTGTTAGTTCTCCATTTGTGGAGCTCAAACCTCCCATCGTTGAGCACCTCAGTAATTTGCGAATGAACATTTAGAAGTTCTTCAATTGAGTCTCTGCCGGCCAACATGTCATTTAGTGATAAATGGGTTGTTGTTTTACAAGACGCGTCAAATACAACCCGAAGCTTAGTTGAGTTTGATTCCGGTCGAATGACACAGTGATGAGGCATAAGGTATGTTGGCTGACTCCAGTCGATGTTTTTTACTCTTTCCAAATGACCCAAGTTTCTATATTCGTCAAGAAACATTGTGTACGACTCTTTTAATCCGGGATTGTTTCTTAATTTGTTTTCAAGTGCTTTGAATCTTCTTTTTGCTGTGTCATATGACTGTCCCAAGTCTCTTGGATTTCCCTTCAGAGGGAACCTAACGATAAATCGACCCGACAAAGTACGCTTCACACTTGCAGTAAAGTGAGCCTCGCACTCTTGTTCCTCCTTTGACATAATTTTCCTTTCTTCAGGTTTGTCGAACGACCACAGACGCTCGACCCACTTATCAATGCTGTCCAAGTCAGTTGGATTGTCTAGCACCTGTTATTCGAATGTACTAACTAACTCTGAAGACAGTGTGGAGTATGACTTCTCCTTTAAATCACCGGCGACTATCCAACCCAAAAGCCTTTTTTGCAGCACTGGAAGATGTTCGCCTAACTTAATTTGCCCAACTGACATTAACCGAAAGAATACATCCGCACCTAGCAAGACATCAATTGCGCTTGGTTTAAAGAATTATGGATCAGCTAACTGCAGATTCTTGGGCAGCTTCCAGTTGGAGATATTCATTTCGACGGTTGGCTGGTGTTGGGTGATCTGAGGTAAAACAAAAAATTCCAGTTGAAGGTTGAAGTTAGAATTGAGGAAGATGGCTGGTGTTGGGTGATCTGAGGTAAAACAAAAAATTCCAGTTGAAGGTTGAAGTTAGAATTGAGGATGATGGATACGTTCTATAAAAACCCCTTCTCCCTTTTCTATTTTCTGCCTATGTAACAATTTGTGATGAATTGCCGTCACATAAGTTACATTTCTCAGCCTTGCACTCTCTTACTGCATGCGAGCCATTCAAACAACGGATGCAGATCGAAAGCTTCTTTGTTTCGAAAAAGCGCTGGACGGGATGAGCCGCGCTTAGCGGGCGACAATTCGAACAGCTCACGAATGTGTGATTGGAATATGACTGACTTATTGTCATAACGATTTTTGAGCAGTTGCAGGGCTTGTGAGTAATTTTCCGGACAAGAGTCAACTGAGGAAATTGTGCGCAGTGGTATTTCGGTCAAACACGAGCGAAGATGTTGATGGAAAGCTCTGGATCTGAATCCACTAGCGTATTGAAGGTGCTTATGAACTCTGTCCAATCCGTGTATCTACCCGTGAATACAGGCAATTTAAGCTTCGGCAGTTTGATAGCGCGGGAATGTGAACTGTTTAACGTCCGTTTACTCAGGTCATGCATTGAGAGGCGTTTATTACGATGCGATATGCTTGAATTTAATTTCGACTTTACGTCCAAATACAAATCTTCGATTTGCCTTCTTCGTTCGCATTCAATATCGCGTTCGTCGTCGTTTCTTTCGATTTCGGTTTGCAAGGCAGTCAGTTCGTCGAAATACTTTTCAAGCAGACTTAGTCTGCTTTCAAATTCACTTACCGTCATTGTCGCATTGTTCTTCGTGATGTAAGTTTGAATTCGTTCGAGGGAACTTATTAGAATCGAGCGACAATTTTTCAGTTCCTGAATGTTTCCTTGCCCTCTTTTTGGTGCCATATTAAGAAAACGTGCGCGTAGCGTGCTAATAGCGCGACAAGGGGAAAACAGACTGAAGGTTCACTGATCGCACTGTCCAAAGCCGAATGAGTGACTGCAATGCCACTGTTGTTTCTACACGCAAATCAGAAAAGAAAATGGTGGCATGCGTTGCACTCATCGACCAATCACAAAACGGTAGGAACACGCAATCGCGCAACGGTGCAATCGACTGAACTTGCGATGCTGTCCAAGCCGAACGCGAACGCAAAAAATCGAAATTATACGAACACTCTAACGACTTCGCAGTTGGAACACGCAATGACGAAATGGTGCAAATGTTGAACTTGCGATGATGTCCAAGCCGAACGTGAATACAAAAAATGGTGGAATATGCC
The DNA here is from genome assembly GCA_947095585.1 of Nephrocerus scutellatus. Classification (NCBI taxonomy): domain Eukaryota; kingdom Metazoa; phylum Arthropoda; class Insecta; order Diptera; family Pipunculidae; genus Nephrocerus; species Nephrocerus scutellatus. The sequence continues at coordinate 69,042,047 of OX352763.1, forward strand.
GTAATCACCAGGAATTAAAATTTAAAGTTATGCTAACACTTGAGTTGACTTCGCAGTGGGAAACGCACTGGTGCAATTTTGTTGAACCTGCGATTCTGTCCAAGCCGAACGCGAATACAAAAAATCAAAATTATCCAAACACTTGATTTGACTTCGCGGTTGGAACAAGCAATGGCGCAACGGTACAAATTTGTTGAACTTGTGAAGCTGTCCAAGCCGAACGCGAATACAAAGAAATGATGGAATATGCCGTAATCTCCAGGAATCGAAATCCAAAATTATTGGCGAACAATTGATTTCACTTCGCGGTTGGAACACGCACTGGTGCAATCTGTCGAACCTGCGATGCTGTCCAAGCCGAACGCGAATACAAAAAATCAAAATTATCCGAACACTTGATTTGACTTCGCGGTTGGAACAAGCAATGGCGCAACGGTACAAATTTGTTGAACTTGTGATGCTGTCCAAGCCGAACGCGAATACAAAGAAATGATGCAATATGCCGTAATCTCCAGGAATCGAAATCCAAAATTATTTGCGAACAATTGATTTCACTTCGCGGTTGGAACACGCACTGGTGCAATCTGTCGAACCTGCGATGCTGTCCAAGCCGAACGCGAATACAAAAAATCAAATCAAAATTATGCGAACACTTGATTTGACTTCGCGGTTGGAACACGCAATGGCTCGACGGTACAAATTTGTTGGACTTGTGATGCTGTCCAAGCCGAACGCGAATACAAAAAATAGTGGAATTTTCCGTGATCACCAGGAATCGAAGTCGGAAATTATTGGCGTGCAATTGATTTCACTTCGCGATTGGAACACGCACTTGCGAAATGTTGCGACTTGGCGAACTTGCGATGCTGTTCAGACCGAACGCGAATACAAAAAAAAGATGGTGGAATTTTCCGTGCTCACCAGGAATCGAAGTCGGAAATTATTGGTGAACAATTATTTCACCAGGAATCGAAATCCAAAATATTTGTTGGAACACGCACAAACTTAAATTTCACTTAACAAAAAACGTGTCCCTGCTCGGGCGCCATGAAAAATCGTAAGCTTATTTGCGCAAGATGTAGAGCGAGAACAAAAGAAAACGATGATGTGTAATGCTCTACCGGTTATAAGCGAATAACCTTCTTTATTTTATATCAGTTGCGTTGCCATGTTCAGCAGTTAGTTTTTGTACAAGATTGTGTTTACAGCAGTTTGTATTAATTTCGTACAAGATTATTTTTTACAGTAGTTAATTTTGATTGGTTTTGTACAAGATTTAACATGTTTCTTTGATGATCCTGATGATGTTGTATATTTTATCTTCTTATTTTCTTGTTGGTATTGATGGTGTATTTATTATTTATTTTGTCTCTTTATTGTCTTGTTGATCTTGATCTTTTCGATAAGTTGTTTTTAAAATATTTCCATAAAATAAAATTATGAAATATATTTATTTTTTTTTTGATGAGTTGTGTTAAAATATTTACATAAAATAAAATTATGAAATATTTTTTTTCCTAGACATTTGTCGGAATTCGTTTTTAAGATCTTTCTTAAATTCAATGAATACCTTTTGTTTTTGTGGTGCACTTTTAGAACTTTTTATAACGTAAGTCTTTAATTGACTAAGCGCATCCTTCCAACTGCGCTAATTATATTTTTATTTGAAAATAATATATTTTTAAAAAGAAAATATATTTAATCAAAAGTTAATTTTACAAAGGTACATTTTATTTACAACTCTTTTACACCTTAAGTTATTTGTAATAGTACTTCACTTATCTTCAGTTGTTGTATTTAAATTAACTGAACTGCACTAGATGAATGTTGGATTGAACTCTTTACTTTAAATGAATACTGAACTCGAACTTGTAACGACGAAAATTTTAACTTACAATTTTCGTCTTACACCCACTGTGCACGCACGGAGATCAAATGCATGCAAAAGCCCAGCGTAACAACACAACACGTGCTTGCAAACAAGTACAGCAGGGCACACACGCAAGAAGAAAACATCACAAAAATCGCAAGACCGAATCAGCATAGCAACTCAACACGTGCATGCAAACAAGTATGCACGAAGTAACGGAGGTGAGAAAATGCGAAATGAAAAAAAAACCCAAGCGATCTGTTACAAGGGAAAACCACCAACAACACGAGAGAGCTGCAAGCCTACAAAGATGCAAAGACAACCAAGAGGCAAAGATTATAAAAGGATTAACACATGAAGAATTGTTCTCTTTGGTCTGCATCAGTGAGACTGTTCACTTCAACAGTGGGACATCAAAAACTGTAAGTGAACAGTGGAAAATTAAAACGCCTCGAGGAGATATCAGCAGCATCGGCAACTACCGGAAATTGACACAAAAGCATAGGACTCCATCTCGAGACTCTGAAAACCTCGATAGGGAGAGATTCCCCTTGTTAGATAGAAACCCTTCGAACTCAGGATTCTGGCAGGCCTTATAGGACTCCATCTTGAGGTTCGATTCTCGTAGGGCCGAGTTTTCCCATTTAGTAGAAAGTAAACAGTGAAATATCTGCCTCTCTCTATTAAATCTAGTTCAGAAACCCCTTTCTTTGTCTCGAGACTCTGGCGGGCCTTATAGGACTCCATCTCGAGACTCTGAAAACCTCGATAGGGAGAGATTCCCCTTGTTAGATAGAAACCCTTCGAACTCAGAACTCAGAACTCTGGCCTTATAGGACTCCATCTTGAGTTTCGATCTCTCGTAGGGCCGAGTTTTCCCATTTAGCGGGGAGCGAGTGATGAAAGACCTGCTCCTTCCGACTAAATCCCGTAGGGACAAATTTCCCTTACAGGCGCCTGAAGTGCGAACCAAAGTTTCTTGCCCGTACCACGTCGTTACGAGGAAAGCAATTTAATAATTATAATATAAATATTCAACCAAATTTTACGGAGTCAATAAAAAAATAGTTTTGTAACGAAAACAACGGCTTATTAGTTAATAGGCAAACGACCCTGGACGCCGGCGAGCGTACCCCGGCATTTACCTCGTTACAAGTGGCGCCCGAGCAGGGATCCCGTAGCCCCCCAAGTCAAGTTTTAAAAAAAACAAAAATAACATATAACTTAATAATAGGCAGTATAATAAGAAAAAAAAAATAATCTAAATCGACGGCAGAGAGTGTAAAACTTGAGGAAAATCTAGCAAAGAATACCCCAAAATGGTAAAAACAAGTTGGGTCCACGAGCTGAAAAAGGGAGAACTTGCGGTACTCGCGAAAGAATTAGGCTTGGAAGCAAGTGGTGCAGTTGAGGAATTACGTAAACGGTTTTCGGCTCTCATCAACAGCGAAAGCCTTACAGAAGATCAGATAGCCCGCCTGAAGGAACTAGAGGTACGTTACTTCGCCGATCCCACCGCTAACGGTACCAGTGTGCCTAGAAATACCAAAGTCATCCAGGGAGAGTCAAATAAAAATCGCCCCAAGCAAACGTACATCGCCGATCCCACCGCTTACGGGACCAGCGTGCTTAGAAGCACCGAAGCCATCCAGGGAGAGTCAAACAAAATTTGTTTCAAATGAACGTACATCCCAATACCCTGTACTCATCGACCAAGTGAGAAAGTGGTCAGTGAAATACGACGGCGGAAAGGAACCGCTGGCATTTGTTGAACGCGTGGAGGATCTGGCTGATGTGTATAATCTGGACAAGGACTTGTTTCCTCGAACAATGCCTGAGCTGTTACGCGATCGTGCGCTGGCTTGGTACAGGAACAACAACCGACAGTGGCAGCGATGGAGCGATTTCAAAAGGGACTTTATGAAATTTTTTCTCCCGAACCGTTATTTAGAACGATTAGAAGATGACATCCGACAACGGCACCAAAAACCTCGCGAGTGTTTCAAAGACTTCGTCCTCGCCCTCCAAACACTGATGCGCCACGCCAACTACACCGATGAACAACGGCTAGATCGCATATTCGAGAACGCCTTGCAGGAGTATCAGCTATACATACGCCGTAGAGATTTCCATCACCTGGAAGAGTTTATAGAAATGGCCGAGGATTTCGAGAGGATTCGGGGAAACAAAGACCCAGTTGCGGCCACACACAGACGCAGCCCACAGCCGATACACTGTGGAATTACACCAGGCGCCGAGTTTCTCACTAACCCACGAACAGCATGCCGCCGATGTGGCCAACAGGGGCATTTCCACAGAGATTGCAAATACGAGACGCTACTTTTTTGCTGGGAATGTGGCCGGAGGAATGTTGGCACTAAAGACTGTTGCAGGTTAAACGCGGGAAACGGAAGAGGGGACCGGAACGAGCGGGGCACATCCGGACCTCAGACACCCATGCCTCGAAGACAGTAGGATTCCTCAAGCAAGACGCGAGCCGGGTGTACGCGCATGTAACCCTCAACGGTACACCGGCGATCGCAACCATAGACAGGGGGCAACACGAAGTTTTGCTGGTGAAGAATTCATCAAAAAGCGGGGACAGTTCCAGACCAAACCACGACCGACAAAAATAATTGCTCGTATGGCCGACGGAACTCCGAGGGAAATTTACAACTGCATTGATGTCGAAGTGAAACTAGGAACCGCACGATGTCAAACTACTTTTCTAGTACTACCAGGAGCGATAGACGACGTGCTGCTGGGAATGGACTGTCTAGCTCAACTTGGACTTGTCATGAGTTGCGGAGGTTCATCACTCTCAGTAGATAACACCAGTGGAAGCAGATTTCAGGAAGGAGTCACCAAGCTTACCATGGTCAGGAACATAGAAGATGAAGGCGAGTTAATCAAGTCATTCTTAGATGAGGAATTGCCCAAGTTTGAGAGGTTACAAGGAACGACAGTCATAGCCAGCCACAAAATCATATTGTCTGATGATCGCCCCGTTAAACAACGGTACTTTCCCAAGAATCCAGCAATGCAGGAGATAATCAACGCGGAAGTCGACGAGTTATTAAGCAAAGGATGTATTGAGCCATCGCACAGCCCTTACAGCGCCCCTATTGTGCTAGTACGAAAGAAGACAGGAAAGTGAAGGCTTTGCATCGACTACCGACAGCTTAATTCCAAGTCTGTCCCAGATGCATACCCGCTACCCAGAATCAACCACAACCTAGACAAGCTGAGGAATGCAAAATATATCAGCAGTCTGGACCTAAAAAATGGTTACTGGCAAATCCCGATGCACGAAGAAAGCAAACAGTTCACAGCGTTCACAGTCCCGGGTCGTGGATTATTTCAGTGGCGGGTCATGCCATTTGGCCTACACTCAGCGCCCGCCACTTTTCAACGGGCGCTAGATCAGGTAATTGGCTCCGAGATGGAACCCCACGCATTTGCCTATTTGGACGATATCATCGTGGTTGGAAATACGTTAGAGCACCACATGCAGAATCTGAAGGAAGTCTTCCGGCGATTGCGAGCAGCAAACCTCAAGATTAATCTAAAAAAGTGTGAGTTCTTTAAAAAAAGAGCTTAAATACCTCGGACACGTCGTTAGCGAAGAAGGAATCCACACAGACCCGGAGAAAGTAGCCGCTATACGGGAACTGCAACCACCAAAGAATGTTCGGGAGCTGCGCCGCTGCTTGGGAATCGCTTCGTGGTACAGGCGTTTCGTACCAGAATTTTCCAATGTCGTCCACCCACTCACAAGTCTGCTCAAGAAGGGAAAACATTGGAAGTGGACGGAACAAGAGCAAGAGGCTTTCGTGAAACTCAAATTGAGGCTCACAGAGGCACCTGTACTGGCATGCCCAGACTTTACCCAAAAGTTCACCCTACAAACAGACGCCAGCGACTATGGTTTAGGTGCGGTACTTACGCAAGAGGTAAATGGCCACGAAAAAGTGATCGCCTATGCCAGCCGTCACCTGAATAAAGCTGAATTCAACTACTCCCCAACAGAGAAGGAATGCCTAGCAATCGTATGGGGGATCAGGAAAATGATGCCCTACCTAGAAGGTTACAGGTTCAGCGTAGTTACGGACCATCTTTCTCTTAAGTGGCTCAACTCGATCGAAAGCCCTGCAGGACGTATCGCACGATGGGCATTGGAACTACAGCAATACAGCTTTGACATCCTATACCGCAGAGGTAAGCTTAACGTGATTGCTGACGCTCTGTCGCGACAACCCCTAGAAGTATTCGCCAGGGTGGCCGATACTCCGCCCGAACGACAGGAATGTGGCTGGATCAAGCGGAAGATAGCTGAAACACTAGAGAAACCAGAGAAATTTCCGGACTATGCTATGCAAAATGGACAGCTGTACCGTCACATACACAGACAAGCGGGCGACGACAATTGTGCCCCATGGAAGCTCTGTGTGCCGACCCATTGTCGCGACAGGGTGATGCGTGAGAACCATGACGATGCAACAGCTGGACACATGGGTGTTCGGAAGACGACGGAGAGAGTATGCGCCAGGTAAGTCTGTCAACGCTTCAAGCCGGGTCAGCAGCATCCAGCAGGAAAAATGCTGACGCAAGTACCAGAAGAACCTTGGTCGATATTGTGCGCAGACTTCATGGGACCCTTCCCTCGCTCAAAACATGGCAACACTATGCTACTGGTTTTCTTCGACAAGTTCTCCAAATGTACAGAGCTGATACCACTACGCACAGCCACAGCAGAAGGAGTGCAAACGGCATTCAGGGAACATATTCTGGCACGATTTGGCACACCTAGGGTTCTTATTACCGATAATGGAACCCAATTCACAGCTCGAGGTTTTCAACGATTTATGCGCAAGATGGGAACTCGACAGCAATTTACTGCACCCTACACGCCGCAAGAGAACCCAACAGAAAGGACCAACCGGACAGTCAAAATGATCATTGCACAACTCCTGGGTGTCGACCAACGGCTTTGGGATGAGAAGCTTCCAGAAATAATGCTGGCGATAAACACTGCGAAGTCTAAAACAACCGAATTCAGCCCAGAATTCTTGTTACAAGGACTCGAGCCACGGCTCCCAAAAACCTTGTACGACGAAGTAACCCCCGCTACAGTAACGATGGAAACGACAGCGATACCGGCAAACTAGGCTTCACGCCTACGAGAGGTGTTCCAAATTGTGCGGCACAATATGGAGCGGGCAGCAAAAGACCAGGCAAGACATTATAACTTGCGAAGGCGTCCCTGGGCCCCATCGATAGGACAAATGGTCAGACAAGGGTCAGACAACATCATTTGTCCAAAGCAAGCGAGAACTTTAACGCGAAACTGGCACCAAAGTATGAAGGACCATACCGCATAGAATCCTTCAAATCACCAGTAATCCTAGTGCTAGCCAAGGAAGGAGAGAGAAAGGAGCGAACTGCTCATGTCAGCGACGTAAAGATATACCACGAAACACCGCTGAGCCACCAAGAACAGAAGACATGTAAGATCGATGCCATGGAATATGTTAGTAAGGCACGCAACCAAAAATAAATCACAAGCACCGCTATTTCTACACCAAATCACGAGAACCGCTATTTTCACACCAAGATCACAGAAATGAAGTTCCACAACGTGTAAGAAGGAGAAAGAAACTATCTTTAGTCAACGAGCGACGTGGCATTAAAAATCACTCTAGTTAACAGTCTCGTGGTGAACGGGCGTGTACGGTGACTAACTACAAAGAAAAAAAAACAACAACTAAACAAAATATAATAATAAACAAATAAACACTACAAAAACAATCACGGACAAGGCATCAACGCATCTGGCAACAACCTCAGCAACAATCACGGACAAAGCATTAACGCATCTGGCAACAACCTCAGCAACAATAATGGACAAATTATCAACGCATCTGGCAACAACCTCCATGCCATGGCGAACAAAGCAACGGAGGGTGCAGAACCCACAAGAGGCGCAGAGAAGCGAGAACACCGGAGGAGGAACTCGAAGACATAGTGCGCAGGCACGCAGAGATTATGTCCTAGGCAAGTCAATGTCGTTTCAACGATTCATCGGTGGGAAAAGGGTGAAAATACAGCTCAGTCGCCAAGGAGAAGCAAAGGTCACAGTTACCGGTAGTAAGGGGGGAGTGTAACGACGAAAATTTCAACTTACAATTTTCGTCTTACACCCACTGTGCACGCACGGAGATCAAATGCATGCAAAAGCCCAGCGTAACAACAACACGTGCGTGCAAACAAGTACAGCAGGGCACACACGCAAGAAGAAAACATCACAAAAATCGCAAGAAGACCGAATCAGCATAGCAACTCAACACGTGCATGCAAACAAGTATGCACGAAGTAACGGAGGTGAGAAAATGCGAAATGAAAAAAAAACCCAAGCGATCTGTTACAAGGGAAAACCACCAACAACACGAGGGAGATGAGAGAACCACAAAGCTGCAAGCCTACAAAGATGCAAAGACAACCAAGAGGCAAAGATTATAAAAGGATTAACACATGAAGAATTGTTCTCTTTGGTCTGCATCAGTGAGACTGTTCACTTCAACAGTGGGACATCAAAAACTGTAAGTGAACAGTGGAAAATTAAAACGCCTCGAGGAGATATCAGCAGCATCGGCAACTACCGGAAATTGACACAAAAGCATAGGACTCCATCTCGAGACTCTGAAAACCTCGATAGGGAGAGATTCCCCTTGTTAGATAGAAACCCTTCGAACTCAGGATTCTGGCAGGTCTTATAGGACTCCATCTTGAGGTTCGATTCTCGTAGGGCCGAGTTTTCCCATTTAGTAGAAAGTAAACAGTGAAATATCTGCCTCTCTCTATTAAATCTAGTTCAGAAACCCCTTTCTTTGTCTCGAGACTCTGGCGGGCCTTATAGGACTCCATCTCGAGACTCTGAAAACCTCGATAGGGAGAGATTCCCCTTGTTAGATAGAAACCCTTCGAACTCAGGACTCTGGCGGGCCTTATAGGACTCCATCTTGAGTTTCGATCTCTCGTAGGGCCGAGTTTTCCCATTAAGCGGGGAGCGAGTGGTGATAGACCTGCTCCTTCTGACTAAATCCCGTAGGGACAAATTTCCCTTACAGGCGCCTGAAGTGCGAACCAAAGTTTCTTGCCCGTACCACGTCGTTACGAGACCCGAGTCAGCCCAAAGAAACCCCAAAGCGAAACCAGGCGAAACAAATTAAATCAAATCAAAGGAGTCATCAAAGGATTTTACGGAGTCAATAAAGAAATAATTTTGTAACGAAAACAACGGCTTATTAGTTAATAGGCAAACGACCTTGGACAAACTGCACTCTATAAATTCTGGATGGAACTGAATTGCTTTTTATGATTTGCAAACGGCTTATATACTTTTTGTGTATGCTGTCCAACTTCTGTATTAGCTTTTGGACTTAGATCGTGTCGTTGAATTTAGGAAGTAAACATGTTGATTTAGAATGCGTTCATGTTAGAACATGCGCAATTGAACATCTGGCGGACCTTGATCGTGTCCTTGAGTTTGGAAAGACGTAAACATGATGATCTCTTAGATCGCAATTTTTGATAAGGGTTTATTCATGTTAGAACATGTATACGATTTTTTATTGGACTTTGGTTGTCCTTGAATTTGGATCAAAACGTAAACATGTTTACTTCTTAGATCAGAAAATGCGTCATTCTTATATTATCCAGTAGGACTGCGCATTTGTTGTATGTAGCATTATATGCGTTACTTTTATATTCTCCAGTTGGACTGCGTACTTGTTATATTATGAATAAATATTTATATTAACATTATGAATACATATTTATATTATTTGAAATGTTTGTGGTGTGGGATCTACTGTTTTAACATCTAAGCTAAAGGCGTAATAGATTATCAAAAGTACATACCTTCTCCAAATATTACAACCGTAGGTTGGCTTATAGGACCACCCAAATTTACACCAATAGGGTGTGGAGTTTTGGGAACTAAGCAATTTCTCAAACGATTCGTATGAAATTCGGTATGTGGGACTAAGATGCGACTGTAAGACTTGTTCCTATGGAAATTGTAGAATATGACCTTTATGGTCTGGAATTTAAGAAACAAGGCAATGTCTCAAGCGATTGGTATGAAATTCGGAATGAAGGACTAAGATGCGACTATAAGATTTGTTCCTAAGGAAATTCAGGATGGAATATGATCATTATGGTCTGAAATTTCAGGAACAAATTTAGTCTATAAGACTTCTTCCTATGGCAGTTCGGGAATATGGTCATTATGGTCTGGAAATTTGGGAACTAAGCAATTTCTCAAGCGATTCGTATGAAAGTCTGTATGTTTATACTAAGATGCGACTATAAAGCTTGTTCCTATTGCAATTATCGAATATTGTAATTATGGTCTGGAAATTCGGGAACAAAGCAATTTCTCAAGCGATTTACAGGAAATTGTTGGGAAATTGTATGGTCTAGAAGATTTAAATCCGCTTATAAATTATTTATTTCATTGTATGTGATGTGATGATGATGTATGTGATGAGCTACGGTGCCAGTCGTAGGACCGCCCTCTTTTTAGTATTTAGTATAGAAAATTTCATTTCTACATTACTAAGTGTTTATAAAATCATCATTGCGATGATTTTCATTATTCAAATTAAAGAGCATTGACAATGAATCAGCAGAATTATATAGGCCATGAATGTGCAATGTTTTTTTTTTTAATTCATCTGCGAGTATTTTCTTCGTGTCCGGATGTAGTGTGGATTTGTATAAAAACAAACATACTTACAAATTTTTATATTAGACTAGCGGAAACACTCGGCATAGAAGAATATTTTATTTAGTCATTTCTACATTACTATAAAAAACCGTGATGCTTTTTAGAGCGCAAATAATGGAATTTTTATAATTTTACTCTTGTTGCCACTTGACAGCAGAATTAAATTTCGTATGAATGTCTGTGTCACAATTGAAGCACTGCAACACAACAACAAAACAACAACAATCGTAAAGCAAGCAGCGCTATATGGGGAAAAAAATTTGTATGGGAGCCCACCGACCCCGCAGCCAGATCACTATCAAATTTTAATAGAAAGTATTTCCACCGAAAATATACATGTGTGCAAAAATCCAAATCCAACCATAAACAGACATTTTCATGAATATCTGAACTACAGCGCCACCTAAGGGGTCAGAAAATAAAACCATCTATAAAAATTAAAATTGTTCGTGTAAATTCTCTAGGCGGGGATGGTAAATAAAATAGGGTAAATGTTTTAAAAAACATCAACGATCACTCCCAAAAATGAACAAAAAATTTTGTCCATCAGTAATACACATGTGTTTCAAATTTGAACGAAATCGGGCTAATTTTTAAAAAATCAATATGGGCACCCCTCGGTCCTCAGAGCCCATTCACTCCAAAAACTTTACAAAAATTTTGTTAATTTTTATGGGGCCCCACAACCCCAGACATCAAAATTTTTGCAAAAAGTGTTGTCCATCGGAAAAAAAAATCGGTATAATTTTTTTAAAAAAAATTTTGGGGCCCAATGACCCTGGAGCCCGGGGTCTCCAAAATTTTTACAAAAAGTGTTGTGCAATGGAGATACACATTTGAAGAAAATCGAGTAAATTTTGTAAAATATTTGTATGGGAGGCTCGAGGGTCCTCAAATTTTAATAGAGAGTGTTGTCTCCTGAGCAAAATTTCAATAAAATCGGGCTTTGGGATGTGGTTTAAAAATTGATCGCAAGATTCCACGACATCCGTGCCACGGGCAAGTGAAGGTAATATAAATAATGTTCGGCGCGACAAACTTTTGCGGTCCAAGGCCTAGCTTCTCGCGACCATTTGTGTTGCGCATGTATATTTTTGGGCACAAATAGAAGGGACCTACAATTTAAGGCCGGGTCTGAACGGCGAATTGAGAAACTTTCCCTGACAAGTTATTTACTTTCGTGTAATAATAATACGTTTTATTTTATTACTGCTTCTTATTTGTTACTTTTAGTGCAACATGTGGGACTCTAGGATACTGCTGTTAGTATCCGCAGGTTAGACCAATGTCCATGCGAATCGTGTAGTATGGTGAGGAAATGACAACGCGTGTATCATTCTAGTTTGAAATTATCTCTTAACTCTGATTTTATTTTACTCAAACTTGTTCTTTTATACTATTTCTTAGCCTAATTTTACTATGTACAATCTATTGGTAAAATAACTAAGTATCTAAAGTCGTGCATCGTCATTGATGCACTTGACATATTACTTGTGTAAAAAAATGTGTACCCAGTGTTGGTGTGCTTGAAATTCAGTCGAATAGAGCACAATGCAAGTTCCCTACTTTACAAATATGATTCACTATTTTCGCCTATGCATTCTTTGTGTCGTCATTGCCGAACACGTGCAGTTTCTTTACTTAGGCGACTAGTGTAATTTATTGTATGTGACGTATAGGAATATATTTCCGTAATAAATTGTATTGTTTATGGGTTTTGGTTGTGTGTACGTAGTGTTACACTACACTCGGAACGTTTGTCACCCATTCGCGAGAGGTGGGACACCGTGAAATATACTTTTGGTGTTACTGGGATTCGAACCACGAACCTTCTGCTCAGTAGCTAAACGCAATTCCACTGAGCCACGGCGCCCAGTAGTTAATATAGGGAATTTAAAAAAGAACAGACGCATTTTATGAAACGCGCTATGTACTATGGTGTTTTTTTGTTGTTGTAATGTACACACGCTAAAGGGATTTGCACCCTTATAATGCTGAGCACAGCGTGGTCGTAAGGAAAATAGGGAGAGGAAATGATGTGATGTCTATGCATGTGTATCTTAAACGACTGCATATCATACAAATGCGGAACCACAGAATCGGGCAATTTATTCAACATAACTATTGTGCGGCTAAAGCAGGAATCTCTGAATTGGTTAGTACATCCGAAGATATGCTTTGGTTAGTACATCCGAAGATAGGCTTAATGGTGGACCCGTGGGCTCGAGTTAAGGCACGGGTATTTGGATGGGTTCGAGAATGGGCGGGATGCATCTGGATATTTCTTTTGAACACCGCTTGTGGAAAAAGCGATAAAACAGTGACAGGCAGGAAACATTCCTACGATGTTTAAGCGATTCGATTGTTTTCTCGATATTTACGTCACCATTAAGTTGTAACGCGTGTGAAGGGAAATTCCGCGCAGAACGAAGAATTTCCCTACACAATACGCATTATGTATACCACCACCTCATCATTCCATCACCATCATATTTTGTTTCTCATTTTTTCTTATTCTTTGTTAAAACTTTGTTCTAAATACATACATGAATTATTGAATTAATAAAGCAGCACCAATCAAATGTATGTAAACAGTGTTCTCACTAAGCAAAACAAAAAGAAAAAAATCACTCAATATCAAAGAAGAGTGGAAATTATATTCGATAAGCACCTAATACAACACGAAAATGACTCAATATCCACCACTCTCGCTCTCTCATAAAAACAGGCAAATACTAAGAGGAGAACCAACCACAGTCGGTGAACCTAACTACCACCGAGTCGAGCGAAACCACAGTGACCAATCCGGCGTAACTGATCTAATGGGAGTCATAGGCGAACAGAAGATAATAGAAGAGACAAAAAAAAAAGAGAATATGCAGCACAAGACAGGAGCAGCACAAGACAGGAGCAGTATTGAATTCGCCCGAAAATACGGTCGTCCCACTCGCACCCAGACGGCAGTGGACGCTTACGCACCGATCGGAACCCAATGCACAGCACTAACTTCAGACAAACGGCTGATGGGGTCGATGACCGAAACTTTTTAAAAACACAAACCGTTTTCAAAACGAAATGTGCAAATGACGTCAGCAGAGATGAGTAAAAGTCCAAACAAATACACTACACGCATATGGCATAGCATGCGTATATTAAAACCGAAACATGTATCTTTCATGTATATTGCAATACGTCAAAAACATGTATATTGCATGTATATTGCAATGCGACCAAACATGAAACATGGTTTCAAAACAAGTCGACCATGTATATTGCCAACAATATATGGCAATATGTATCGGACTATACAGTGGAAAACCGAAGAAAAACATCAACGGAAAAGTATAAAAGGAGCACGCAGCTCGATAGACAGGGCAGTCTTCCTGAGTTCCTTTCGGAATCACATTAGTGGCTTAAGAGTATTTACCTTGCCATTACCGCTGAAGCTAAACGCTGCAACGTCAACTGAATTCTCACATTAGTGGCTTAAGAGTGCTTACCTTGCCATTACCGCTGCAGCTAAACGCTGCGACGCCGACTGAATCCTCACATTAGTGGCTTAAGAGTACTTACCTTGCCATTACCGCTGCAGCTAAACGCTGCGTCGCCGACTGAACCCTCACATTAGTGGCTTAAGAGTGCTTACCTTGCCATTACCGCTGAAGCTAAACGCTGCAACGTCAACTGAATTCTCACATTAGTGGCTTAAGAGTGCTTACCTTGCCATTACCGCTGCAGCTAAACGCTGCGACGCCGACTGAATCCTCACATTAGTGGCTTAAGAGTGCTTACCTTGCCATTACCGCTGAAGCTAAACGCTGCAACGTCAACTGAATTCTCACATTAGTGGCTTAAGAGTGCTTACCTTGCCATTACCGCTGCAGCTAAACGCTGCGACGCCGACTGAATCCTCACATTAGTGGCTTAAGAGTACTTACCTTGCCATTACCGCTGAAGCTAAACGCTGCAACGTCGACTGAATTCTCACATTAGTGGCTTAAGAGTGCTTACCTTGCCATTACCGCTGCAGCTAAACGCTGCGACGCTAACTGAACCCTCACATTAGTGGCTTAAGAGTACTTACCTTGCCATTACCGCTGAAGCTAAACGCTGCAACGTCGACTGAATTCTCACATTAGTGGCTTAAGTGTGCTTACCTTGCCATTACCGCTGAAGCTACACGCTGTGCAATCATCCGCCCTCACAGCATTATAGCAAACTTTATGTAAAATAATCATTAACTTCCTAATATCTTTTCACAGGAGAATTAACCAATTTTATATAAAATGAACAATTAATTTCCTAATTATCTTTTCACAGGAGAATTAACAAACTTTATATAACATGAACAATTAACTTCCTAACCTCTTTTCACAGGAGAATTATCAAACGTTATATAACATAAACCTTAATTTCCTAATCAATCAATCATCTTTGTATATCATCATCTTGTATTAAATATTGAATAGAAGTAAAATAAATAAAGAGAAGATTCCAAACCCTTAACAAAACAAATTTTATTATTGTAACGACCAAATTTAAATCGAACCCTGGTCACACTGAGTTCTACCCCGGCTGGGAAACTCCGTTACACGCGCGATACTGAAAAGACTGTGGATTACCAATACATCGAATTTTGTTAGTTTTGAAGCATGGATCTGTCCATCAACAAAACAGTTGGACTTTCTGTAGAAAGGGATTTGGTCAAAACCCTCTATAGACATACGTCCATAACCAGTTCGTGAGCACTTAACCGTGCACTTCATAAAATTTTAAAAACTTTACTGTAGGTTCAACTTGACAGCATAATTACATTAGCTATGAAGATGCATCGAATTTAAAATTTCTACGCCTAACTTTACTTTTAGGTTTAATTGTTGTGGCAGACAACCGAACCTTGTGATCAAATTAAAAAAAAAACAGTACTACTAGTATGTTACATATAAAGAGACATATACAATTTAGATGCTGCAACCTACCTTGATACTTTTTCCGTTGCCCAGGTATTTATTCATCCCAATCTTCTATTAGGCAGGGGAAGAAAAAAGAATGATTATGATTGCAGTTTTTATTAACAATTTAAAAAATATATTTTAAACTATAGCTATAGTATTAAAATTATAAAATAAAATTAAAAAAACATACATAATATTAAATTAAAACAAAGCTTGGTTGTATACAGTGTTTTTAGTTTCACCTTCAAGAGCAAGAATAAATAAATTATTAGGTCAATCCATCCCAGAGCAAGCAAAATAAAGTTGTCCGTGGGAAAAACATGGCGATCTCAAAACGCAAGTTTTACTGGAAATTGCAATCACTTAAATTTAAAAGGTAGAGTGTGTGCTATTCGTGGGAAAAAATCTGTTAAGCACTGTCTCTTTTCTGTCAAGATAGTCGCTTCAATTATATTGCCCAGCATCTCATTTACGCACAGTCTTGTGCCGTTGCAAAGTTTTGGCGAGTCGAGATTCCCTAGTAAAATAATTGGAGACCCCACTGTAAGATGATGTGGTGGCAATCCAGACAAATCAAGTGAGTTTAGAAACTCAGATAATTCAAATATTTCCTCATCAGTATCTACAACGGTATCGATACACTTATATTCAGTGACTGTGCCTATTTACAAGTCAAGTTTTTGATTGTTTATTTCGTGGGTGTCTCCATTTTTAGCAGCAAGAATGGCCCCTTCTCGCAACCGGTTAAGAATGTGATAGTTTTGAGAAATGGAATTCTGCGGCAGATTTCAAAATCGATGTTAATTTAATAATACCATAAAACACGGCTACTAATCTATCTTTTCCAATTTGAAGTAGGGGCGACAATGTCCTCACCCCCAAATTCGTCGCCAAATGGTGTTTAGTACCATTCTAAACACCACTATTCATCTAAGCGACCCCGAAAACAATGGGATCGACACTAATATCGGTCAACTCACCCATAGGAGTGTCCTACCAACACTATTCGTCTCAGTGGCCCCGAGAATTATTGAATGGACACCAATATCGGTCATCCTCCTCAGATACCGACCCGATCGCCCTAGAGCTGTCTTTCCATCACCATCAACTCAGCAACCCCGAAAGCCATAGAATTGACACTAATATCGACCACCCCCCTCAGTTAACGACCCCATCCACCTAGACCTGTCTTGTCTTACCATCACCATTCAAGTCAGCGACCCGAAAACCATAGAATCAACACTAATATCGGTCACCCCCACCCCCAGTTATCGACCTAATTCCCGTAGAGCTGTCTTACCATCACCATTCAACTCAGGGACCACGAAAACCAATCGACACTTATATCGGTCCCCCCCCTCAGCTATCGACCACATCCCCCTAGATCTGTCTTGTGGGACCAACACTCTTATATCGGCTGCCACGCCTCTCCCAGCCAAAAAAGTACTACTCCCACCACCACCTATATTTTATTCCAGATAGTAACTTATATGTATACCATGTTTGGTTGAAATTGGTCAAGGCGTTCCAGAGTTAGGCACAAATAAATAAATATACAAATATACAAACATACAAATATACAAATATACAAATATACAAATATACAAATATACAAATATACAAATATACAAATATACAAATATACAAATATACAAATATACAAATATACAAATATACAAATATACAAATATACAAATACATATACAAATATACAAATATACAAATATACAAATATACAAATATACAAATATACAAATATACAAATATACAAATATACAAATATACAAATATACAAATATACAAATATACAAATATACAAATATACAAATATACAAATATACAAATATACAAATATACAAATATACACATATACAAATATACAAATATACAAATATACAAATATACAAATATACAAAAATACAAATTTACAAATTTACAAATAAACAAATAAACAAATAAACAAATAAACAAATATACACATATACACATATACAAATAAATAAAATAAATTCTCTATTTTATATATATAGAAGATAGAAGATAAACTGTAGCTTTACAATCTACATATAAACTTTAATTTAAGTTTAATGTACATACATAAAAAACAACCCATGAAAATTGAAAATGTTCATCTAAATTCTCTAATCGTAGAAATCGATATGGGTGCCCCTTGATCCTGAGTTTTTTTTTTTATTGTAGGAGAAACATCGAAAGATACATTCGACACATCAGATGTTAAATTTGAAAATGCTCAGATCATTTTATTCTGAGCACTTAGAGCACGCTCATACTCTGAGCAAATAAGAAACACGAGCATTTTTCTTGAGAACTCTTTGACTGCTCTGAACTGCCAAATGACAGAATATTGTGAAAACTTGTTGTTCTATCTGTAAGTTGATATCGACAACAAAAAACGACATCAATAAAAATACAATTCAGTAAATAAGTAAGTAAGTTGAATTAAGCATAAAACATTTATGTCTCGTTTCATTTGCTGGGTTCATTTGTGGGTGAGCTAAGATTTCTCTCTCATGGTTTCAGTTTAACGTTGCATTTGCGAACTGTGCCCGAAGTACGGTTTAATTTTATTTGCTACCCGTCGGCAATCGGGTACATCGGGCACTCACCTCGTTCACCTCGAAAACTCTGTCACTTTGAAAGCTAACCTATGGGTATGGTTTCGGATACGGTTTGTGCAGTTGAAAAGAGACATTAGTAAACAAAATACATACATATTACTTAAAGATGAAATGGAATGTTTATAATCGATTCGACTTTTATACTATTACGCACATTCCTGGTAACTTTGTGAAATGGCATTAATAATGATTGTGAAAGTTGGATATGTATATTGATGCTTGAGAAATGATGTGAAACCGAAATTTTCTGTTTTCGTTCATTATTAGAAATAATGACATTATTAATAACCGTGTAAGTGCCGTGTTAAAAATATGGCGACGCAAACTAGTAATGCTTCCATGAACAGGCAGAATAGATTTTGCAATCATCCACCACACAAAACCAAGCAGCGCAGCCGACTGCGCAGCACACACCGCACACAGTCATTAAAGTACGACGGCGACGGTATCTGATGCCACTATATGATATTTAAAAAAATGTATAAGGGCCTTGCGGCCGAACCCGGGGCCCGATCACTACCAAATTTTAGAAAAAGTATTGTTTATTGGGTATACACATGTGTGTAAAATTTGAAAAAAAAAATCGGGTAATTTTTATTTTAAATTTGTATGGGAGCCCCACGAACCCGGGGCCCGATCACTTCCAAATTTTAAAAGAAAGTATTGTCAAGCGATTCGTATGAAATTCTGTATGTTTAGACTAAGATGCGACTATAAAGCTTGTTTCCATGGCAATTCTGGAATATGGTAATTATGGTCTGGAATTTCGGGAACGAAGCAATTTCTCAAGTCATTTGCATGAAATTCGATATGTAGGATTAAAGTGCGACTATAGTGCTTGTT
The DNA here is from genome assembly GCA_947095585.1 of Nephrocerus scutellatus. NCBI lineage: Eukaryota > Metazoa > Arthropoda > Insecta > Diptera > Pipunculidae > Nephrocerus > Nephrocerus scutellatus. Next base: position 69,061,145 of record OX352763.1, read on the forward strand.
CCTATGGCAATTCTGGATGGTCATTATGACCTGGACTTTTTGGAACTATGCCGTTTTGAGATTTTGAGATGTTGTCACTCTCAAACCCCGCGGCCGTGGACACCACGCAGCCTACCCTTTATATTTTGACGTGACAACGTCTCTCTACTATTTTTAGAACTAAGCCATTTCTCTAGGGAATCATATGAAATTCGCTATGTAGGACTAAGATGCGACTATAAGAATTTTTCCTATAGAAATTCTGCGATCTGGCTAATAAGGTGTGGTATTTTGTGGACCAAGCAATTTCTCAAGCGATTTGTATGAAGTTCGGTAGTAGGACTAAGTTGCGACTATAAGAATTGTTCCTATGGAAATTCTGGGATAGGGCCAATAGGTTCTGGAATTTTGTGGACCAAGCAATTTCTAAAGCGACTTGTATGAAATTCGGTATGTAGGACTAAGATGCGACTATAAGAACTGTTCCTATAGAAATTCTGGGATAGGGCCAAAAGGGTCTGGAATTCTACTGGTATTGGTATGTTTTACGAATAAAGAGGCACTTATGTGCCTCTTACAAGTTTCAAGCAACATTCCTATTTGCTACTGTTTTCTTTGCACACACTGCTGGTCATTGTTTTCACAAAGTTGGATTTTTCGTGTGCAGAATAAAACCTACTCTACAGAAAGCCCAACTGTACGCATACTAATGTTGTTAAAAAATAACAAAACCGGCTGTATTTGTAAGATTTGTAAGATACAGTGTTTTTTATGTGTAATGTACACACGCTAAGGGGATCTGCACCCTTATAATGCTTAGCACAGCGTGGTCGTTACGAAATTGAAATTTGGGAGAGGAAAAGGTGAGATGTCTATGCACGTGTGTCTTTAACGACTGCAAATCATACAAATGCGGAAACAGAATCAGGATATTCAATACTAAATGATAACACATTCATGTTACATACATTGAGCAGAACGAAACAAACTTGTGCAGTAGTATTTATAGTATAGTATCTGTTGGTTGTTTCTTTGCTGAGTTCGCTTTGACTTTCATAATTGCTACACTACTAATTGAATTGAATTAAAAGGTTTAAACTCGGAAATGATTCTATAACAACATAAACTGTAGCTTTAAAATCTAGATATACACTTTAATTTAAGTTAAATGTACATTCCTTAAAAAAAACAACCCATACAAAATAAAATTTTTCATGTAAATTTAATAGAAAATGGGTATGTGTTAAAATTTGAAGAAAATTGAGCTAATTTTTAAAAAATTTATATGGGCACCCCTCGGACCTCAGGGCCTCACTCCAAAAACTTTAAGAAAACTTTGTCCATCGGAGATACAAAATTTTAAAAAAATCTGGTTGTTTTTTAAAAATTTTTTTTTGCAAAAAGTGTTGCCCATCGGAGATACACACGTATATAAAATTTAAATAAAATCGGGTTAATTTTTTAAAAAAAAATTTTGGGGCCCCACGAACCCGGGGCCGGGGTCTTCAAATTTTTTATAAAAAGTGTTGTCTATCGGATATAATTTTAAGAAAATCGGTTAAATTTTTTAAAATATTTGTATGGGAGCCCCCATTAATTAATGACGCAATTGTGTACCACAGTATTACCGACTCGTCTTGCAGCGATCGGTATCGCTGACGAACCGCTGCAAATGTGTGTTGTGAATAAAGTTTACGATTACTGTTTATTCGCTGCAACATTATGAGATGATTCGATGTATACTGCAAATGTTAAAACTTTAGCCGCCCATCAACGCGTATTGGACGTTTATCGTCCTGAAAGGCATCCAGTGATTACCCGACCCGTGTTAGACATATTTTTTCCATAGTTACCAAACGCACAAGCAACAAGCTTCACAAATGACATATTACCACGGCGTTTAGTCCTGATACGATTCGCAACAGAAACATCTATGTCCTTTATTGGTGTATTAATCCAGTGGAGCACGATGGTTTTATCACTCCAAAAATAGAATCCATCAACCGAATAATAATAACTTTCTTATATTTTGCAGCACATAACTCAAGTCGCGGGAATGTTTTACCTTTAGGTACAACCACCCTTGACTTGGAGCACACTAGTCGACAAATTATTTTATTATTGCATTTACTACGCACTACGTATTTATAGTATAGTATCTGTTGGTTGTTTCTTTGCTGAGTTCGCTTTGACTTTCATAATTGCTACACTACTAATTGAATTGAATTAAAAGGTTTAAACTCGGAAATGATTCTATAACAACATAAACTGTAGCTTTAAAATATAGATATACACTTTAATTTATGTTAAATGTACATTCCTTAAAAAAAACAACCCATACAAAATAAAATTGTTCATGTAAATTTAATAGAAAATGGGTATGTGTTAAAATTTGAAGAAAATCGAGCTAATTTTTAAAAAATTTATATGGGCACCCCTCGGACCTCAGGGCCTCACTCCAAAAACTTTACAAAAACTTTGTCCATCGGAGATACAAAATTTTAAAAAAATCGGGTTGTTTTTTAAAAAAAAATTTTTGCAAAAAGTGTTGCCCATCGGAGATACACACGTATATAATTTAAATAAAATCGGGTTATTTTTTTAAAAAAAAATTTTGGGGCCCGGGGTCTCCAAATTTTTTACAAAAAGTGTTTTTCATCGGAGATACATACGTATATAAAATTTAAAGAAAATCGGGTTAATTTTTTTAAAAAAAGTTATGCGGCCCCACGAACCCGGGGCCGGGGTCTCCAAATTTTTTATAAAAAGTGTTGTCTATCGGATATAATTTTAAGAAAATCGGTTAAATTTTTTAAAATATTTGTATGGGAGCCCTCCGACCCCTAGGTCCGAGGGGCCTGAAATTTTAATAGAAAGTATTGTCACCGGAAATATACATGTGTGCAAAATGTGTTCAATAAAATCGGGCTATGGGAAGTGGGTTAAAAATTGATCGCAAGATTCCATGACACACAAATCCACACACATATCCACATACAAACCCACGGGCACGCGAAGTTAATATAGAGAATTTAATAAAATATCTCAAGCCATTCGTATGAAATTCGATATGTAGGACTTCGCATCGACTATAAGAATTGTTCCTATGGAAATTCTGGGATCTGGCCAATAGGGTCTAAAATTATGTGGACCAAGCACTTTATCAAGCGATTCGTATGAAATTCGGTATGTAGGACTAAAATGCGACCATAAGAATTGTTCCTATGGAAATTCCGGGATAGGGGCAATAGTGTCTGGAATTTCGGGAACTATGCAATTTCTCAAGTGATTCGTATGAAATTCGGTATGTAGGACTAAGGACTGTAAAACTTCTCATGGAAACAAACGAAAAACGCCAAATATACTTTCGTAGGAACCTTCCCTCGTGTATTGTAATACACGTAAATTGGGCCACAATAATCAACTCCTGTGACATGAAATGGATATGCCACTTTGACTCGGTCCATAGGACGATCCCCCATTAATTAATGACGCAATTGTGTACCACAGTATTACCGACTCGTCTTGCAGCGATCGGTATCGCTGACGAACCGCTGCAAATGTGTGTTGTGAATAAAGTTTACGATTATTGTTTATTCGCTGCAACATTATGAGATGATTCGATGTATACTGCAAATGTTAAAACTTAAGCCGCCCATCAACGCGTATTGGACGTTTATCGTCCTGAAAGGCATCCAGTGATTACCCGACCCGTGTTAGACATATTTTTTCCATAGTTACCAAACGCACAAGCAACAAGCTTCACAAATGACATATTACCACGGCGTTTAGTCCTGATACGATTCGCAACAGAAACATCTATGTCCTTTATTGGTGTATTAATCCAGTGGAGCACGATGGTTTTATCACTCCAAAAATAGAATCCATCAACCGAATAATAATAACTTTCTTATATTTTGCAGCACATAACTCAAGTCGCGGGAATGTTTTACCTTTAGGTACAACCACCCTTGACTTGGAGCACACTAGTCGACAAATTATTTTATTATTGCATTTACTACGCACATAAATACATCCGCCAAAGGCCTTCTCGCTAGCATCGGCAAACCAATGCAACTGCACCTCCTTAAGATACGAACAACCGTCAAACACATGCCGAGGAACTTTCAACTGGTTCAACTCTGAGAGCGCGTTTCTGTATGTTAACCATTATCCATCCCAACCATTCTTTAATGACCACAATTGCTGCATAAACATCTTGGCTAAGACGACGACAGGAGCTATCTAACCCAAACGGTGTAATAAGATTGTATTATTCAAAATGTTTAGTAAACTTAACAAAGTGAAGTGTGATTGCTGTTAGGATTCTTCGCTGTTTGGATGAGTGCGAGCGAAGTATATTAAGTAAGAAGAAGTGTGTTCTTCGATGTTTGACTAATGATTCTCTCTGCCTTTATAATTCTCTTTTATACTTTTTCTTACAGCTAAAACATACAGAAATATTTTTACATAACATAGCAATGTGTATCGATATCTATGCACTTGACATACTTCTATGTGCTCGTCATCGGTGCGTTTGTAACTTGTTAGACTAATGATTACATAATATTTGCAAATGCCCTACATTGCTGTGTGAATCATATCGTCGCCTGTGAGCTCTTTGTGTGGTTATTTACCGACCACTTACGATTTGTTTATTTAGGCGACTTATGCAATAATTTATGCGTTTCTTGTTTTGGTTGATTTTCTAATTCTAGGTATTGTGTTGTGTTGGATGGTGTGTATGCGCTATTACACTACAACGGTTAAATATTTTTGCCACATCTGAAATGACAGTGCGCTTCGTTAATTTATTCGAGAAATTTTCCGGTTGCACTTTAGTTTTAAAGCAATCAACATCGGGACACCAAAAAAGAGCCACAACTTTCATCATTTGATCCTCGTTTACACTGCAAATTTTTTCACTATCCGCCTCAGATATACTCTGCAATAGTTCTTTGCTATATGTGCCCCATTTTCTAGACGCATACCCTCGCTAGAAAGAACTGATATGATTTGCGATTTAATTATAGCTAATCCGTCTATGGAATTTGAAATCGTTAGTATATTATCCTCATAGCAGTCTTTGGCGATGCGCTCGGTAGCATTAGGAAACTCATACTGGTATTGTACAACCAATTCTTGTAGGCATCTGTTGCCATGTACGATGCCAGACCCAAACCGTAGGTAACCGTGTTTAACTGATAGGTTCGAACTGGATAGTTGGAAATAAATCTCCAATGTATACACTGATAGCGGCGGTCTTCGTGGTGCACTAGGAATTGCCGATACATTTTAACGACATCGCTTCGAATCACTGGCCCAACCATTAGTATTTGATTTAACGATATTCAACTGGATTTGGTGGAGGTTGAATCAGAATTACTCGTTACGATAATGAGTTATAAGAAAGTGCTGCTCGCACGGATTTTCTTCCTTCGTAGTCGGCGGCGGCTGGAAAATGTGTTCGTCCAAGTTCCAGAAACGCTCGAGTTTCTGATCTTAGACCCCAATAGCACAAACTGAACTCTCCTTCCTACCTTCCGCCAACGTACACCTGCCAGCCACAATCCATCCGTATTTTGCAACATGATTCCATTTCCCAGCTGCAAGTGACCATTCAAATTGATATCGTAAACTAGATCATTTCCGATTAATAAATCAATAGATCGCGGCTCATGGTATACCGGATCCGCTAACTTTAATCAATGTGATGGATGAACATCCACATCTGCTGTAAAGTTTCCAATTCTGGATTGAACGTGTATTGTGATGGCTTCGTGGAATTACCTCCGATTCCATTATTGCATAATTGCTTTTTTGTTAATGGTAAACCCAGCTTGGACGACAGTGTTTTCGAAATAAAATTTAACTCAAACATAAACATATGGCTTCTGGATTTAATAAATGCTGAAATATCTTGAACGTACCGAGGTGCCAACGTCGACTCGGACCACTATCTTGTTGGTATGGTGCTCCGAGCGCGGATTGCATCATCACGGAAGACTGCATCATCACGGAAGACTGCATCAGCGAATCAGATTCGAGTCAACACGGCTGCCCTTCGCAATGAAGAGACCAGAAACAACTACGGTCGAGCGATAGGACTCGCCCTAAATGCAGGGAGAGTAAGTCCTGGGGCTGAGATGTCGGGTGTAGAAGAGAAATGGCCACGCCTTAAAAATACTGTCATTAGTACTGCGACTGGTTCGATGACGAATGTAAGCTAGCGACTGAACGAAGAATGTTGCGTACCGAGCAATGCAACAATCTCATAGAACGCGGGCACGCAAAGATGAATATAAAGAGCTCAGAAGATATGAAAAAACAGTTCACCGGCGAAAGAAAGCAGCCTGGGAGAAGAATCTCGTCCGTAAACTGGAGCAGTACAGAAAGCAAGGACCGCACCAGGCGCGGAAGTTCTACCAAAGGGTCCGCGGTATGACGCAATATACACCGCGTTGCACATACTGCAAGGAAAAAGAGGTTAATCTGATCGCCGATCTTATAGGCAACTTAGAGCGATCGGAAGAGCACTTTCATGAGTTGCTAAATAGCCAGCTAACTGAGGAATTGGAGGCTCCAGCAATGACCGAAGATCATACCATGCTGCCGCCACCAAGCATAGACGAAGTTAGCGGAGCGATAAATCGGCTCAAAAATAATAAGGCCCCGGGATCTGATGGGATCCCAGCGGAACTGATAAAAATAGGAGGCTCCACATTGTTGTTGTTGATTTTTTGTTGATTGAGAATTCTTACTAATGTTTTATAATTATTTTATTATAAGTATTGTTCATTATTAAATTTCTAGTATTAATCGGGTGGCAAACCTTTTCCCAGAAAAAAATAATTTAATTGGTTCGACCGCCGGATTGAACCCCGCACCCACTTTATACCGGCCGAGTACACTCGCATGGTGCCAATGGGATATATAGACAAAGTTGGTTGGTTATGCACTATGTATCGAGTGACTGCGTGTTTTTGTATGGTGAGTGTTATTAGACATATGGTTTGTAGCGAAGTAGATTTTACTCGACTTCGTTACATTCCCCCCTTACTTCGAGGTGGCAAGAAATTGTAAGACACACTTATAGGCTAGGAAAATTTTTTTTTATTACAGGTTAGATAAGAACTAATTAATAACTAATGCAAGATTTCTCAGGTATTTATGAAAATGTTTATATATAAGAAAAATCCTCTCGTATGGTGTGGTGCACTGTATTTTTTCTTATTTCTTACTGCATGGTGTAAGACCTTTATTGCCTCGTGCCAACACCGATACGAGTTACAAAAATAAATTTTATATAAAAAAATTGTGTGGGTTTGTTTGTTTTTTTTTCTTTCTTGTTTTTTTTCCCCATTTTTTTTGTTTAGTCATAAGCTTAAGTATAAGAATAAAGGTAATAATTCATTTTTTCCAATTTTTGTTTTGTGTGTTTTTTTGTTTATATAAATTTTTTTATATATAAGTTTTTGTTTTGTTTTATTTTTTTATATATATATATATTTATTTTTTGTTTTCTTTCATAATAAAAATTTTTTTTTTGTTTTGTTTTATTTTATATATTTTTTTTTTGTTTTGTTTTATTTTATATATTTTTTTTTTGTTTTTTTTTTTTTTTTGACTGGATGCTGGTCATGTTGTTTCCTGCGCATTTAAGTGTAATGGTGTGGTCTGGTGCTTGGTGCGCGAAGATCCTTCCGATGGGTCCTGGCATTCGGGATTTTGTTCTGGTTGTTGGGACCAAGATGTTGGTTGTTCTTCGGACAAAAGACTTTGAATAACTGGTTTGCCACGTTTGTTTCGAGCTGCTATCGTCTCTTTTCCACGGTTGATGGTAAATCCAAATCTTGATAGGAAGAGTTCTGGTATATATACAAACTCATGAGTAACTGTACGACCCTCCCAGGTTAGTTTCGTCATGTATGCATAGCGGGCGGTAATAGTAGCTTTGTCGGCTAGGGCGAAAGTCATGGCTATCGGTCGGACTGGTACACGGTTTGCTTTACAGATCTGCTGTATGGTTTTACCGATGCATGATCTTCCTGCCCCGGTGTCGACGACTGCATCGTATTGGTGATTATAGAATTTGATGGGTAGTGTGTATGAAGCGTGGCTGAGGATAGTCGGAGCGGGGGCGTCTAATGCCTCACAAGATTGGACGGCCCGCTGACATTTCCCGGCCTGCATTGGAAGTGGCTCATATGCGCTGGTCGGTGTTGCGCTACTGGTGTGTGACGGGTGTGGATATATTGTATTTTTGGTAGAGATCTGGTGTGTGACGGGTATTAATGTGTTACATCGTTGGCCACTGGTTGATATGAAGATGTGACATTTCTGGTGTGTGACTGGTGAGGATATGTTACATCGTTGGCCACAGGTTGATATCAAGATGTGACATTTCTGGTGTGTGACTGATGCGGATATGTTATATCGTTGGCCACAGGCTGATATGAAGATGTCATGTCTCTGCTGTGTGACTGATGCGGATATATTACATTGTTGGCCACTAGGTCTGGTGGCAAAATTGGTCGAGCGGACTGGATAGGCAGGTGGTATGGAGTGGCTACGGGTTGAGACGCTGGCTGGCTGTGTTGTACTGGACATATTTTGTCGAAACGGTGGTGCGGTATGACGGAACGGTGGGACGGTAGGGCGTAGTGGCAATGGTCGATTTTGTGTCTGAGTGGGTCGTGATGGATGTTGTTCTGCCACTAAGCACTCGAAATCCTCAATTAATGTGGTTAGTTCGGACAAGGTGTTGAACTCTCTTCGCTTTATATAGTGCCGGTAGTCGGGCCGCAAGTTGTCGTAAATCCGATCGAGCTTTTCTTCGGCTGTCATTGTGGTATGCCATCGCATCAGGGCTTGAATTGATGTTAGAAATTCCTCGCCCTTTTCTCGATTGTTCTGCGTACGACTACGAATGCGATCGATTAGTTGGGTTTAGAACCGTGGTGGTAAGAAAAAGCGGCGTAATTCCTCGCTGAATGCTTTCCAGGTACCTAGCAACTCTTTGCTATTCCAGTACCACACCAGCGCGCTCCCTTTCAACAGATCGGGAAGTGTACGGATAATGCGGTCGAGAGGTATTTGGTAGCATTCGGCCAACTCTTCGACGCGTTCCAAAAATTCCAGGGGATTATTCGTACCGCCGTCGTACCTCACATTCTATTTCCGTACCTTATCCATTATGTCCGCGTCTGACAATCGGTATGCGAATGGTTGCGAAGTACTTGTATTTACCATTTGTGAGGTACTTGCATCTAGTCCTGGGTAGATCATTGACGATGCCACGTAAATTCTGCTAGTCGGATTTGGTACACGCAAGTCCTCACTGGTTTCGCGTTTCTTTTGTAAAGTACTCGCATCTACTTGTGGGTGGATAATTGCTGGTATTTCGGTTCCTTTTCTGGTCGGGGTCAGCTCTTCGCCTGGTTTCATTCTTTTGACTTCTGTGCTCAACATTTTGCGAAGCTTGTCGACAGTGCCCGTTGAATCGATACCATGACGCTCCAACTCACTAACCAATTCCTCATTGCGGAGAGAGTACACCGCAGAGGCGTTAAGTTCGGGCTCTAGCGTAGCCATTTATTAAGTAGATTTCCTAATTTTCTGATTTTGGATACTCCCCGGTTGGTGTCCAGACTTTGTTCAGTGGTGACGCATTCACCAATAAATAGCTACAAATCTACTTTCTGTTGCCTGGTGGGTGTCTCGGCTAAATAGTTGTCTGCTCTGGTTTATATATATATATGCTTAAATAAATTCCGGTCGGACGGTGATACGACTATTCTAGTCGTCTGGTGTATATCTTCTATATATATATATAAAAATGGATCGTGGTTTATTCGGATGCTGAAAACGGCTGGACCAAATTGGATACTTCCTTCTGCGAGTTTGTTCGTAATTGCTACGCGAAGGTTTCTGAGTTTGTTCAGCCCCGCTAAGTGGCGCTGGTATCGTTTTTTCCCTGAAAATTCTTATTTATGGAACGATTTGGCTCAAATTTACATCATATAATATTTCAATAAAAAGAAAGTCGTTGACAAAATTTGGACCCGATAGGTGGCGCTGGTGTCGTTTTTTTCCGAAAATTCTTATTTATGGAACGATTTGGCTCAAATTCACACCATATAATATTTAAATAAAAAGAAAGTCGTTGGCAAAATTTGGACCCGATAGGTGGCGCTGGTGTCGTTTTTTTCCCCCGAAAATTCTTATGGAACGATTTGGCTCAAATTCACACCATATAATACTTAAATAAAAAGAAATTCGTTGACAAAATTTAGACCCGATAGGTGGTGCTGGGGTGGAAAATGTAGTTTTCCCTGTATATAATCTTCATATAAAGAATATTCGAACAAGTGTACATTTTTTGCCTGTATAAGTGTCGATTCTATGGTTTTTTGGATTGGTGAGTTGGTTAGTTATTGGGGTGTAAGTGGGTATGGCGTCATTGGGCGGGGGTCAGTGGGATGGGGCAGCCGGGAAACGCGGGTGTAAGTGGGCGTGGCGTCAGTGGGCGGGTAGGAAAGCGCCCGGGAACAGCTAGTATAGATATATATATGCTTAAATAAATTCCGGTCGGATGGTGATACGACTATTCTAGTCGTCAGGTGTATAAAGGTATATATATGCTTAAATAAATACCGGTCGGACGGTGATACAACTATTCTCGTCGTCCCTGCTCGGGCGCCAAATTTGTAATAGTCTTTACTCGGGTGACGCTCGCCGGTCACCCAGGGCTCATTCTCCTTCTACTCTTCCATACAAATTAAAAGATTTCTTCGTTTGGTGTTCATTATAATAAGTTTTCTTTTATTTCTTATAATATTCGGTTCTTACTTAATGATATTATGCTTATAACACGCATTGTGTTCTACTCTTATTTTGTTATGTTATCTTAGCCTATAAGTATAATAAGTGTGTATACGTATAATTAGTTGTATTTCCTATGAATTTTATTGCCACCCTTTTGGAAAAATAGTAGATTTTTCCTATATTGCTATATATGAGAATTCTTACTAATGTTTTATACTTATTTTATTATAAGTATTGTTCATTATTAAATTTCTACTATTAATCGGGTGGCAAACCTTTTCCCAGAAAAAAATAATATGGTTTAATATATGGTTTGTGGCGAAGTAGATTTTACTCGACTTCGTTACAACAGGATAGCCACATACGCTAAAGTCATCATTGGTCCATACCAGTTGGCTTTATCCCAGGCAAATCAACAACTGATCAGATTTACACCCTAAGGCAGGTGATGGAAAAATGTCTAGAGTTTCAAAACTCACATACACCATTTTATAGACTTTAAAGCCGCCTATGATAGCATAGCCAGAGTAGAACTTTATAAAGCCATGAGAGAATTCGGCATCCCAAATAAACTGACACGACTATGTAGGTTGACCATGACCAATGTTATAAGCCAAGTAAAAATATCCGGATCACTATCAAGCCCATTCAACATCTTGAATTGTAAGAAAAAAACCATGTCTATACCATCGGTCATGACTTATGCAGCGTCTTCTTCGGATTCAATGGAAACTATTTATGATTTCTTTGCCTCTTTCTTTCAAAAGAATTTCAATCATGATATCGTCTATGATGGTGATGTAAGATAAAATTTTATACAACCATTTTGTGATATAAATATTATCGACATCTCTCAGAAAGATGTTGCTGATTGTATAAAAAAATTGGAGCCAAGCTTTAAAACTGATGGTCAATTTATTTGCAACTCTTTTCTGAAGTACTGCTGCCAAAATTTAGTTCATGCTTTATCTTATATGTTTAATGAGTCACTGAGGACGGGTCTGTTTCTTTCCTGTTGGAAAACAAGCTCTATTTCACCCATTCATAAGAATAGATCCAAAACGGTTGTGGAAAATTACAGACCTATTTGTTGTTGTTGTAGTAGCAACTATTAATTCGTGTTAGTCCAAACGTTGAGTTGAAGTGTTTGTGTAGCCTTCGGAACAGTCCAGGCCCAGAAATGCGGCTGCTTCGACAGGCTGTGTCCAAAGTGATAGCGGTGTGAGTACCGTCGGATGGGACGGGCACCTGAATAGATGAGCTGTGTTATGTGTTGATGCACCACAGTCCGGGCATTGATCGATGATGCTTTCACGTAAGCGGTGTATGTAGCTATTCAAAAAGAGCTCCATCCTGATCTCAGTTGTGCCAGGGTTGATCTGGTTTGTCTGGGGAGGATTTCCTCGCTTAGATGTATAGGGGGAGGGCGACCTCCCAACACGATGTTAATTTGGCGATCATCTAGTGCGGCTCTGACAGACGCTTGGTGTATTGCATTTAGGGCTGCTTTATAGTCTGTTGGATCTAGAGGTGTATGTGCGATGAATTGGTTTGTCTCTTCGCGGAACATACGAATATCTGATCGGATATGCCTGGGTGGTGTGTTGAGGGTGAGCAGGTCACGGTTCGGGTGACCGGGTTTGTGATATGCCAGTAGGAATTGTTTGGCGAGAAGCTCGTTGTGCTCTTTCACTTTAAGAATTTGTGTTTCTTGATGGAGATGGTCCTCATGTGACATGCGGTGGCAGCCAGTGATGATGCGAAGAGCAGCATTCTGACAGGATTGAAGCTTCTGCCATTGTGTGCGGCAGAGGCGAGGTGTCCAAATGGGTGCCGCATAATTTAGTACCGATCTGCCAATCGCTTGATATGTGGTACGAAGGGTTTTTTTGTCCTTACCCCATGTACTGCCCGCTAGGGATTTGAGGACTTTATTTCTGGACATGACTCGTTTGTTAATGTTTCCTGAGTGAGTCGAAAATGTCAACAGATTGTCGAATGTGACCCCCAAAATCTTTGGATGTTTGATTGTAGGGATTGTCCTGCCGTGTATCGAGATGTCGAGCTGTAGGTTGACTTCTTTGGTCCAGGTGGTGAAAAGTGTAGCGGACGATTTTTCTGGAGACAGGATTAGATTTCGACTAGTAAAAAAAGTCTTCTAGTGTATCGAGGTAGGCGTTGATGTTTCTGCAAATGGCAGGGATGTCCTTGCCTGAGGAAAGAATAGTGCAGTCGTCTGCGTACGATATCAATTTGACTCCGGTAGGTGGTGCAGGGAGTTTTGCCATGTAGTGGTTGAAGAGTGTTGGTGAGAGGACCTCTCCTTGGGGTACACCTTGCTTGACTTTCCTGAATGGCGATTTTTTGTTCCTAAATTCGACGTAGGATTTCCTAACATTAAGGTAGTTGGTAAGCCAACGTTTCGTGGTGTTGGAAAGTTGTGACTCTAGGATGTCTTGTAGTAAGATGCCTAGGTCAACGGTGTCGAATGCCTTAGATAGGTCCAGTGCAACAAGGACAGTGCGGTCACAGGGACGCTGTTGGTTAAGTCCTTGCGAGATGAGTGTTGTGATCTCCGAAAGGGCTGTGGTTGTGCTGCGCTGCTTGCGAAAGCCGTGTTGGTGTTCAGCTAACTGGAGTTTGGAATGAAGCTGTGGAAGTAGTATAGCTTGTAGTATTTTCGCTGTTGGAGACAGGAGAGAAATTGGACGATATGAGGATCCTTGAGCTGCCTGTTTACCGGGCTGTAGTAGGGGAATAATTCTGCCCGTTTTCCAAAGGTGTTTCAAGTGAGAGGTTAAAGATTTGAGTGAGGTAAGTGATACCTGTTGAGCCAAGATGTTTGAGCATAATCGTTGCGATTCCATTCGGTCCAATGGCTTTGGAAGGTTTTACACTGCGTATGGCTAATTCAACTTCGGAGGGAAGTAGAATATGTGAGGTGTTGTCGTGGTCAAGGCTGTGCATCTTCCTGAGAGTATTGCGCTTGCTCTTGTTACAGTGCGTTGGGTGTTCTATGAACTGGCGGCAGAACATTGAGGAACATTTCCTGGGGCAGTCTTGTTGTGTGCTGTTGAATGTAATGGCTGTTAGGTCTCTGCGACTGGTGGTGTTGGAGGGCTCCTTGATAGTGGACCAGAGTTTCTTTGAGCCCCCGTCACAAGATTGAAGGTACTCCAGCCGTTTAGTTAGCCTATGTTGGTTGACTAGGTGATCGATCTCGTGATTTAGTAGATCGATTCTGGTACTCGCAGGGTTGATGCTGCGAATATGATCACGTTCGTTTGCGAGCTGGACTGCTTCTGCTGGGAAGTTAGGCCTAATTGTAGGTATTCTGCCAGCTGGAATGAAACGTGCAGCTGCTCTAATGATGATCCGGCGTAGGATCTTTTCACCTGAAATTGCGTTGGTGGGGGGTGGTAACTGTCCCAATTGTCTTTCGATAAACCTAGTGAAACTTGGCCAGTCCGCCTTAGCATAATTGACAAACGTGCGTTTTTCCGTTGACACAAAGTTATCGGCTTTATCCACAGTGATGATGATCGGGATATGGTCGGAGTTTAATGCTATGTCTGTTCTCCATGATGTACAAGCTAATAAAGTGTCGCTTACTATGCTGATATCTGGGGAGCTGGAACAGGTGGCACAGATCCTGGTGGGTGAGTTTTCATTGATGGTACCAAAGTTTGAATTATCGATTTGCTCAGCAATATGCCGCGACGACCATTCTCTAGATTCGAGTGCCAACAATCATTGTGGGCGTTGAAATCCCCGACAATCAGGCGGTTACCGTCTGTAAGTAGATGTTCTAGAGAAGGAAGGTAGCCGGATGTGCAGCATGTTGTTGGTGGAATATACACATTTGTTATTTCAATTATGGTGTCGTTGGACTTGACTGCAATGGTTTGTGTTTCGAGGTGTGGATCAGGTGTAATGGGTGCAGGTGTTGGCATGAGTCTGTAGTTGACCGAGTTGTGTACGATGAACGCAAGACCTCCTCCGCCTCCACTGTTTCTGTCCTTGCGTATTATGTTATAGTTGGTGCTTCTGGATAATAAGCAGGAGGGAGTGAGCTTTGTTTCTTGTATGGCAGCAATTAAGATCCCATAGTGCTCCATATAGTTGGTGATTTCTGTTACTTTTCCTCATAAGCCGTTGCAATTCAGATGCTTCACAGCGAAAGGTATGTGGTGTTCCTGTGTGGTATGTTGGTAGATTGCAGGTGGATGTTGGTGTGGTGTTGACGAGCAAGTTGACGCTGTTTGTCGGATTATGACTGGTTATGGGGGATGTTGTTTGTGGAGTGTGAAGTTGTGGTGTTGTCTGTACTGTTTGGTTGTAGCAGCATGGGGCCAAGAAGTTGGCGGTCCATTGATGACAGTTATTAAGTCCAGAGCATGTTCTAAGATGACACCAGTTCTCACAGCCATTGCATTTGACGGAAGAGGCATTGCCGTGTATGAGGCTTTGGCATACTGAGCAGTGCCAGGTAGTGGCGTTGTTGGTTTTCTGAACTCGTCCTCTGCAGCATTCCGCAATGAAACTCTGATTCCATTCTCTGATGTTGGCTGGACCTGAGCATCGTCTGAAATGGCACCAGTGTCCGCAGTTGTTGCACATAACTGAGGAGATGTTTAATGTTTATCCTTGTGTTGCATACGGAGCATGTCCAGCTCCGAGGACCTGGATTCGGCTCGATGCCGGCTAGAAGAAGTAGTATGTGGAGCAAGGATGCAGGCGTTATTTGCTCCACTATGGAAAAAACGTTTGGAGTGAACGAATTGTAGTTGATTGTTGACATTCTTTGGCCCAGAGATTCCTGGGTCGATTCCGGGACGAAGACCCAAATGTCGTAAGACCTATTTGTAGCACATCTTGACGCGAATAAACCTGCGGTTCTAAGTTTATGTGAAACACAGGCCTCTTATATGGGTACCCCCAATGTCCGGGGTATTCTCGTGTCGACTGTTTGGTTCCTCAACGTGGGGTTATTTTATTTATACGAGAAGACATCAGTTTTAGTGTACCTAATTTTAATATTTCAAACAGTAATCCCATGTTCAATACGATATGGATTGAAATTGTAATTTCAAACCATTCGATATTTATTTGTTCCCTTTACCGTAGTCCTAATTTTTCACCTGATGACACTAATATTGAGTTTAATTACTTATCAGACACAATAGACAAGATTTACCAATCATCACCAACATCAGAATTGGTAGTCTTGGGTGATTTTAATGTCCACAATGATTCATGGTTGACCTATTCGAATGGTAGAGATCGATCAGGTGAAACCGCTGAACTATTTTCAAATGTTAATCTTTTCACCCAACTCGTTGATAAGCCAACTAGGTATCCCGATACTACTGGTCAATCACCTCACCTTTTAGATTTATTTCTTACAACTATGCCTGATAAATATTCAATTGATGTATCTGTCCCATTAGGTCTTTCTGACCACGCTTTGATAGTAGCCAAATTTTCAATATCACCAGCCCTTATAGAGCCTACAAGTAAAAGGCTACTCTGGCACTATAAAAATGCTAACTGGGAGCTCCTGAACCAATTTTATAGCTCATTTGATTGGTCAACCTGTTTTTCCAGCAATAATGCTGATGAAGCATCACAACTTATCACGTCAACCATTTTGCTAGGAATGAAAAATTTCATTCCTTCTTCATTTAAAAAGAAAAATACTCATAAAAATAAATGGTTTAACGAACATTGCATGTCAGCAGTCGCGTGTAAAAAAGCAGCCCATTTGGACTACGTTAATTGCACTTCTGAAGAAAACCTTGTAAAGTTTCGAATAGCTAGAAACTGATCAAACGCTATATTGAAAAGGTCCAAAATAATATATGACCTTAAGATTCGAGATATCATGCGAAAAATTTTGGATTCTGATTCAAACAGTGGAACTTCGTCTATTCCTTCTTTATTTCATAATGGTATTCATTATAGAACTAATATTGAGAAAGCAAATCTCTTAGCTTCTCATTTCGCTGGTGCGTCTACTCTTCATTTAACTAATCAAAGCCCCCCAATTCCCCCGAATCTAGGCCCAGGTATGTCTAAAATCTATTTTCGGAAACGGGTTGTTTCAAAGATTCTGAAAGAACTTGACCCCAATAAAGCGACTGGCCCCGACGGTATTCCGCCATTAGTATTGAAAAGTTGTCATCTTACTTTGGCAAAACCGCTTAGCAAATTGTTTCATCTCTCAATGAAGACAGGTGTTTTTCCATCATTTTGGAAAATAGCAAATATTCAACCCGTTCCAAAAAAAGGTGATAAATCGGCACCTACGAACTACCGACCTATTGCTTTGTTGTCGGTTCTATCGAAGGTAATGGAATCTATCGTTAATTTCAGACTAATGAACTATCTGGATTCGAATGTTCTTTTATCCGATGTGCAGTATGGATTTCGTAAAAATCGATCTTCAGGCGAACTAATGACGTGCATGACTCATTGTTTGGAGCGAAGCATTGAAAACCTAGGTGAATCAAGCGTTGTTTCCTTAGATATTGCTAAAGCTTTTGATAGGGTATGGCATGATTGTCTTATTAATAAGATTCGTGCGCTGAATTTACACTCCTCTCTCATTACATGGATTGAGAATTATTTATGGAACCGTAAAATAAAAGTTGTATTAAATGGTATATCTTCAGATTCATATGGGATCAATGCTGGCGTGCCTCAAGGATCATCCTTGTCTCCCACGCTCTTCTTGATATATATCAACGACCTGTTGTCTTCTACAACCTGTGATATCCATTCATTTGCTGATGATACAACACTATCGGCCTCCATTGAGTTTGTCAATCAAAAAGAATGCAATTCTCGCTTGAATGGTTCGCGTGAATTAATGAATTTGACTATTCTGTCTAATATTCAAATCATTCTTGATTGGGGCATTTCTAACAGAGTAGAATTTAACCCAAATAAATTCCAGTCTTGCCTTTTTTCTCAGAAGACAACTCAACATTATGTTCCTCCTGTTATTAATGGTACCTCTATTGCGAGATCTGATTCACTTAAGTTGTTAGGTTTAAAAGTATCAAGTGATCTTTCCTGGAAAGAACATATTTATGAAATTTCAAAAAGAGCTAGCCAATGTTTAGGCTTCATAAGACGTTGTAACTTCTACTTCACTCCCTCTGAAGTGTTAAGATTATATAAATCTTATGTTAGACCAATTTTAGAATTTAATTCATATGTGTGGGGTGGTGCTCCAAGATCGCATTTGGTTCATCTTGATGGTGTTCAGAATACAGTTATCCGTTTGTTAAACGATGTAAGCATTACTTCGTCTCTTGATACTTTGGAGCACTGACGAAATGTAGGAGCTTTATCTGTTTTCTATAAATTTTACAACGGTAAATGTTCTTTAGAAACCCGTTCTCTAGTTCCTGGGCCTTTTCTCAGTAACGTAAACACTCGTTTAAGGTGCAATCAACATAGATTTGCCTTAAAACTTTTTTCATGTAGAACCCAACACTTTAAATCCTCCTTTTTTCCGAGAGTCTCTTCGACGTGGAATCAATTGTTCGAACACGTGTTTCCAGAATCTTATAATCTGCAGGCGTTCAAATTAGCCGTTAACAACTTCTTGAAGGATGATGGTTAAAGTATTCATAAGTTGTTTCTTAATATAAAAAAAAAAAAAATTGTTTATCAGTATTTTTTATATTTTTTAAATATTTGTAATATTTTCTTGGTCAAGGTTTTTTGTAGTTTTCCCTGACCATGATTCATTGATAAAAGTATTTGGACTCGCGTCGTTCTAAATTCGTGTTCGTTTTTCGTATTGCTTTTCCAATGAATCAGGGAGAATTCTGAGAAAATAAATTGAAACCGGCTACAAACGTGATGAATGTGATATATTGTAAATCACATTCCTTCAATTTTTATTTTATTTTGAATTTAATAAAGGGCTTAGCCCAACTTATTGCCGTGACGTAAGTCATTCAGGGAGTCATCCCTTGGCAATAAGTCTATATATAAAAAAAAAATTGTTTGAGGCAATTATTAAAGATAAATTATTTTCCATCGTAAAATCGCACATAATTCAGTAACAACATGGATTTTTCCCGAAACGGTCAGTTGTATCGAATTTAGTCATATTTTCGAACTATATTTACTCGGCGTTTCGTGAAAACTGTCAAGTGGATTGCGTCTATATTGATCTTGAAAAAGCTTTTGATTCCGTGAATCATAACCTTTTAATTTTAAAACTAAAAGCTATTGGATTTCGATCCCCAATTTTGGATTGGATAAAATCTTATCTAAGTAATAGATGGAACTTGGTTTGTGTAAACGAGTTTTGTTCGAAATCTTTCCAGGTTTTGTCAGGTGTACCCCAAGGCAGTCATCTCGGTCCTCTTTTGTTTCTTTTATTTATGAATGACATAAATACAAATCTAAGGTCATCAAAAAATCTCTTATTCGCAGATGATGTTAAATACTTTTTCAAAATTTCTAGCTTGGAGGACTCTCACATATTACAAGAAGATCTTGATACATTTAGTGATTGGTGTAATACAAATCTCTTGCGTATTAACCATTTAAAATGCAAATCAATATCTTTTTATAGAGGCCTGCTCAAGCATTCAAATACATTTAGGAATGGAAATCGTTCCAAGACTATTTGTGTCAAATTTGTGACTTAGGCATAATGATGGACTGTGGTTTAACTTTCAATAAGCACATTGAATACATATCTGCAAAAGCATGGGCATCTTTGGCTTTTCTTAAGAGACATGCTGTTGAGTTTAAAGATCCTTATACTTTAAAAAGTATATATGTTGCAACTGTGCGCTCTATTCTAGAATATGGTTGCGTTATTTGGAACTCTAATATTAATTTATATTGTATTAGAATTGAGAGAATTCAAAAATGCACTAAGGCATATAAACTGAGGTGATTTTTATCCGGCATATAAGGTTAGATGTTTATTGATCGACCTTCAACCACTTTCAGCTAGAAGAGAGATTTGCTTATTAAATTTTGTTAGGGACGTATTTACAGACTCCATTGATTGCCCGGATATCTTATCCTTGTTTTATTTGTATGCACCTGAAAGGCCTTTGCGAACTAGGGACCTTTTTTACATTACCCATTGCAACAGGAACTTTTTGTTGAATGATCCGATTGTTAAATGTTCTGTTGCTTTCAACTCCATTTGCAATCTAATTGATTTTTCCATGTCAAAATCAGCGTTTAAGAAACTTATAAATGATCTATTTAGATAATACATTTCTTACATAATATAAATTCATGTAAATTTTAGTTTTTAAGTTTTTTTTAAGTCTGATATCTTAGACTAAATAAATAAATAAATAAATAAATAAACATCAATGACGGGCTCCGACAACGAGATGGACTGGCCTGCTTCCTCTTCAACCTGGCGCTGGAGAAAGTGACCCGAGACTCTGACGTAACGGCGAGAGGAACAATCCTCTATAAGTCCATTCAGATACTGGCTTACGCGGACGATATTGACATTATTGGTAGAAACCCAAGAGCTGTACAGGAAGCTTTCATCCAGATAGAGCAGGCGGCACGCAATCTGGGGCTGCACATAAAGGAGAGCAAAACAAAGTACATGGTGGCCATGTCTGCGAGTAGAAGATCCAACATTGGTCCCTCAATTCAAATAGTGGAGCGCGAATTTGAAGTAGTGCAATACTTTAACTATCTCGGGTCAACTATACAGCCGATAACAGCATGGAACCAGAAATACGCGCACGGTTGCTTAAAGCCAACAAAGCCTACTATAGCCTGTCAAGACTCTTCAAATCCAACCTACGCTGGAAGGATGGCGTAGACCAGGACGCTCAGAGTCTAGGGATGCCTAACTGGATGACATCGGCTCGAAATCGGGACCGTCGGAGAGACTTTTTCGGGAGGCCAGGACCGGACCCCAGTTGTAAAGCCAAATATGATGATGATGATGAAATATCTTGAAATGTTGGCATTGCATTCTATTCAGCGATAACATATGGTATATATAACGTTCCGTCAGCAGCTTTAGTGCCTCCTCATAATTCTCGGCACTAAAGTCCAGGTTTAAAATTACGTTCGCAGCCAATCCAGTAATTGCATTTCAGAGAAATTGAAATTTCGTGATGTTTTTTAACTTATGTTTATTGTGCACGTGGCTGCTAAATTATGCGATGAAACCAAATTCACACCTATCGACCCCCTCCCTTTAAAGGTGGCTTACCATAACTGTCCACCTCAGCGACCCCGAAAACTAAAGAATCGGCAATAATATCCGTCACCCCCTCCTCACCTATCACCCCCTCCCTTTAGAGGTGTCTTACCATAGCTATTCACCTCAGCGACCATGAAAACTGTAGAATCGACATTAATATCGGTATCCCCTCCCGGTAGAGGTGTCTTACCATCACTGTTCACCTCAGTGACTCCGAAAACTATAGAATCGACACTAATAACCTTCACCCCTCCCCTGACCTATTGACCCCTCCCCATAGTGGTTTCTAACCATCACTATTCACTTCAAAGACTCCGAAAACTATAGAATCGGCATTAATATCGGTCATCCCCTCACCTATCCCCTTAGAGGTATCTTACTATCAATCACTATTCACCTCAGCGAATTTATTTGAAACAAACCACGGCTAATAGATTTTAAACATACCTGGGCCTACATTAGGGGAATTGTTGGGCTTTGGTTAGATAAAGACACACAAGCAAAATGCGAAGCTAACAGAAAAGCTTTCTCAATACCAGTTTTGGAAAGAATACAATTATGAACCAAAGAGGGAATATATGAAGTATTGTCTGCAAAGTTTATTTTTACAAAGGCAGCAAACGACCAAAAGCTTTGACTGTATCCAAAATGCTTCGCATGCTATCTCGAATCTTGAGGTCATATATTAACGTGGTCCTGTTTATTATAGCGTTTGCTCTGTTTCTGGCTATTTGAAACTTAAGGTTTTCTTCGAAAGTTCAGGTAATGTAGTCCAAATGGGCTGCTTTTTTACTAGCGACTGCTGATTTGGATTTCTATTAAACCAGTTATTTTTATGAATATTGCTCTTTTTAAAAGAGGAATGCAACTTTCAATTCCATCAAAATGGTTGATAGGAATGAAATGGTTGTGAAGCTTAATCAGAATTATTGTTGGAAAAGCAGGTTGACCAATCCTGCTTGTAATGAGCTTGTAATGATTTCCCTTGCCTTATTAGCGTTTGTGAATCCATAAACATGAAAAAACTTCAGGTTCAGAGATCTTAGAATGAATGTTAAGTGCGGTGGATTGGGTATCCACTTATTCCAAATTATGCAATTATTCGCCGAGCGCAATAAACGCCGTCACAAACCTTCGAGCGGCTGTTCGTCCTATCGCGTGCAAAAGGATACCTATACCAGCTCGTTGTTATGAGGTGGGCCCTTGACGAAGCGGTCAGCTCGTAACGCCATTACAAACCGTTTTATTGCGCGTGCTATAAAAGTATAATGTGGGGATAGAAGAACTAAAATGACAAAAAAAATGTGGCTGCATGTGGAGGAGGAAGTTCCCCAAGAAAAGGAATATTCCCGTTGCCTTATTAATGATCTTTCGAGAGACCGATGTTGGGTCCCCTCAGGCGTCTTTACCCGCCCTTCCATAGGTCCCCTAATTTCGGGACCCCTCAATAAATCGCGGTTCAATCAAGTCACCCGATCGACCGCTTATAAATAAGTTCAACCGCATCTCACCCCCCTTTTCCGGCAATTAAAAACACAACTTTACCACGTTATAAAAAAATTGCCAGCTTTATTCTTCATAGAAAAAAATTTTCGTGTAAATTCTCTAATCGGGAATACACAATGTGCAGTTTGAATAAAATCGGGTAAATTTTTTAAAATTTTTGTTAGAGAGCCCCCGACCCCGGGGGCGATCGTTTCAAAATTCTTACAAAAAGTGTGGTCCATCGGAGATACACATGCATATAAAATTTGAAGAAAATTGGGTAAATTTTGTAAACAATTAGTATGGATGCCCCCCGACCCTGGGGCCGATCGCTTCAAATTTTTTACAAGAAGTGTTGTCCATCGATACACATGCGTATAAAATTTGAAGAAAATCGGGTACTTTTTTTTATAAAATTTGTATGGGTGCCTCCCCGACCCCTGGGCCCAATTACTTCCAAATTTTTACAAAAAGTGTTGTCGATCGGAGATAGATTTTGTGTGCCAGCCAGCCAGCCAGACGCGGGCAGGCGAAGTTAATATAGAGAAATATAGAGAATTAAAAAAAAACAACCCATAAAAATTAAAATTTTTCATCTAAATTCTCTAATCGCAGAAATTCATATGGGAGCCCCTCGATCCTGGGTCATTTTTTTTTTATTATTGTAGGAGACAATCATCGAAAGAGACATTTGACATCAGATGTTAAATATTTAAAAAGCTCACATCATTTTATTCTGAGCACACTCATACTCTGAGCAAATAAGAAACACGAGCATCTTTCTTGAGAACTCTTTGACTGCTCTGAACTGCCAAATGACAGAATATTGTGAAAACTTGTTGTTCTATCTGTAAGTTGATATCGACAAAAAAAACGACATCAATAAAAATACAATTCAGTAAATATGTAAGTAAGTTGAATTAAGCATAAAACATTTATGTCTCGTTTCATTTGCTGGGTTCATTTGTGGGTGAGCTAAGATTTCACTCTCGTGGTTTCAGTTTAACGTTGCATTTGCGAACTATGCCCGAAGTACGGTTTGATTTTATGTACCTTTTTTTTGTAACCGATAATGTTACTTTGCTACCCGTCGGCAATCGGGTACATCGGGCACTCACCTCGTTCACCTCGAAAACTCTGTCACTTTGAAACCTAACCTATGGGTATGGTTTCGGATACGGTTTGTGCAGTTGGAAAGAGACATTAGTAAGCAAAATACATACATATTACTCAAAGATAAAATGGAATGTTCATAATCGATTCGACTTTTATACTATTACGCACCTTCATGGTAACTTTGTGAAATGGCATTAATAATGATTGTGTAAGTTGGATATGTATATTGATGCTTGAGAAATGATGTGAAACCGAAATTTTCTGTTTTCGTTCATTATTAGAAATAATGACATTATAAATAACCGTGTAAGTGCCGAGTTAAAAATATGGCGACGCAAACTCGTAATGCTTCCATGAACAGGCAGAATAGATTTTGCAATCAAAATCCACCACCCAAAACCAAGCAGCGCAGCCGACTGCGCAGCACACACCGCACACAGTCATTAAAGTACGACGGCGACGGTATCTGATGCCACTATATGATATTTAAAAAAAGTATAACCACAGTCATCATCGAGCGCTCAATACGAGCACACGCAGATCACGCATCATATCGTCAAGCTACCTGCTACCGATTGAAAAAAAAACCCAAAACCAAAAGCGAGCATTTCGCTACCTGCTACTTTTTATTTTTTATTATTTCACTAATTATTTTTTAATTTCAGAAATATTTTTCTTTCATTTCATATATATTTTCAGAATATTTCCTTTCGATCAGCCCTATAAAATTGGGAAAAAAGCAAAAAGGAAGGAAAAAGTAAACTTCCTGTTCCTTAATTAAGGAACAAGTAACCAACCATGGTGGGGATTTCCTCTTGTCGTTGTACCGAAGGCTGGATGAAGTGAACCAGCTGTGCGATTCAGCGACTTCAGAGGAGAAAACCATGAGCGTTGTCGAGGAATCGGATACTGAAGTGCCCGAATCCAGCAGTGGTGGAGAGGATAACTCCAGCGACGAAGACAGTCGCAAAGCTTGGTCTTCTCCTGAAACCATGCCCGCAAAGGAAAAAAAAAGGAGGTTGTCTGGAAATTCCAGACCATCATCACCACCAACATCATCTTCTCTTGGAGTGGCTGCTGTTGATAAAAAAATTTCTGTTGATAAAACAGCTTTACCAAAAGAGTCCCAAAAGGTCTCAAATAAGAAGGCACCACCACCAGTCGCTCCATCAAGCCAAAAATCCCAAACTACGGGACCAACAGCAAAACCTTTTTCCATGCCGCCAATAGTCTGCTTCAGACTAAACGTCGCTGAACTATCAAAGTTCACGAAGAGCGCCAACATTAGTTGCAGAATTCGCAACATCAACAGCAACAAATCAGTCGTTACGGCCATGAACAGAGATGGCCATCAGCTAATTCGGTCTTTCCTACAATCGGGAAAGACTGAGTTTAACACTTATACTGCAAAGGAGGACAGGAAAGAAATGTTGGTCCTAAAAGGTATTCACTACTCCTTTGATGCTGAAGATGTCAAGCGTTGACGACAGAGGGTGTCCCTGTACTAGTGGTGAAACCCTTCAAATCTCAAAGGACTGACAAGAAATTTAATCATTTCATTGTCGAGTTGGAGAAGAACTGCGATAAAGCGGCAGTTTGCTCAAAAACCCTCCTTTTGAACCAGTTGGTGCATTGGGAAAAACTAAAATCGGCGGGCATTACTCAATGCAGAAACTGCCAAAAATTTGGACATGTCGCAAGTAATTGCGGCATGAAATACAGATGCGTCAAGTGCAAAGATGAGCACTTGCCTGGCCAATGCCCAAGAAATGCAGACAATATAAAAGACGACAACGTTTTCTGCACAAACTGCCAGAAAAATGGACATCCGGCAAACTATAAAGGATGTCCAAAATATAAGGAAAAGATGGCTGAAAAGCTTAAAACCGCACAAAAGAAGAAGGAACAACATAAATTCGCCCAGATGTCTGCTTCAAAAGCCATAGTAAAGGGAGTAAGTTTTGCTAGTATAGCTGCTATGGGGACTTCCAGCAAGCCAGCAACGATCAGCAAGCCTCTAACAAGCAGCCTTGCAGCATCAAACAGCAAACCAATAAAAAAGCCAGCCGTTAAACCTGTACCATCTACCGGAAAAGCCAACATCTTCGACGATACGGAAAGGCTATTTGGAGCTGACCTCTTTACAATTCTACAGAAGGCAAGAGAAGTCGTGCCTGCTAATTATAGCAGTCTTGATGACAGGTCCAAAACAACCGTTTTGGGTCGACTTATTTGTGAATTATGTTCACAATAAGCAGGATAAGTATATTCTCATATAATGTGAATTCCATTTATTCGTTAGCTAGGCGTATCACACTAACATTATTTATTAAAACTAATCTCACTGGGAGAAATCCGTTCAGTCCAGACGGATACAATATCCACAGGGTCGACAAAGGCAGTGGACGCTCTGGGACGGCGGTCCTTATCAGGAACACTATGGCAGGCGAAAAGGTGCAAATCAGTGGTCTACGTAGCATGGAAGCAACAGCTGTCAGCATTAAAGTCAACGAAGTGGAGACCTTGCTGGTGATATCGGTGTACAATCACTGTAACGCAACGAGGGAAGACATCCAACGGGATTTGCAAACTGTCTGCAACACCTCCTCTAGACACACATACTGTGTTGTTGGAGGTGATTTTAATGCTAGACATACTCGATGGCAGGACGAAGTGTGCAATCACAAAGGAAGGGCCATTACAGACTGGATGGACTCAAATCCGCATCAGCACACGATGGCTATAGTTTCACAGCCCCGGAAGACGTACCCTCGGACACCGTCAACATTGGATTTCTTTCTGGCAACCACAAATTTCTTAAATATTCTCCCAGAATTAAGAAATTATTCCTGCTTGGCGCATGATAGCGACTCGGATCATATGGCCATAGAGCTTTGAGTGAGGCTGAACCAGCAAATTGTGCAAGTCACCCCAACACCTGAACTTCACATCAACTTTAAGAAAATAAACTGGAACCGGTTTAGATCAGAAGTTGAAGCTGAACTTCCTATTCCAGCGGCTTGCAGAAATCTGGAGAATACAGAAATTGATGATGCTATCAGAAATTTTGAGATTACAGTGAATTCAGCCATTAATCGGCAGAAAAAAATTCGCACTAGCAGGGATCGCTTCCAACACTTGCCTGAGCATATACAGGCCATATATGCTCACAAGCAACGACTTAGGAAACGCCTTCAGAGAATCTTCAATAGGACACTTAACACAGTCAACGACGAATACCTGTCTGTACTTTCGCAACTGCGTTGTACAGTTAACATGTGTCGTCAAGCTGTGCGGAGGTTTCAGGAAGATGAACTGATCAAACGGCTCCAGGACATCAAACCAGGCCCTGATGCTTTTAGGAAGCTGAACTCTCTGGTTTGAAAGCGTATTTCCATTCCAGAGATTATCACCATTGAAGATCGAACAGTATCCAGCGCTGCTGAGAAAGCGGAAGCCTTTGCCTGCCATTTTGAAAGGAGCTTTACGGACCGACCACCAACGCATCTTCCAGATTTCTTGGAAGAGGTTGAAAGTCTTGTGGAAGACACCACTTCTCCAGGAAATACTATAGTGCAGTTCAGTGAAGAAAATCGCGCCAACGCACCCGTAGATGTCGATATGTTTACCGGAACAGCTGTTGTCAATGATTTGATTATGAGTGGAAACTCAAAAAAATCATCAGGCACAGATGGGATTTCTAACTTTTTGCTTAAAAAGTTACCGGGTATGGCAATTTTGATGTTAACCATCATTTTCAACAATTGCCTAAACAATGGCTACTTTCCGGACAACTGGAAGGTGGCCAAGGTAGTACCAGTACCCAAGAAAACCGACCGCTCCAGCGTAACTGGTTACCGTCCAATAGCTTTACTGTGTTGTATCAGTAAAGTATTGGAATCATTGATCCGTAAAAAGATCAATACGTTTTGTACGGAAAGAAATCTTATTCCTACCTTTCAGTACGGTTTCCGAGAAAAGCACTCTACGCTGCACCCTCTGCTGAAGCTTCACAGTGACGTCACTAAAGGACTGAACGTCAAAAGTAGTACAGGGGCCTGTTTGCTAGACATCGAAAAAGCTTTCGATAGTGTCTGGATAAACGGGCTACTGTACAAGCTTATTAGTTTTGGTTTCCCCAATTACATTGTAAAAATAATTAAAAATTTTCTTTTTAACAGGGTCTTCTTTGTACAGGTGTACGACCGCCCATCGACAAGGAAAAGGATCAAAGCCGGAGTTCCTCAAGGTTCCAGACTTGGACCAATCCTGTATAGCATCTTCACGGCTGATCAACCCACAAATACAGCCGGAACAAGGACTATGCTCTTCGCGGATGACTCCATAACGTATGCAGTTTCCCGCTCTCCCGAGATAGCTGCCCGAAGAGTGGAGGAACACCTCGGAAATCTTTGGGACTACTACCTGAAGTGGGGACTAAAGATCAACGCCAATAAAACGGAACTCATCTGCTTCCGAGTACCAGCAACCGAAACAAGGATAAGAAAAATCGCAAGCCGGTGCAGAGCCTTAAAAATCACCCTTCCGGATAACACAACAATAAACACCAAGTCAGAGACTAAGTACCTGGGAATCAACTTTACTGAGAGGCTCAAGTTTAACTCTCACATCGACAAAACAATGAAAAAAGCGAACCACGCTTTTCATTTGGTGCACCCGCTACTTAAAAGACGAAACGGTCTGTCCAACAACACCAGGCTGCTTATCTACAAGCAACTCAGCAGGCCAGTGATAACCTATGGCTACCCCATATGGTTCACCGTCTCACCAACAACGATGAAGAAGATCTCCCTATTTGAAAGGAAGGTACTAAGGATCTGTACAGGACTCTGGAGGGTGACAAACAGCTATAAGTTTGTGTCGACTACAAAACTATACGAAGCAGCAGGTCTGCTGCCAATAACTGACCACTTGTTCCGAATGGCGAGGAAATTCGTCGACGCATTGGAAACACATCCAAGTCCTGAGATGCAAGGACTGCGAATCGAGGAAATCGAGCCAAGTCACCGGTACATACACATAAGAGGATTCACTGATGCCAGATTCGATGACATCTTTAACAATCAAGACGTCTCCTTCTACGAGAAGGCGGGCAACCAATATTACAGAGGCTGAAGTTCGCCCTGTTTATACGCCGCTTAATATTTTTCATTCTTATTTTATTTTAAAATTATTGTTTAAAATTTAATTACATTAAAAATTAACATGTAGTAGATTAAGTAGTAAAAAATATTGTTTAAAAATAAACAATACCAAAAAAAAAGACAATGTAAATACGTCGGGCCCTTTTTGTTGAGCCGACACATATTAATATTATTTATAAGTTTAGTTTTAAATCAAAATTGTATATTACTTTAATGTTTAATAAAAATATCTTAATCTAATCTTAAAAAAAAAAGTATAAGGGCCTTGCGGCCGAACCCGGGCCCGATCACTACCAAATTTTAGAAAAAGTATTGTTTATTGGGTATACACATGTGTGTAAAATTTGAAAAAAAAATCGGGTAATTTTTATTTTAAATTTGTATGGGAGCCTCACGAACCCGGGGCCCGATCACTTCCAAATTTTAAAAGAAAGTATTGTCACCGGAAATACACATGTGTACAAAATTTCAGGAAAATCGGGCTTTAGAAAGTGCGATAAAAACTGATAATTTAAAAAAAAAATTGTATGGGAGCCCCCCGACCCCGGGGCCCGATCGCTTCAAAAATTTTACAAAAAGTTTTGTCCATCGGAGATACACATGCGTAAAAAATTTGAAGAAAATCGGGAACTTTTTTCATAAAATTTGTATGGACCCCGCGGCCCGAGTTGCCCCAAATTTTAATAGAAAGTATTGCCATGGCAAAGACACATGTGTGCCAAATTTGAATAAAATCGGACTTCAGGAAGTGTGTTAAAAATTGATCACACGATTCTGCCAGCCAGCCAGCCACGGGCACGCGAAGTTAATATAGAGAAGCGATTGGTACGAAATTCGGTATGTAGGACTAAGATGCGACTATTAAAATTGTTCCTATGGATATTCTGGGATAGGGGCAATAGTTTCTGTAATTTCTGGAACTAGGCAATTTTTCAAGCGATTCGTTCGAAATTCTGTATGTAGCACTATGATGCGACCTTAAGAATTGTTCCTATGGAAATTCTGGAATATGGTCATTATGGTCTGGAATTTGTCAAGCGATTCGTATGATTCTGTATGTTTAGACTAAGATGCGACTATAAAGCTTGTTTCCATGGCAATTCTGGAATATGGTAATTATGGTCTGGAACTTCGGGAACGAAGCAATTTCTCAAGCCATTTGCATGAAATTCGATATATAGGATTAAAGTGCGACTATAGTGCTTGTTCCTATGGCAATTCTGGATGGTCATTATGACCTGGACTTTTTGGAACTATGCCGTTTTGAGATTTTGAGATGTTGTCACTCTCAAACCCCGCGGCCGTGGACATCACGCAGACTACCCTTTATATTTTGACGTGACAACGTCTCTCTACTATTTTTAGAACTAAGCCATTTCTCTAAGGAATCATATGAAATTCGCTATGTAGGACTAAGATGCGACTATAAGAATTTTTCCTATAGAAATTCTGCGATCTGGCTAATAGGGTGTGGTATTTTGTGGACCAAGCAATTTCTCAAGCGATTTGTATGAAGTTCGGTAGTAGGACTAAGTTGCGACTATAAGAATTGTTCCTATGGAAATTCTGGGATAGGGCCAATAGGTTCTGGAATTTTGTGGACCAAGCAATTTCTAAAGCGACTTGTATGAAATTCGGTATGTAGGACTAAGATGCGACTATAAGAACTGTTCCTATAGAAATATTGGGATAGGGCCAAAAGGGTCTGGAATTCTACTGGTATTGGTATGTTTTACGAATAAAGAGGCACTTATGTGCCTCTTACAAGTTTCAAGCAACATTCCTATTTGCTACTGTTTTCTTTGCACACACTGCTGGTCATTGTTTTCACAAAGTTGGATTTTTCGTGTGCAGAATAAAACCTACTCTACAGAAAGCCCAACTGTACGCATACTAATGCTGTGAAAAAATAACAAAACCGGCTGTATTTGTAAGATTTGTAAGATACAGTGTTTTTTATGTGTAATGTACACACGCTAAGGGGATCTGCACCCTTATAATGCTTAGCACAGCGTGGTCGTTACGAAATTGAAATTTGGGAGAGGAAAAGGTGAGATGTCTATGCACGTGTGTCTTTAACGACTGCAAATCATACAAATGCGGAAAGAGAATCAGGATATTCAATACTAAATGTCAATAACATTCATGTTTCATACAATGATCAGAACGAAACAAACTTGTGCAGTAGTAGTTATAGTATAGTATCTGTTGGTTGTTTCTTTGCTGAGTTCGCTTTGACTTTCATAATTGCTACACTACTAATTGAATTGAATTAAAAGGTTGGTTTCTATCGATTGTTATAATTGATCACAAAATTCAAATCTTGCCCCAAAAACAAACGAAAAACCCCAACAATTTATAAAAGTTATCCCACTATAAATAAAAAATCTCCAACAATGTATAAAATTTAGTACCCAAAATTTTCTTTAATTGCGATAAGTCCCG
This sequence comes from Nephrocerus scutellatus, assembly GCA_947095585.1. Lineage (NCBI taxonomy): Eukaryota > Metazoa > Arthropoda > Insecta > Diptera > Pipunculidae > Nephrocerus > Nephrocerus scutellatus. The sequence continues at coordinate 69,092,384 of OX352763.1, forward strand.
TTAGGCTTGCTTTAACTGTCCAACACGGTTATAGCTTGTGACACGAGCTTTCTGATTGTTGTAATATTTGATCATAACATTCAAATGCATGCAACATTTTGTTATAGCTTATAACATGAGCTTTCCAACGATGGTTATATTTGATTATAATACTGCCCTACTATCAAACCAAAAACCTCAAAAAATTTATAAAATTTAGTATTCAAATTTTTCTTTAATTGCGGTAAGTCCCATTAAGCTTGCTCTATTTTACATCACAGTACCAGCGTAGCTTATGACACGAGCTTTCCTACTGTTGTAATATTTGATTATAAAATTCAAATCTTGCCCCAAAAACAAAAGAAAAACCCCAGCAATTTATAAAAGTTATCCCACTATAAACCAAAAATCTCCAACAATGTATAAAATTTAGTATTCAAATTTTTCTTTAATTGTGGTAAGTCCCATTAAGCTTGGAAATGATTCTATAACAACATAAACTGTAGCTTTAAAATCTAGATATACACTTTAAGTTAAATGTACATTCCTTAAAAAAAACAACCCATACAAAATAAAATTTTTCATGTAAATTTAATAGGAGAAAATCGAGCTAATTTTTAAAAAAATTATATGGGCACCCCTCGGACCTCAGGGCCTCACTCCAAAAACTTTACAAAAATTTTGTCCATCGGAGATACAAAATTTTAAAAAAATCGGGTTGTTTTTTAAAAAAAAATTTTTGCAAAAAGTGTTGCCCATCGGAGATACACACGTATATAAAATTTAAATAAAATCGGGTTAATTTTTTTAGAAAAAAAATTTTGGGGCCCAATGACCCTGGGGCCTGGGGTCTCCAAATTTTTTACAAAAAGTGTTTTTCATCGGAGATACATACGTATATAAAATTTAAAGAAAATCGTGTTAATTTTTTTAAAAAAAGTTATGGGGCCCCACGAACCCGGGGCCGGGGTCTTCAAATTTTTTATAAAAAGTGTTGTCTATCGGAGATACACATGTGTATTAAATTTGAAGAAAATCGGGTTAATTTTTTTAAAAAAAAGTTATGGGGCCCCACGAACCCGGGTCCGGGGTCTCCAAATTTTTTACAAAAAGTGTTGTCTATCGGAGATACACATGTGTATTAAATTTGAAGAAAATCAAGTTAATTTTTTTAAAAAAAGGTATGGGGCCCCACGAACCCGGGCCCGGGGTCTCCAAATTTTTTACAAAAAGTGTTGTCTATCGGAGATACACATGTGTATTAAATTTGAAGAAAATCGGGTTAATTTTTTTAAAAAAAGTTATGAGGCCCCACGAACCCGAGTCCGGGGTCTCCAATTTTTTTACAAAAAGTGTTGTATTTGTATTTATTTATTGAATTTATAAGCATTTTAAAACAAAGTGTCTTATTTATAATACTTATAATGTATGGATTTAAATTAAAATTTAATTGAAATTTCAAAGAGAGTAAAAAAAATAAAAAATATATTAACTGAAATATTATTTTATAGAAGTTATTGAAGTTATTATACATTATGTAAAAATATTGAATTTTTCAATGATAATCAATGTTTTAGAAATATTTTCAGCATTTATATAGGTTTTTTAAAGAATTTTCAAAGGAAATATAGCTGTTCAGACCCCTCAAGTTCGCCGGCAGGGAGTTCCAGAGGCCAACAACATGTACAAAAAACTGATTCTTAGAGTTTCTATATCTAAAGGTTGGGACAATTAGAATATTACTTCTTTGTGATACTGGGAAAATTAGTTTCTCGAAAAGATAATTAGGAGATCTAGTTTGTATGAGTTTAAAAAGAAACGTTAAACTTAGAAAATCTATATACCTGTTTAGAGGCATATTAAAAACACTACCTGCTTGTACCGAAACATGATCGAAGCGACGTAATCCATAAATAAAACGAACAATGTTATTGAACACTACTTGGAACTTGCGCTTGTTTGCACTATCCAAACAGCAAAAAATAGGACTTCCGTAGAAAAGGGTTGGCAGAACAAGTGTTTTGGCTATTATCATTTTTGTTGAGACTGGAAGGCAACTTCCAGCAATGCATAAAACCCGCAGAGCAGCATAGATTCGACCAACTGAGTTAGCCAGATGATTGTCCCACGATAGTGTTTGGTTAAAAATAACCCCTAAGTTTTTTACTGTTTTGACGTAGTTCAATGTTTTCCCCTCGAGTTCGATACTTGGCAGGTATGACATATCAATAGCAGTATTACTAATAACAATTGCCTGACATTTATTAGCATTAAGTTTAAGGTGATTTTCTCTAGACCACTGTGCTATACTCATCAGATCCTCGTTTATTCTGGCCGTTGTATCTTCAACCATGCCAATTCGGTAGCTTAAATGAATTTGCACATCGTCTGCGTACATATGAATATTACAATACTTGAGTATAGGGGGAAGGTCGTTGTTGAATAGCGTGAACAAGAGTGGTCCCAATATTGATCCCTGGGGCACACCAGTAGCGGAGGGGAGAAAATCAGATAGTCTGCAATTCGCATAAACTGCTTGAGTTCTGTGGCTAAGGTACTGTCCAAGTAGCGTTAAAGCTGAGTTTTCGAAAAAGAAAAAATTCTTAAGCTTTTTCAAAAGTATATTATGCGAGACAGTGTCAAACGCTTTGGAGAAATCCAGTAAAACCAGAGTTGTAACTAAATTATTATCAATTTGCTGCCGTATGTCATCAGTTATTTTAAGAAGCGCAGTTGTGCAGCTGTGTTTTGGTCTGAAACCAGATTGCGTCGGTGTTATCAGGCTATGGGTTTCCAAAAACGTCATAATTTGTCGACTCATAATTTTTTCAAATGCTTTGGAGATGAAAGGTAGGATGGAAATTGGTCGGTATTCTTTTTGTTGCTTGCTTGACTTCTTCAGAATTGGAATTATTTTTTAAGCTTTCCATAATTTTGGATAACAAGACTTTGTTAGGATGGTATTAAAAATGTGTGTCAGGAAAGGAGATATAAAGATGAGAATAATTTTAACAAACTGAGGATGCATATTGTCTAATCCAATAGCTTCCGATTTTATGTCTTTTACAGCTTTGTATACCTCTACTTCAAAAACTCTTTTAAAACTGAAACTTGAAAGAAACTCATCAGTTCCGTTTAAAATTCTGTCAATCTCTGCACCAGCATTTGTGTCTGAGACAGAATTTACAAACTTATTGTTTAGCTCATTTACATCACAATTATCTTCAGCATTCTTTTTTTGCCTTGCAATACCAAAAGATTTGATATTTTTCCACAGTTTTTTGGAAGACAGATTATTAAATTTTGAAGCAAAAAATCTCCGTTTGGAATTTCTTATTTCAACATTTATTGCATTTCTTAAGTTCCGAAAGGTGTTTGTATTGTACATGTATTTTTTCTATTTGTCGGAGTATAACGTTTTGCACCTTCGGCAAAAAGTGTTGCCCATCGGAGATACACACGTATATAAAATTTAAATAAAATCGGGTTAATTTTTTTAGAAAAAAAATTTTGGGGCCCAATGACCCTGGGGCCTGGGGTCTCCAAATTTTTTACAAAAAGTGTTTTTCATCGGAGATACATACGTATATAAAATTTAAAGAAAATCGTGTTAATTTTTTTAAAAAAAGTTATGGGGCCCCACGAACCCGGGGCCGGGGTCTTCAAATTTTTTATAAAAAGTGTTGTCTATCGGAGATACACATGTGTATTAAATTTGAAGAAAATCGGGTTAATTTTTTTAAAAAAAAGTTATGGGGCCCCACGAACCCGGGTCCGGGGTCTCCAAATTTTTTACAAAAAGTGTTGTCTATCGGAGATACACATGTGTATTAAATTTGAAGAAAATCAAGTTAATTTTTTTAAAAAAAGGTATGGGGCCCCACGAACCCGGGCCCGGGGTCTCCAAATTTTTTACAAAAAGTGTTGTCTATCGGAGATACACATGTGTATTAAATTTGAAGAAAATCGGGTTAATTTTTTTAAAAAAAGTTATGAGGCCCCACGAACCCGAGTCCGGGGTCTCCAATTTTTTTACAAAAAGTGTTGTATTTGTATTTATTTATTGAATTTATAAGCATTTTAAAACAAAGTGTCTTATTTATAATACTTATAATGTATGGATTTAAATTAAAATTTAATTGAAATTTCAAAGAGAGTAAAAAAAATAAAAAATATATTAACTGAAATATTATTTTATAGAAGTTATTGAAGTTATTATACATTATGTAAAAATATTGAATTTTTCAATGATAATCAATGTTTTAGAAATATTTTCAGCATTTATATAGGTTTTTTAAAGAATTTTCAAAGGAAATATAGCTGTTCAGACCCCTCAAGTTCGCCGGCAGGGAGTTCCAGAGGCCAACAACATGTACAAAAAACTGATTCTTAGAGTTTCTATATCTAAAGGTTGGGACAATTAGAATATTACTTCTTTGTGATACTGGGAAAATTAGTTTCTCGAAAAGATAATTAGGAGATCTAGTTTGTATGAGTTTAAAAAGAAACGTTAAACTTAGAAAATCTATATACCTGTTTAGAGGCATATTAAAAACACTACCTGCTTGTACCGAAACATGATCGAAGCGACGTAATCCATAAATAAAACGAACAATGTTATTGAACACTACTTGGAACTTGCGCTTGTTTGCACTATCCAAACAGCAAAAAATAGGACTTCCGTAGAAAAGGGTTGGCAGAACAAGTGTTTTGGCTATTATCATTTTTGTTGAGACTGGAAGGCAACTTCCAGCAATGCATAAAACCCGCAGAGCAGCATAGATTCGACCAACTGAGTTAGCCAGATGATTGTCCCACGATAGTGTTTGGTTAAAAATAACCCCTAAGTTTTTTACTGTTTTGACGTAGTTCAATGTTTTCCCCTCGAGTTCGATACTTGGCAGGTATGACATATCAATAGCAGTATTACTAATAACAATTGCCTGACATTTATTAGCATTAAGTTTAAGGTGATTTTCTCTAGACCACTGTGCTATACTCATCAGATCCTCGTTTATTCTGGCCGTTGTATCTTCAACCATGCCAATTCGGTAGCTTAAATGAATTTGCACATCGTCTGCGTACATATGAATATTACAATACTTGAGTATAGGGGGAAGGTCGTTGTTGAATAGCGTGAACAAGAGTGGTCCCAATATTGATCCCTGGGGCACACCAGTAGCGGAGGGGAGAAAATCAGATAGTCTGCAATTCGCATAAACTGCTTGAGTTCTGTGGCTAAGGTACTGTCCAAGTAGCGTTAAAGCTGAGTTTTCGAAAAAGAAAAAATTCTTAAGCTTTTTCAAAAGTATATTATGCGAGACAGTGTCAAACGCTTTGGAGAAATCCAGTAAAACCAGAGTTGTAACTAAATTATTATCAATTTGCTGCCGTATGTCATCAGTTATTTTAAGAAGCGCAGTTGTGCAGCTGTGTTTTGGTCTGAAACCAGATTGCGTCGGTGTTATCAGGCTATGGGTTTCCAAAAACGTCATAATTTGTCGACTCATAATTTTTTCAAATGCTTTGGAGATGAAAGGTAGGATGGAAATTGGTCGGTATTCTTTTTGTTGCTTGCTTGACTTCTTCAGAATTGGAATTATTTTTTAAGCTTTCCATAATTTTGGATAACAAGACTTTGTTAGGATGGTATTAAAAATGTGTGTCAGGAAAGGAGATATAAAGATGAGAATAATTTTAACAAACTGAGGATGCATATTGTCTAATCCAATAGCTTCCGATTTTATGTCTTTTACAGCTTTGTATACCTCTACTTCAAAAACTCTTTTAAAACTGAAACTTGAAAGAAACTCATCAGTTCCGTTTAAAATTCTGTCAATCTCTGCACCAGCATTTGTGTCTGAGACAGAATTTACAAACTTATTGTTTAGCTCATTTACATCACAATTATCTTCAGCATTCTTTTTTTGCCTTGCAATACCAAAAGATTTGATATTTTTCCACAGTTTTTTGGAAGACAGATTATTAAATTTTGAAGCAAAAAATCTCCGTTTGGAATTTCTTATTTCAACATTTATTGCATTTCTTAAGTTCCGAAAGGTGTTTGTATTGTACATGTATTTTTTCTATTTGTCGGAGTATAACGTTTTGCACCTTCGGCAAAAAGTGTTGCCCATCGGAGATACACACGTATATAAAATTTAAATAAAATCGGGTTAATTTTTTTAGAAAAAAAATTTTGGGGCCCAATGACCCTGGGGCCTGGGGTCTCCAAATTTTTTACAAAAAGTGTTTTTCATCGGAGATACATACGTATATAAAATTTAAAGAAAATCGTGTTAATTTTTTTAAAAAAAGTTATGGGGCCCCACGAACCCGGGGCCGGGGTCTTCAAATTTTTTATAAAAAGTGTTGTCTATCGGAGATACACATGTGTATTAAATTTGAAGAAAATCGGGTTAATTTTTTTAAAAAAAAGTTATGGGGCCCCACGAACCCGGGTCCGGGGTCTCCAAATTTTTTACAAAAAGTGTTGTCTATCGGAGATACACATGTGTATTAAATTTGAAGAAAATCAAGTTAATTTTTTTAAAAAAAGGTATGGGGCCCCACGAACCCGGGCCCGGGGTCTCCAAATTTTTTACAAAAAGTGTTGTCTATCGGAGATACACATGTGTATTAAATTTGAAGAAAATCGGGTTAATTTTTTTAAAAAAAGTTATGAGGCCCCACGAACCCGAGTCCGGGGTCTCCAATTTTTTTACAAAAAGTGTTGTATTTGTATTTATTTATTGAATTTATAAGCATTTTAAAACAAAGTGTCTTATTTATAATACTTATAATGTATGGATTTAAATTAAAATTTAATTGAAATTTCAAAGAGAGTAAAAAAAATAAAAAATATATTAACTGAAATATTATTTTATAGAAGTTATTGAAGTTATTATACATTATGTAAAAATATTGAATTTTTCAATGATAATCAATGTTTTAGAAATATTTTCAGCATTTATATAGGTTTTTTAAAGAATTTTCAAAGGAAATATAGCTGTTCAGACCCCTCAAGTTCGCCGGCAGGGAGTTCCAGAGGCCAACAACATGTACAAAAAACTGATTCTTAGAGTTTCTATATCTAAAGGTTGGGACAATTAGAATATTACTTCTTTGTGATACTGGGAAAATTAGTTTCTCGAAAAGATAATTAGGAGATCTAGTTTGTATGAGTTTAAAAAGAAACGTTAAACTTAGAAAATCTATATACCTGTTTAGAGGCATATTAAAAACACTACCTGCTTGTACCGAAACATGATCGAAGCGACGTAATCCATAAATAAAACGAACAATGTTATTGAACACTACTTGGAACTTGCGCTTGTTTGCACTATCCAAACAGCAAAAAATAGGACTTCCGTAGAAAAGGGTTGGCAGAACAAGTGTTTTGGCTATTATCATTTTTGTTGAGACTGGAAGGCAACTTCCAGCAATGCATAAAACCCGCAGAGCAGCATAGATTCGACCAACTGAGTTAGCCAGATGATTGTCCCACGATAGTGTTTGGTTAAAAATAACCCCTAAGTTTTTTACTGTTTTGACGTAGTTCAATGTTTTCCCCTCGAGTTCGATACTTGGCAGGTATGACATATCAATAGCAGTATTACTAATAACAATTGCCTGACATTTATTAGCATTAAGTTTAAGGTGATTTTCTCTAGACCACTGTGCTATACTCATCAGATCCTCGTTTATTCTGGCCGTTGTATCTTCAACCATGCCAATTCGGTAGCTTAAATGAATTTGCACATCGTCTGCGTACATATGAATATTACAATACTTGAGTATAGGGGGAAGGTCGTTGTTGAATAGCGTGAACAAGAGTGGTCCCAATATTGATCCCTGGGGCACACCAGTAGCGGAGGGGAGAAAATCAGATAGTCTGCAATTCGCATAAACTGCTTGAGTTCTGTGGCTAAGGTACTGTCCAAGTAGCGTTAAAGCTGAGTTTTCGAAAAAGAAAAAATTCTTAAGCTTTTTCAAAAGTATATTATGCGAGACAGTGTCAAACGCTTTGGAGAAATCCAGTAAAACCAGAGTTGTAACTAAATTATTATCAATTTGCTGCCGTATGTCATCAGTTATTTTAAGAAGCGCAGTTGTGCAGCTGTGTTTTGGTCTGAAACCAGATTGCGTCGGTGTTATCAGGCTATGGGTTTCCAAAAACGTCATAATTTGTCGACTCATAATTTTTTCAAATGCTTTGGAGATGAAAGGTAGGATGGAAATTGGTCGGTATTCTTTTTGTTGCTTGCTTGACTTCTTCAGAATTGGAATTATTTTTTAAGCTTTCCATAATTTTGGATAACAAGACTTTGTTAGGATGGTATTAAAAATGTGTGTCAGGAAAGGAGATATAAAGATGAGAATAATTTTAACAAACTGAGGATGCATATTGTCTAATCCAATAGCTTCCGATTTTATGTCTTTTACAGCTTTGTATACCTCTACTTCAAAAACTCTTTTAAAACTGAAACTTGAAAGAAACTCATCAGTTCCGTTTAAAATTCTGTCAATCTCTGCACCAGCATTTGTGTCTGAGACAGAATTTACAAACTTATTGTTTAGCTCATTTACATCACAATTATCTTCAGCATTCTTTTTTTGCCTTGCAATACCAAAAGATTTGATATTTTTCCACAGTTTTTTGGAAGACAGATTATTAAATTTTGAAGCAAAAAATCTCCGTTTGGAATTTCTTATTTCAACATTTATTGCATTTCTTAAGTTCCGAAAGGTGTTTGTATTGTACATGTATTTTTTCTATTTGTCGGAGTATAACGTTTTGCACCTTCGGCACCTGTTTTGCAAACAGCAAAAAACTGCAATGTAAGCCTTATGTGGTCTTTTTCCTCGGATTTTATGATGTACCCAAATGGGACCACAATAATCTACGCCTGATATCAAAAATGGGCGTGATTCTGTCACTCGATCAGCTGGTAGATTGCCCATGATTTGAGTAAACAACTTTGGTTTTGCCTTTGTACAGCGGACACAGTTCTGCACAATGTTGCGTGCTACTGTTTTTCCTCTTAATATCCAAAATTGTTGTCGAGAGATGGCTATTAAAGCTTTCGGGGCGCAGTGTTGGTTTTCTTCATGAATCATTTTTAAAATGAGTTTGGTCAACGGGTCATTATATGGTAAAATCATTGGATGCTTGGCATCGAACGGCAATGTTGACGCTTCCAGTCGACCTCCCACACGAATGATTTGTTGATCGTCTAGCAGAGGGCAGAGACTTGCAAGTTGGTTTGATGTACCCACGAGCTTATGTCTTTGCAGTTCCTTGATTTCCTCCTTGAAATCAGAGATTTGAATAGCCTTTATTATGATTGTCAATGATTGGTCGTTTGGTGACCCCGACGTGATCTGGATATCACGGTTCGCGCTTCTGCAAGGAGCCTCATTGGACATATTCTTCGTTGGACACACTCGCATCAATCTACATCATGGATGATTTATTCAACCAGCAGTCTCAACTTGGTGAAGAGATTGAGAGAATAATTCGAAACTTCAAGAAGGATTCCGACGAGCGGAAAACTATAAAATATTACAAGCTGCGACTCAGCCAGCTACAATCAATCATTGCTAAATTTGAGGCAAATGACACAGAGCTCCGTAAATTGGAAGACCGCCAACACGCGTACTTTATAGAAGACTACTTTATCCAAACGAAAACATTATGCAACAACTATACGAAACGTTTTCAACAAGAAATCAAAACTTTGGAAGCAAGTGCCGTCGATGATAGCGTCGACGACAGCATCGATAACAGCGTCAAAGAAGACGTTAACAAAACCAAAGCTAAACATATTGAAGAAGCTTCTATTTCAAAAATCGATGGCTTAATTCGAAAAGCACATCGAAAGATGGCAATACTGGATGCCAGACTTTCAAATATTTTGGTCTTGGAGCAACAATCCGGACAATATTACGACCTGAAGGTGAATTTCATTAATGAACTTTGGCAAGACATAACTGCAGTCGATGATAACATTTGGGAGCAATCATCCAACCCATCGTCATTAGGATACGATATGAAAATATTTGAAGATCTGGAGCAAAGAGTGCATCAGAAACTCACCGATATCACTCTAATGCGTATTGAACCAGCGTTCCCATCTAATCAACATCATCAATCAACACGAAAGTCTTTACCAATCCCAACGGTAAAAATCCCAATATTCGATGGGGATTATCTAAGATGGAATCAATTCCACGACATTTTCTCAGAGTTGGTTCACAAACAGCCACTCTCAAATGTGGAGAAAATGTGGCACCTCAAGACACAATTGGTTGGCGAAGCAGCAAGTCTCGTCAGTCATTTTTCAACCACAGAAGAAAATTATGTAGCAGCCTGGAAGCTTTTAGAGGAGCGGTATAATAACAAAAGAATATTGGCATCAACACTAATCAAAAAACTTGTGGACCAGCCAGCAGGAACATCATCTGCAGCAGCGGTCAAACATCTGCATGATACTACGAAGGAGTGCTTACTTGCATTAAACAATTTAAGCATCGAAACAAGTGCATGGGATCCGCTGTTGATTCACTTCCTTATCAAAAAAATGGATCGACCCACCTATATTCGGTATGAGCAATCACTATCAAAACCGAAGGAGCTACCGACAGTTACAGAATTTTTATCGTTTTTGGAATTGCAGTTCCAAACAATGGAAACAATCGGACATCGAGAAAGGGCAACTATTCCCCAACCATCAACAAAGGTTTGCACCTCAGCAGCATCAACACATGAAGCCAACAGCCTCTGTTTGTCATGCGGAAAGAAAGTTCACCAGTTATTCTCATGCGACCAGTTTCTTAAACTAAAAGTGAATGAAAGAATAAGTTTCGTCCAGAAGCATAAACTTTGCATGAATTGTTTGAAGTCGGGACACATAGCAAATCAATGTTCTTGGCGACACTGCACCAAGTGCACAAAAAAACACAACTCATTACTTCATCTGGAGCATCAAAGGACTGAAGTATCATCAAATGCGCAGAGGAAGGAAGATTCACCTGCAACTGTGGCAACAATAAACCATGCAAAGGGAAGTCAGAAATACGTTCTGTTAGCAACCGCTAAGGTGATAATAGTGGCGAATAATGGGCAAGCCTGCGAAGCACGTGCGGTACTCGACTCTGGTTCACAAGTCAATTTGGTGACAGAGAGATTAATCAACAAATTATCATTGGCCACGACACGATCCCACTTATCGATTGAAGGAATCGGGCTACGTACTGGAAGTTCGAAATCCCGAGTTAACCTTAAGTTGAAGTCATCAGCAGGAAGTTTCTCAACAAGAATCGAAGCTTTCGTTCTGCCACAAATAATCTCAGCGCAACCATCGCGAGATTTAGATGTCACTAATTGGGACACACCAAATAACATTACACTGGCCGATCCCGAATTTTTCAAATCTGGAAAAATTGATCTTTTAATTGGAGCAGAGTTTTACCACAACTTACTCCGCCCAGAACAGCTGAACATAGGAAAGACTTTACCTCTACTACAAAATACAGTTCTTGGATGGATTGTTATTGGCAAAACAGAAACTGCCACATCGGTTACTGCAACATGTGCTGTTTCTACTCAAGAAGACGAAAGAACCTCAGAAATCTTGGAAAAATTCTGGAGACTGGACGATTTCAGCGAGACAACAAAGGTCATGACTCCATCAGAAAAGTGGTGCGAAAATCATTTTTTGAACAACATAAAACGGGACATGGAGGGTCGCTTCATTGTACATCTGCCCTTTTCTGAGAATCCAATAGCTCTAGGAAAATCTCGAGACATGGCTATAAATCGATTCTTGTCAATGGAAAAACGCTTGCAAAGGGACACAACTTTACGCTCAGAGTACGTCAAATTCATGGACGAATACGAAGCCCTGGGACACATGGAAAGGTTACGTCCAGCAGATGTTCCAGATATCAATTATTTTATTCCTCACCATTGCGTTGTGAAGCCCGACAGCAGTACTACTAAATTGAGAGTGGTATTTGACGCATCGGCCAAAACATCCAGTGGATTGGCATTGAACGACATTTTGCATAAGGGTCCAACAGTTCAAAGCGATCTCTTTTCAATTCTACTGCGCTTTAGAACACATCGTTTTGTCTTCACAGCTGATATTGAAAAGATGTATCGGCAAATTCGCATGCATGAAGAAGACACCGCTCACCAACTCATTGTGTGGCGAAAGGATCCAACCAAATTCATGCAATTTTATCGTCTCAAAACCGTCACGTATGGAACAACATCAGCTCCATATCTTGCAACTAAATGCCTCCAGCATCTGGCGAAACAAAACATGCATAAATACCCACAAGCAGCATCAACATTACATGACGATTTTTATGTAGACGATTGCTTAAGTGGTGGTAACGACATCAACACGGCGCTTCACACCCAAAAACAACTCACTACGATTCTTTGTGAGGCTGGATTCAAGCTCAGGAAATGGTGCGCTAATCATCCAAAGCTGCTGGCAGACATACCAATAAAGGATCAAGAAATCAATTTAGATTTGGATGACTCATCAAGCAAGGCCACAAAAACATTGGGAATCATTTGGCTACCAAAAACTGATGAACTGTGCGGCCGAGCACAAGCATCACCAGGTCAATCCGTCACTAAGCGTGTAGTATCTTCAGACCTAGCAAGAATTTTCGATCCTTTGGGAATTTTTGGCCCAGTGACAGTATCAGCAAAGATATTTATGCAGGACCTATGGCAGCAAAAATACGCTTGGGATGAAGAATTGCCACATCGAGAGCAACAAGAATGGACGCGTTTTATGAAATGTGTATTAGCACTGAATACTTTGAAAGTGCAAAGACACGTTTTCAACGCAAAGGTGCCAACTTCTATTCAACTACATACCATTTCTGATGCTTCAGAAAAGGCATATGGAGCAGCGGTTTATGTGCGAGCAAGTTACAAAGACAGAACTATAACCTCAAGATTGCTATGCGCGAAATCAAGAATAGCTCCTTTGAAGAAACAAACACTGCCTCGATTAGAATTATGCGCAGCATTATTGGGAGCCGAACTAACAGAAAGAGTGAAGCAGGATCTTAAATACCAAGACATCCTCACATTTCTGTGGTCTGACTCTGAAATTGTTTTATCCTGGATCAAGTCATCAGCTTCATCGCTACACACGTTCGTGGCAAATCGGGTAAGCAGAATTCAAGAACTTTCACACACTGTTCAATGGCACCATATTTCATCCAAATTGAATCCTGCCGACATCATTTCCCGTGGTATTAATCCGGAAAAATTCAGTTCCTGCTCCATATGGTTTTTCGGACCACTGTTTCTGCATGGAACCAATGAATTTTGGCTAAACAAAGAAGTAAAGTCGTTTGACATACCAAATGACATCGAAAGAAAAAGGCAACCAACCGTGGCAGCAGCAGTACCAGCTTCAGCATCATTGGAAGCATTAATTTATGGAATAAACCACAGAAACTCGTTTAGATTTCTACAACATACGGTCGGATATGTGCTTCGCTTCAGTGCAAATCTCAAAGGGGGAAAGGCGGAAAGGCCAAGTCACAAATCTTTAGGCGCGCAGGAAATGGAGAAATCATTGACAATCATAATAAAGGCTATTCAAATCTCTGATTTCAAGGAGGAAATCAAGGAACTGCAAAGACATAAGCTCGTGGGTACATCAAACCAACTTGCAAGTCTCTGCCCTCTGCTAGACGATCAACAAATCATTCGTGTGGGAGGTCGACTGGAAGCGTCAACATTGCCGTTCGATGCCAAGCATCCAATGATTTTACCATATAATGACCCGTTGACCAAACTCATTTTAAAAATGATTCATGAAGAAAACCAACACTGCGCCCCGAAAGCTTTAATAGCCATCTCTCGACAACAATTTTGGATATTAAGAGGAAAAACAGTAGCACGCAACATTGTGCAGAACTGTGTCCGCTGTACAAAGGCAAAACCAAAGTTGTTTACTCAAATCATGGGCAATCTACCAGCTGATCGAGTGACAGAATCACGCCCATTTTTGATATCAGGCGTAGATTATTGTGGTCCCATTTGGGTACATCATAAAATCCGAGGAAAAAGACCACATAAGGCTTACATTGCAGTTTTTTGCTGTTTTGCCACAAAGGCCGTTCACATGGAAATCGTGTCAGACCTAACTACCGAAGCCTTCATCGGAGCTCTGAAACGATTCATTAGTCGTAGGGGAAGGTGCAAAACGTTATACTCCGACAATGCAACGAACTTTGTTGGTGCAAGAAATCAACTGGTTGAGCTGCAAGAAGCCATTTTTTCGAACAACTCAAAAGAAAGGATCATCAAATCATGCAGTGATAAGGGAATCGAATTCAAATTCATTCCACCCAGAGCCCCACATTTTGGTGGACTATGGGAAGCAGCTGTAAAATCCGCAAAGTATCATCTGCTTCGAAATGTGTCAACTTCATCATTGACATATGAAGAATTAGAAACGGTAGTAATAGAAATAGAGGCAATCTTGAATTCTCGACCACTCACATCATTGTCATCAAATCCAAATGACTTAGGAGCTCTTACACCAGGTCATTTCATCATCGGTGAGCCTTTTACTACGCCAGTCGACTCAAGATCATCAGCGAACAAAACGTCATTAAACACTAGATGGAAACTTGTGTCAGAATTAAAACACACATTCTGGAAAAGATGGCATGAAGAATATCTGCACGAACTTCAATCGAGATCTAAATGGAAGCACTCATCAATGAATGTGAAAGAAGGCACGTTGGTAATTCTAAAAGAAGACAACGTACCAGTCCTACAATGGCCTCTTGGACGAATCACGAGAATTTACAAAGGAGATGATGACATTGTTCGAGTGGTTGATGTTAAGACAAAGTCGGGTACACTCAAACGACCAATACATAGATTGGCCCCTTTATTCACCGAAGAAGACACAACAAATCTAAGGCTACCAATATTGGAGACACCGAATCCGAAACGGCACGCGTCAGACCAAGATGAGGGAGTCAAGAAAAGGAGATTAGTGACCAGCGGCCCATTACTCACTGCAATGCTGATTACACTATTCTTGTTACCGTTGGCATTGTCCTCTCAAATCCAGATATCAAATTTTGAGGCAAACCCCGGGATTTACTTCGAAGGAATAGGTACTGCCCGGCTATCAACTGGTGTTTGGAAAATCATTGTGTACTACGACATGGCGCCATTTCATCATCAAGTTCATGCACTATCAGATGGAATTCAAGCTTTGAAAAAATTGTGCCTACATCCAACATCAGACATTTCATGCCACTCACTCATCGAATATTTTGAAAAGGCTCGCAGTCAGTTAAATCAAGAGAACGGTTTGTTATCATCAAATCGAACCAAAAGAGCAGCATTTAATATCATTGGAAATGTTGCTCACGCTTTGTTTGGCGTTCTAGACTCTGATTACGCCGATGAAATGTCAAACACAATCAACAAAGTTAAGTCGAACGAAGAATATCTGCTAAAGCTGCTCAAAAATCAAACATCAGTCATCGACTCTACAATCAACATTATTAAGCAGGATGAGAAAGATACATCTTTACGCCTCGCTGACGTCCAACATATGATCACGGAAAATTTGAAAAACATCAACCACTCAGTTACTCAATTTCGACGATTACAACGGTTTACGGTCTTAATCGTTCAACTATCAGCGATAGTCACAGACCTACAACACATCCAATCAGAATTAATAAACATTCTGACACACACCAGCCACGGAAAAATAAGCCCGCAAATTCTCACGCCACAACAACTCGCAAAGGAAGTTATTCTTATAAAGGGGCATCTGTCACCAACACAAGCTCTACCAATAACCGAGACTAACCTATTAGGATTTTATCAAATATTGGATGTAAGGACTACTGTCACAAAGGACCATGTGGTGTTTGAGTTAAGATTGCCATTAGTCGATCATCAAATTCTCGACTTGTTTGCGATCGAACCTATTCCAACACAACTCAATAACACTCTTGTGGTTATCACACCCAGCACCGAAATACTCGGAATCAGCGGCCATCGTGACCAATTCGTTGCCTTAAGCCAGAGCGAACTTACAGCAGCAACCACAATTGAAGATATTTATTTGATTGACAGGAAACAATTAAAATTTGCTAGAAAATCTGGCAAATTTGCTTGTGAAATTCAGTTATTAAATAACAAAACCTCTCAGAGCTGCAAATTCAGCAGTATGGAAGAGAAGACATCTTTCACATCAACATATCGTTCCAACCAATGGATTTTCGCCACGACTATTACCACCGAAATGACGGCAGTGTGCGGCATCGATACTATTCAATTAACATTAATAGGTTCAGGATTCCTTACAATTGGTCAGCACTGCGTATTAAAAAATGACGTCATTAACATCCAAGGGAACACGGAAGTTTCCAGTCGTGTATATTCATCGTATACTGGATTTGGAAATATATCATCCATTAGTTCACCAAGTGCATTAAATCCTCTTTTAAAAATAAACTTCGAGCACTTTGAAACTAAATGGGAACAACTCACCAATCTCCAGTCAAAGTTGCTACATGAAGATTTTGACAATCTACCTGAACGACTTCATTCATCAAACACTCATCATCATGTCGTCAGCTACCTTGCACTCACACTATCTACGGTAGTTATTATCCTTCTCATCACTTGGAAGTTGATCAAGTATTGCCAACACAACATTGCAACAAATCCTCAACCGACACACAACATCGCAACAAATCCTCAGCCTACACCACGACAACAAACCTCAGATTTTAAGATTCGTGTGACATAGGTTGAGTCAGTCACTCAACGGGGGGAGAATGTTTAGATCAACATAAAATCAGGTGCAACGGACAATAATAAAGCAACAAACTACATCAAGGCCAACATAACAATCAAATTGCTGAAATTGCGTCTACAGCGAAAAACACCTTTGGAATCGCTTGTCGCTGCATCGCCAGGTAGATTCTATTGCAGCACAACAGCACTGCAGCTATTGATGAAGTAACAATTTTGTATTCTTTTTGATATTACTCATATTACAGCACGACGGCGACGATAGTTAGTTGCCGAATCAGCCAAAATGTCTATTTGTGTATTTTTTATTATTTGTTATTTTAATTAATTGTATATTGTATTGTAATCATTTTTTGGATATAAAAGCCACCAATTTTGAAATTAATAAATTAGATCAAAGTAAACACTTCAAGAGTCTTTTGATTTCATTATACTGAGTATTGGTTAAAGTGCTTTTACTCGCTCCATCGCCTGGTTTGGTTTTGTACTAAATCAGAAATATACATTTTTTGAGTATTTGTTAAAGTACTGATACTCATCTCAACTTCTGATTTGGTTTGCACCGAATTAGAATCTGTAGTAAGCTACACTATTTATTTGTGTTTCTGGTGATATCACTTTTTCGGTGATAATGCTTACCTCAGCACTGGTGTCCACTACTAGTTTTACATTGCCGTTCAGGCCTATATCTAATGGAAGCTTAACTGTAGGGACTTTAGGTTGTGGTTGCTGAGAATTCCCTAAATTTAGATTTTTGTTTAATGTTGTCGAGTCGGGGAACTTCGGCTCGACCGCGAATCGTTTCCCTAATTTTTCTGTTCCCTCCGGGTCTTTAACTGACATTCCGAATGTGTATGACCACGGCGATCACAAAAATCACATTTTCTGCTCATATTAAAAACTCGCGGTGTACCAGAATTGGGTCTGTTCTGATTTGCTTTATTTGTGTGGATTCCGCTGCCTGTATCTGAATCATTAATGTGTTGTTTTAAACGGCGACAATCACGAATATCATGATTGTTCATTTTGCAATTATTACAGAAAGGAGTATTTTTTCTTGTGAAACAATCGCTATAGGTATGCCCTTTTTTATGACAAAAACTACAAATTATGCTGGCAGTAATTGGTTGAGAAACTTTGGCGTTGCTAAAACGAACCCTTTGACTTTGCGACTGTGGGACCTTGGTGTTATGTATACTAGAATTCGGGCTAAATGGAACTGCTTGTGGGTTCATGTGATGATGTGATTGTGCAAAACTGTTGTTTTCAAACATATGTCCAGGAATCAGAAAACTATTAGTATCTGAACAATTTCTAGGAAGTTGAAATAGAGGTAAATTGGGGTTTTGTTGTGTGTGAATAACTGATTGTTGAAGTCTTTCCATGTCTAACGTCTTTTGTATTAATGTGTCTAACGTCTCGTCCCCTATGGTTAGTAAATATTGACAAAGATAGGTTTGTGACACCGCTTTTAAGTGCATTCTTGGCAAAATCCTCAAGCTGTGATTTCAAGCTGGAGCTGCCGCACTACCATACTTTTGGTCTGCCGCTTCATTGCACAGCATCAGCATCTGCTTTATCCTTGCGGTAAAAGCGATGAGACTTTCACAAGGGTGTTGTCTAATGGTTATTAGTTTATTTACCAATTCTTGATAAGTTTCCCTTGGTAAATAATTCCGATTGAGAAGTTTTTCGGCTTCCTCGAAACAGGTTATTGGGTTTGATGCTACTAACAGGTAAGCCTCACCCAATTTGATTGGATTTAAGTCAATCAATATTCTTTTGGTGAAAGGCACTAGAACCGTCTTGCAAGGATTGATGGATAACCCTTCCCTGCTACACCAGTCTAAAACTTTTAGAAGCGAACATTGCATGACAGCAGAAATAGTCGTGCAGTGTTTGCCTCTAATTGTAATCATCAGGTCGTCAGCATAGCCAATGGCGGTGTAACCTTATTCGTGTAGATTGGCCAAGAGATCATCTATGACCAGTGACTACAGAAGGGGAGAGAGGACTCCTCCTTGGGGGCATCCCTTTACTGCGGTCACAGACACCGACACTCCTCCTGAGGAGGATGTAATATCTCGACTCTAGAGCATAGCCCTAATCCATAGATTGGTCGAGGTTTCGATACCCTTGTTACTAATAGCTCTCTCTATAGAGTCATAGCCAGTGTTATCGAAGGCGCCTTCAATGTCTAGGAATGCACACAAAGCAACCTCCTTGGATCGAAATGTTCCTTCTATCTTTTTAACCAGATAGTGGAGGGCACCTTCTGTGCTTTTGCCCAGGGGCTTTGAATGGTTTGAAGGAGCCTACTGCCCATCTAATCTTATCTGGGGTGAAGATCTTACCAGATAAACTATTAGTTCTACTAGCGATACTAACCCTTCGGTCAAGCGTGTTCGAATTTGTGTGTGGTACACTGTTGTACGAGCCGGGGAAATGAATGGGTCTGGGAATAGGTGTAGGTTGGTATTTTCTATTCGTGTATTCGCTGCTAGCGTTGATTTTTCTTCACTGGGTGGGTTGATATTCTTCGGACAACATCAAACCGAAACCAGACGTAGTCTCGGGTTTAAAGTACAAGTTTGTTTTCTTTCTTATTTTATTCTTTAAGGATCAAGGATTTTCAAGCGCTTATTATTACTGTGGCTTCCCTGATCTTACCGGCTGCGCCAAATTGTTAAATTATCTTATTTTTGTTATTGTTATAATTATTTTTGTATAATAATAATATTATACTACTATTATTGGTTGGTAATTGTATAAAATTGCTATAAAGTTATTATTGTAATAATAACTATTTTTTGATGAGAATTGTTATAGTTATATTATTATAACTATTATTATTATTTGATTGTTGATGTGTCCTTTTATCAACCGTATATAAGAAACATATACTTTTATACTAAGAGTACTGAAATGTATAGTTTAAACAAAGTACTGTATTAACGATGGATTTATGCGAGGGTCGCCATGTAATATACGATGTAATATATGTTTTTGTTTACTGAGTATTACTGTTTTAATATGTGTTGGACAACTAGCATAATGCTATTAGTCTTCACACTTTGGAAGTGAATGCGAAGTGATGTAAATGAGAGAAAAATGAGAAGACGTGTGTCTTTTTAGTTTCAAATTATTTATTTAACAAAATCTTCTCCTTTTATACTATTTCTTACAAACTAAAAATATAGGAATATAATTATATACATAAAGGTTGCACATGAAATATCTTACATTATGTGTTCTTGGAATTCATTAGAATAGGGCACAATGCAAATGCTTTACTTCTCCTATATGAATTACGTTGTCGCCTATGAACTGTCTGTGTCGTTATCTACCGATCACTTGCAGTTTGTTTTCTTAGGCGACTTGTGTAATTTATTTTGGTGATCTTTGTTTCGGTATTGTTGTGTTGTAATATTTCGTTCTTATTATAGATGCATGGAAATACATCTTTATTGGGTGGCTATACACTTGTGTGTATGCCTCGGTATATTGTATACGGGAATGGGTTTCTATGTAAGAATTCCTCCCTTCTTTAGATAAGAATATTATATGTACTTATGTGTGTTCTAAAAATAAATGTATGTGACTGAATTGGTTAACTACATTATTTGTTTGTGTGTTTGATAATTTAGGCAGATTTTTATGTAACATTACCATCACTATTCACTTCAAAGACTCCGAAAACTATAGAATCGGCGTTAATATCGGTCATCCCCTCACCTATCCCCTTAGAGGTATCTTACTATCAATCAGTATTCACCTCAGCGAATTTATTTGAAACAACCCACGGCTAATAGATTTTAAACATACCTGGGCCTACATTAGGGGAATTGTTGGGCTTTGGTTAGATAAAGACACACAAGCAAAATGCGAAGCTAAGAGAAAAGCTTTCTCAATACCAGTTTTGGAAAGAATACAATTATGAACCAAAGAGGGAATATATGAAGTATTGTCTGCAAAGTTTATTTTTACAAAGGCAGCAAACGACCAAAAGCTTTGACTGTATCCAAAATGCTTCGCATGCTATCTCGAATCTTGAATCATATATTAATCACATATTAATATTAACGTGGTCCTGTTTATTATAGCGTTTGCTCTGTTTCTGGCTATTTGAAACTTAAGGTTTTCTTCGAAAGTTCAGGTAATGTAGTCCAAATGGGCTGCTTTTTTACTAGCGACTGCTGATTTGGATTTCTATTAAACCAGTTATTTTTATGAATATTGCTCTTTTTAAAAGAGGAATGCAACTTTCCATTACTATCAAAATGGTTGATAGGAATGAAATGATTGTGAAGCTTAATCAGAATTATTGTTGGAAAAGCAGGTTGACCAATCCTGCTTGTAATGAGCTTGTAATGATTTCCCTTGCCTTATTAGCGTTTGTGAATCCATAAACCCCGATGAAAAAACTTCAGGTTCAGATTCAGAGATCTTAGTTATAAAAAAAATTGCCAGCTTTATTCTTCATAGAAAAAAATTTTCGTGTAAATTCTCTAATCGGGAATACACAATGTGCAGTTTGAATAAAATCGGGTAAATTTTTTAAAATTTTTGTTAGAGAGCCCCCGACCCCGGGGCCGATCGTTTCAAAATTCTTACAAAAAGTGTGGTCCATCGGAGATACACATGCATATAAAATTTGAAGAAAATTGGGTAAATTTTGTAAACAATTAGTATGGGTGCCCCCCGACCCCGGGGCCGATCGCTTCAAATTTTTTACAAGAAGTGTTGTCCATCGAAGAAAATCGGGTACTTTTTTTTATAAAATTTGTATGGGTGCCTCCCCGACCCCTGGGCCCGATTACTACCAAATTTTTACAAAAAGTGTTGTGCATCCGAGATACACATGCGTATAAAAGTTGAAGAAAATCAGGTAATTTTTGTAAAATATTTGTATGGCAGCCCTCCGACCCCGCGGCTCAAAATTTTAATAGAGAGTGTTGTCATGGGAGATACACATATGTGCAAAATTTCAATAAAATCGGGCTTTAGGAAGTGGGTTAAAAATTAATCACAAGATTTGGTGTGCCAGCCAGCCACCCAGCCAGCCAGACGCGGGCACGCGAAGTTAATATAGAGAATTAAAAAAAACAACCCATAAAAATTAAAATTTTTCATCTAAATTCTCTAATCGCAGAAATTCATATGGGAAAGAGACATTTGACATCCGATATTAAAATTGAAAAAGCTCACATCATTTTATTCGGCCGAAGCCGAAGCCGAATTTGATGGTATTGCGTATTAAGTAACCTAAAAATGAATCAATTTTATAAAAATTTAAAAATTGTTGATTTTCAGCAGAGATTGTCGTTTTTATTAATTCATAAAAAAAACAAATTACAAATTAATTTAAAAGTACAAATAGTGAAAATAATTAATAATTAAAATTAAACAACTTAATATTGAACGCAAGAAATAAGAGTTTTTCAACATTTTCTCAGTGCAAATTAGACCTCCTATCAGCATAAATCTGTCCAGCAGCACTGAATAGTTGTTCGCTCGTTACACTGGTAGGAGGAGCGGATAAATATTTTGTAGCTACTTTTTTCAAGTATGTATAAGGACTTGAAGCCCAGTAAAAAAAATTTCGGCATTCCTTGTAAGCAAAGGTTCTTTTAAATAATATTTTAGATATTCTTCGAAAGGTGGGAAGTCTTCTGAATTGGATAACTCAATTATTGGCGGCATACAGTCATGTGTATCCCACAGATTTTCAATTTCTTGAGGGTTGGGAATTGAAGAAGTTGAAGCAACAATTTTATTATTTTGTCTTTGTCTTTAAAAATTTCATTCTTGCAGCTTGCTATTTCGTCATTTGTTAAGTACTTGGTCTTGAATCGTGGGTCGACAATCGTTGCGATAGCCAATTCAGGAAAAAAATTTATGTACGAAAATCGTTTATTGAGTGACTCACACAAGCGGTTTTTTAAAACGCTTATCTCTTCGGAATCATTTGCTTTCACTGCAAGCTTTGTGTTCAGCATAGCTATCAATTTTGTAATAAGTGACACTGATGAAGAATATCAAGTGTAGCTTGATAGAAACATTTTAAAACATTTATTAAGTTGTTCATTAGAATCCACTCTTCCATAGTCGGGACATGAATTCCACGACGTTCTGCCATATATAGATTGATGGCAATTTTCTGCTCATATAATCTTTCAAGTAGGTATTGTTCCATCTGTTCCATCTGGTCTCTACATATTGAATCAAAGCATGCTTTGGTAGACCACATGTTTCTTGAAATTTAGTGAGATATCGATTTGCTTGTTCACTTTCTCTGAAGTGGCCTATAATTTTGCGACATTTTTTTTATTAAATTCTCAACTTTTTCTTCCTTGAAAATAGAGTCGTGAATCACCAGCTGCAATGTGTGAGCTACACATCCCAAAGATGTAAAATTTCCAGAACGCATAGCAGCACCCATATTATTCGCGTTGTCCCGTATAGCCATATGAATTTTGCCATTTATTTCATATTCGCTGATTATTTCATTCAGTTTTGTAGCAATATATGATCCGGTGTGATATTCGTCCAGAACCATGGCTCCTAATATCACTCTGGTCGGGCCATCAATAAAATCAGCCGTAAAACTTAGTAGGGAACAGGTTTTCGTAGGATTGCTCCAAATATCGGTTGTAAAACTTAACCATTTAGCTCTGGAAATATGAGCTAATACTTTTTCTTTAACTTTTTCGTATGTGGCTGGCATTAAAAATGTTCTGTAGAATTTTTCTGTCTTTTTCCTATACCGTGATTCGCTGTTAGGATCGGTCATATTAAGCCTTTGAAATGCACTACCTTCCACAATATTGTACGGCAGCATGTCGACAATTATAAGGTCCATAATGCTTTTATCAATACTCAAAGAAATAGGATGATCATCAGGCCATACTGCTGCTTTCTTTCGTTCCATTATTTGCGGCAAAGTCAACTGCATAAGTTCATCATTTATGTTGTTTTCATTAGGCGGTTTCATGTTTTCAATTTTTCTGACCCTAATCAAACTATAGCTTTCGGCTTCTTCAGTATATTTTTTCCAATCTTTTTGTAATGGTTTTTTATATTTGTTATCGCTTGTTTCTTTGGTAGCGAACTACCAAGTGACAACGTTTTGGAACATATTTTGCAAGTTGCTTTAGCATCATTCTTACCGAAATAGCCCCAAATCGGATTTTTAGCTGACATTTTTTGATTTTGTTTTTACCTAAAACCAAAACAAATAAATTCCGTGTGTTTATAGCGACTATTTAATAATTTACCAACATAAAAGTTTAATCCTTGTATATGTATATATGTAGTATATATACTATCTACATATGTAAGTATATTTAAAAGTTGTCGATTTTAAAAAATATCCGCACGGTTTCTATGACACGAATAACTCAAATGACTGTAGTTACAGTAAAAAACATAAACACACACCTGCAGTTCTACAAAATTATTGTCTAGACGCATTTTGTGAAACAAAACAAACACGAAGCAACTCATATCGTCATATCCACTGCAGATCCATACCGAGAATACGGTTATCGGTTATTTTATTTTTACAGAATACAGTTATGTCAACATTTGGCTTCGGCAAAATCTTCGGCCTCATTTAGCCGAAGCCGAATGTTTTGCCGAAGGTTAAATTTTTAGCCGAAGGTGGCCGAAGCAGAAGCCGAAGCCGAATGTTCGGTCGGACTCTACATAAAACATGTATGTCTCGTTTCATTTGCTGGGTTCATTTGAGCGTGAGCTAAGATTTCTCTCTCTCTCTCTCTCTCTCTCTTTCCACCACCAAAACCATGCCGACTGCGCAGCACACACCACACACAGTCATCAACAAGAACGACGGTATCTGATGCCACTATAAGAAATTAAAAAATTTATAAGGGCCTTGCGGCCGAACCCGGGGCCCGATCACTACCAAATTTTAGAATAAGTATTGTCACTGGAAATACACATGTGTACAAAATTTCAGGAAACTCGGGTTTTAGGAAGTGCGTTAAAAATTGATACTTAAAAAAAAAAACTCGGGGCCCGATCGCTTCAAAAAATTTACAAAAAGTTTTGTCCATCGGAGATACACCTGCGCATAAAATTTGAAGAAAATCGGGAACTTTTTTCATAAAATTTGTATGGGTGCCCCCCGACCCAGGGGCCCGATCTCTCCAAAAATTTTACAAAAAGTGTTTTCCAGCGGAGATACACATTTGTATAAAATTTTAAAAAAATCGGGTAAATTTTTTAAAATATTTGTATGGGAGCCCCCCGACCCAGACGGGCCTCAAATTTTAATAGAAAGTATTGTCACCGGAAATATACATGTGTGCAAAATCGGGCGATGGGAAGTGGGTTTAAAATTGATCAGAAACCAGAACCAGAAACCATCAGACCAGCCAGCCACGTGCACGCGAAGTTAATATAGAGAATTTAAAAAGGAAAGCTTCTCAAACCGCGAATTGAGTTTTTTTGTGTTGTCCATCGGAGATACACATGTGTATAAAATTTGAAGAAAACCGGGAACATTTATTTAAAATTTTGTATGAGAGCCCCCCTACCCCGAGGCCTGAGTAGCCCCAAATTTTAATAGAATTGTCATGGGAAATACACATGTGGGCAAAATTTTAATAAAATCGGACTTTAGGAAGTGTGTTAAAAATTGATCACAAGATTCTGCCAGCCAGCCAGACAGCCAGACGCGGGCACGCGAAGTTAATACAGAGAATTTAAAAAGGAAAACTTCTCAAACCGCGAATTGAGTTTTTTTGTGTTGTCCATCGGAGATACACATGTGTATAAAATTTGAAGAAAATCGGGTACTTTTTTTTATAAGATTTGTATGGGTGCCCCACAACCTCGGGGTCCGATCACTTC
Organism: Nephrocerus scutellatus; assembly: GCA_947095585.1. Taxonomy (NCBI): domain Eukaryota; kingdom Metazoa; phylum Arthropoda; class Insecta; order Diptera; family Pipunculidae; genus Nephrocerus; species Nephrocerus scutellatus. Next base: position 69,118,077 of record OX352763.1, read on the forward strand.
CAATTTTTTACAAAAAGTGTTTTCCATTGGAGATACACATGTGTATAAAATTTGAAGAAAATCGGGTAATTTTTTTCAAATATTTGTATGGGAACCCCCGACCCCGCGGCTCCAAATTTTAATAGAAAGTGTTGTCATGGGCGATACACATGTGTGCAAAATTTCAATAAAATCGGGCTTTAGGAAGCGGGTTTAAAATTAATCACAAGATTTGGTGTTCCAGCCAGCCAGCCACGGGCACGCGAAGTTAATATAGAGAATTTAGAAAGAAATCGATCACTCAAATATATATACATTTATGTATACCATTGTATTTAAGAAAAGACATTAATCTATCAAAAAGTATATATACATAGGTATGCCATTTATCTCGAAACCAATCTATCAAATTCTATCAAATATTTCTGTATTTAATTATGCTATTGCATTTAAAGAAACAAATTGATATATCAATTATTTATATGTATGTGTGCCATGGCACTTTTTAAAAAAAAACATTCTATTAAATATATATATGTGGGATAAGAATATCAAGCGACAAACACAGGCAAGCATCGACAGACGAACAAACGCATACACACGAACAGATACAGACAATAGATACCGAATACCGATACGTAAAACCGAAAGCATACCTCTCTTATCCTAGAAGCCTCTTTACACCTCGAGTCGTACCATCCGTCATCCTTTGGTTTGATAGATTTATCCTTTAAAGGAATAAACTTTCTCATACCAATAAGAATGATGTTTGTGATTGCATCAGCGACGGCATCCACGTTGCTATCGTGAAACAATAGCGACCAGTTAAAACTCCCCAAGAAGTTGTTAAGGCCGTCCCGTTAACGCGTGGTTAATTAACGAGAAATTAGCTGATACAACACAGTGGTCAAACGAGCTTAGAGGCGATAATACATTGACGGAGTAATTATCATGACGAGAGGTAAGGAACAAGTCAAGGGTGTTTGCGGAATGATTTGCAATGTCAGGTATTCTTGTAGGCTCATTTACAAGCTGAGTAAGGTGATTTAACTCAGCGAAAAACTCAACATCCCTTCCTACGGGTGTTGTCTGGCCAGAATGGCGAAGCCCGCAATAACGTTTTTACTGTTATCATCAATTGTGACAATTCTTGCAATTGAATCAGACAGAGCATCAAATTCGTGAAGAGTTGAAACTCTGTCTAAGTTGGGGCTTCTGTAAAGAAAGCAGTAGTGGATGTTGCGCCCCTATACCATTACTCTCAGCCATATGAAATTAAATTACGCATTGGAACATTGGCTTAATTGAGGCAAAAGTTTGAACTAAACATCATTACGGACATAAATTGCGAGCCCGCGTCGTGGGAAAAATAATGGCACTAAGCAATACCCAGGCAGATTTAAATCTGAAGTATCAGAATTCACAAATACTTGAGTTTCGCTTAGTGCCAGAATTGCTGGACTGTAGATATTTATGTGTTAATACAACGAAAACATTCGTACTCAGCCCACGTATGTTGCTGAGATCCACTCTGAAATTAGACATAACTACAAAAAACAAACACACAAAACTCAACTTACCGCTTCTTTTAACCGAATTGAGAATTGAGAAGAGAAGAGAAGCCAGTGTTATGCCTTCACGACAAAATGGGTTAAATCACCAAAAGAAACAAACACTCACAATCCGTTATTCTTATAGCTAAAGAACAAGATCATAAATAAACTGCCGCATGAAAAACATACGACAGTTACGTTTCACTAAATTCTTTAGCTGCGCTGTTGATGATGGGGCACAGGGACGCACACACTGCACTTTGCACTTGTTGTTTGGCCGAACCGTTGGTTGTTTAGCGCAATCACACAACACGACGCAGTTGTTTATTATTATTTTTTTCAACTCGCGTGCGCTGGCGAGCAACACGACTGTGCACAGCGGCGTTTGGGAGACAACATTACATGTCGCTTCATCAACTAATGTAAAGATGGTCGCAGAGTGTTTGTGAAAAGTTGTGGAAGAGGGCTTCATACCTAATAGAACAAATATAAAATTTGTAAAAAACTCGGGGTAATTTTAAAAAGGAAAGAAAAAACTTAACCGACCAAACGGTATTATGTCTGACTGTCTGGGCTAGACACGAAAAAAAAACAACAACAACAAGAGCAATGGGCTTCAACCTATAGCGGTGTTAGTGTGTTAAATGTCCACTGTTAAATGTCCCATGTTAAATGTCCACTGTTGTGGTCACTGTTAATGCTCACACTGTTAATGTCCCATGTTAAGTGTCCCTTGTTAAATATTAGTACTTTGGGAAATAAGCCATTTCCCAAGAGATTCGCATGAAATTCGGAATGTAGGACTAATATGTGACTATAAGACTTGTTCCTATGGAAATTCTAGGATCTGGCCAATAGGGTCTGGGATTTTTGGAACCAAGCCATTTCTCAAGGGATTCGTATGAAACTCGGAATGTAGTACTAATATGTGACTATAAGACTTGTTCCTATGGAAATTCTGGGATCTGGCCAATATGGTCTGGGATTTTTGGAACCAAGCCATTTCTCAAGGGATTCGTATGAAATCGGAATGTAGGACTAAGATGTGACTATAAGACTTGTTCCTATGGAAATTCTGGGATCTGGCCAATAGGGTCTGGGATTTTTGGAACCAATCCATTTCTCAAGGGATTCGTATGAAATCCGGAATGTAGGACTAATAAGTGACTATAAGACTTGTTCCTATGGAAATTCTGGGATCTGGCCAATAGGGTCTGGGATTTTTGGAACCAAGCCATTTCTCAAGGGATTCGTATGAAACTCGGAATGTAGGACTAATATGTGACTATAAGACTTGTTCCTATGGAAATTCTGGGATCTGGCCAATAGGGTCTGGGATTTTTGGAACCAAGCCATTTCTCAAGGGATTCGTATGAAACTCGGAATGTAGGACTTATATGTGACTTTAAGACTTTTTCCTATGGAAATTCTGGGATCTGGCCAATAGGGTCTGGGATTTTTGGAACCAAGCCATTTCTCAAGGCATTCGTATGAAACTCGGAATGTAGGACTAATATGTGACTAAAAGACTTGTTCCTATGGAAATACAGGGATCTGGCCAATAGGGTCTGGGATTTTTGGAACCAAGCCATTTCTCAAGGGATTCGTATGAAACTCGGAATGTAGGACTAATATGTGACTATAAGACTTGTTCCTATTGAAATTCTGGGATCTGGCCAGTAGGGTCTGGAATTTCGGGAATACATTTTTTGATTTTGTTTTTACCTAAAACCAAAACAAATAAATTCCGTGTGTTTATAGCGACTATTTAATAATTTACCAACATAAAAGTTTAATCCTTGTATATGTATATATGTAGTATATATACTATCTACATATGTAAGTATATTTAAAAGTTGTCGATTTTAAAAAATATCCGCACGGTTTCTATGACACGAATAACTCAAATGACTGTAGTTACAGTAAAAAACATAAACACACACCTGCAGTTCTACAAAATTATTGTCTAGACGCATTTTGTGAAACAAAACAAACACGAAGCAACTCATATCGTCATATCCACTGCAGATCCATACCGAGAATACGGTTATCGGTTATTTTATTTTTACAGAATACAGTTATGTCAACATTTGGCTTCGGCAAAATCTTCGGCCTCATTTAGCCGAAGCCGAATGTTTTGCCGAAGGTTAAATTTTTAGCCGAAGGTGGCCGAAGCAGAAGCCGAAGCCGAATGTTCGGTCGGACTCTACATAAAACATGTATGTCTCGTTTCATTTGCTGGGTTCATTTGAGCGTGAGCTAAGATTTCTCTCTCTCTCTCTCTCTCTCTCTCTTTCCACCACCAAAACCATGCCGACTGCGCAGCACACACCACACACAGTCATCAACAAGAACGACGGTATCTGATGCCACTATAAGAAATTAAAAAATTTATAAGGGCCTTGCGGCCGAACCCGGGGCCCGATCACTACCAAATTTTAGAATAAGTATTGTCACTGGAAATACACATGTGTACAAAATTTCAGGAAACTCGGGTTTTAGGAAGTGCGTTAAAAATTGATACTTAAAAAAAAAAAACTCGGGGCCCGATCGCTTCAAAAAATTTACAAAAAGTTTTGTCCATCGGAGATACACCTGCGCATAAAATTTGAAGAAAATCGGGAACTTTTTTCATAAAATTTGTATGGGTGCCCCCCGACCCAGGGGCCCGATCTCTCCAAAATTTTTACAAAAAGTGTTTTCCAGCGGAGATACACATTTGTATAAAATTTTAAAAAAATCGGGTAAATTTTTTAAAATATTTGTATGGGAGCCCCCCGACCCAGACGGGCCTCAAATTTTAATAGAAAGTATTGTCACCGGAAATATACATGTGTGCAAAATCGGGCGATGGGAAGTGGGTTTAAAATTGATCAGAAACCAGAACCAGAAACCATCAGACCAGCCAGCCACGTGCACGCGAAGTTAATATAGAGAATTTAAAAAGGAAAGCTTCTCAAACCGCGAATTGAGTTTTTTTGTGTTGTCCATCGGAGATACACATGTGTATAAAATTTGAAGAAAACCGGGAACATTTATTTAAAATTTTGTATGAGAGCCCCCCTACCCCGAGGCCTGAGTAGCCCCAAATTTTAATAGAATTGTCATGGGAAATACACATGTGGGCAAAATTTTAATAAAATCGGACTTTAGGAAGTGTGTTAAAAATTGATCACAAGATTCTGCCAGCCAGCCAGACAGCCAGACGCGGGCACGCGAAGTTAATACAGAGAATTTAAAAAGGAAAACTTCTCAAACCGCGAATTGAGTTTTTTTGTGTTGTCCATCGGAGATACACATGTGTATAAAATTTGAAGAAAATCGGGTACTTTTTTTTATAAGATTTGTATGGGTGCCCCACAACCTCGGGGTCCGATCACTTCCAATTTTTTACAAAAAGTGTTTTCCATTGGAGATACACATGTGTATAAAATTTGAAGAAAATCGGGTAATTTTTTTCAAATATTTGTATGGGAGCCCCCGACCCCGCGGCTCCAAATTTTAATAGAAAGTGTTGTCATGGGCGATACACATGTGTGCAAAATTTCAATAAAATCGGGCTTTAGGAAGCGGGTTTAAAATTAATCACAAGATTTGGTGTTCCAGCCAGCCAGCCACGGGCACGCGAAGTTAATATAGAGAATTTAGAAAGAAATCGATCACTCAAATATATATACATTTATGTATACCATTGTATTTAAGAAAAGACATTAATCTATCAAAAAGTATATATACATAGGTATGCCATTTATCTCGAAACCAATCTATCAAATTCTATCAAATATTTCTGTATTTAATTATGCTATTGCATTTAAAGAAACAAATTGATATATCAATTATTTATATGTATGTGTGCCATGGCACTTTTTAAAAAAAAAACATTCTATTAAATATATATATGTGGGATAAGAATATCAAGCGACAAACACAGGCAAGCATCGACAGACGAACAAACGCATACACACGAACAGATACAGACAATAGATACCGAATACCGATACGTAAAACCGAAAGCATACCTCTCTTATCCTAGAAGCCTCTTTACACCTCGAGTCGTACCATCCGTCATCCTTTGGTTTGATAGATTTATCCTTTAAAGGAATAAACTTTCTCATACCAATAAGAATGATGTTTGTGATTGCATCAGCGACGGCATCCACGTTGCTATCGTGAAACAATAGCGACCAGTTAAAACTCCCCAAGAAGTTGTTAAGGCCGTCCCGTTAACGCGTGGTTAATTAACGAGAAATTAGCTGATACAACACAGTGGTCAAACGAGCTTAGAGGCGATAATACATTGACGGAGTAATTATCATGACGAGAGGTAAGGAACAAGTCAAGGGTGTTTGCGGAATGATTTGCAATGTCAGGTATTCTTGTAGGCTCATTTACAAGCTGAGTAAGGTGATTTAACTCAGCGAACAACTCAACATCCCTTCCTACGGGTGTTGTCTGGCCAGAATGGCGAAGCCCGCAATAACGTTTTTACTGTTATCATCAATTGTGACAATTCTTGCAATTGATCAGACAGAGCATCAAATTCGTGAAGAGTTGAAACTCTGTCTAAGTTGGGGCTTCTGTAAAGAAAGCAGTAGTGGATGTTGCGCCCCTATACCATTACTCTCAGCCATATGAAATTAAATTCCGCATTGGAACATTGGCTTAATTGAGGCAAAAGTTTGAACTAAACATCATTACGGACATAAATTGCGAGCCCGCGTCGTGGGAAAAATAATGGCACTAAGCAATACCCAGGCAGATTTAAATCTGAAGTATCAGAATTCACAAATACTTGAGTTTCGCTTAGTGCCAGAATTGCTGGACTGTAGATATTTATGTGTTAATACAACGAAAACATTCGTACTCAGCCCACGTATGTTGCTGAGATCCACTCTGAAATTAGACATAACTACAAAAAACAAACACACAAAACTCAACTTACCGCTTCTTTTAACCGAATTGAGAATTGAGAAGAGAAGAGAAGCCAGTGTTATGCCTTCACGACAAAATGGGTTAAATCACCAAAAGAAACAAACACTCACAATCCGTTATTCTTATAGCTAAAGAACAAGATCATAAATAAACTGCCGCATGAAAAACATACGACAGTTACGTTTCACTAAATTCTTTAGCTGCGCTGTTGATGATGGGGCACAGGGACGCACACACTGCACTTTGCACTTGTTGTTTGGCCGAACCGTTGGTTGTTTAGCGCAATCACACAACACGACGCAGTTGTTTATTATTATTTTTTTCAACTCGCGTGCGCTGGCGAGCAACACGACTGTGCACAGCGGCGTTTGGGAGACAACATTACATGTCGCTTCATCAACTAATGTAAAGATGGTCGCAGAGTGTTTGTGAAAAGTTGTGGAAGAGGGCTTCATACCTAATAGAACAAATATAAAATTTGTAAAAAACTCGGGGTAATTTTAAAAAGGAAAGAAAAAACTTAACCGACCAAACGGTATTATGTCTGACTGTCTGGGCTAGACACGAAAAAAAAACAACAACAACAAGAGCAATGGGCTTCAACCTATAGCGGTGTTAGTGTGTTAAATGTCCACTGTTAAATGTCCCATGTTAAATGTCCACTGTTGTGGTCACTGTTAATGCTCACACTGTTAATGTCCCATGTTAAGTGTCCCTTGTTAAATATTAGTACTTTGGGAAATAAGCCATTTCCCAAGAGATTCGCATGAAATTCGGAATGTAGGACTAATATGTGACTATAAGACTTGTTCCTATGGAAATTCTAGGATCTGGCCAATAGGGTCTGGGATTTTTGGAACCAAGCCATTTCTCAAGGGATTCGTATGAAACTCGGAATGTAGTACTAATATGTGACTATAAGACTTGTTCCTATGGAAATTCTGGGATCTGGCCAATATGGTCTGGGATTTTTGGAACCAAGCCATTTCTCAAGGGATTCGTATGAAATCGGAATGTAGGACTAAGATGTGACTATAAGACTTGTTCCTATGGAAATTCTGGGATCTGGCCAATAGGGTCTGGGATTTTTGGAACCAATCCATTTCTCAAGGGATTCGTATGAAATCCGGAATGTAGGACTAATAAGTGACTATAAGACTTGTTCCTATGGAAATTCTGGGATCTGGCCAATAGGGTCTGGGATTTTTGGAACCAAGCCATTTCTCAAGGGATTCGTATGAAACTCGGAATGTAGGACTAATATGTGACTATAAGACTTGTTCCTATGGAAATTCTGGGATCTGGCCAATAGGGTCTGGGATTTTTGGAACCAAGCCATTTCTCAAGGGATTCGTATGAAACTCGGAATGTAGGACTTATATGTGACTTTAAGACTTTTTCCTATGGAAATTCTGGGATCTGGCCAATAGGGTCTGGGATTTTTGGAACCAAGCCATTTCTCAAGGCATTCGTATGAAACTCGGAATGTAGGACTAATATGTGACTAAAAGACTTGTTCCTATGGAAATACAGGGATCTGGCCAATAGGGTCTGGGATTTTTGGAACCAAGCCATTTCTCAAGGGATTCGTATGAAACTCGGAATGTAGGACTAATATGTGACTATAAGACTTGTTCCTATTGAAATTCTGGGATCTGGCCAGTAGGGTCTGGAATTTCGGGAACTAAGCAATTTCTCAAGCGACTCGTGCCTTTTAATTTAATCGTAATATTGACCACAACGTCAAAGAATTTCACTCCAACCGCGCGTAAATATTACACGTCAAAATCCAAAAAAAAAATTTCTTTTTAAATTCTCTATATTAACTTCACTTGCCCGTGGCTGGCTGGCTGGTTGGCTGGCACACCAAATCTTGTGATCAATTTTTAACCCACTTCCTAAAGTCCGATTTTATTGAAATTTTGCACACATGTGTATCATCCATGATAACACTTTCTATTAAAATTTGGTGCCGCGGGGTCGGGGTGCTCCCATACAAATATTTTACAAAAAGTACCCGATTTTCTTCAAATTTTATACACATGTGTATCTCCAATGGAAAACACTTTTTGTAAAAATTTGGAAGTGATCGGGCCCCGTGGTCGCGTGGCACCCATGCAAATCTTATAAAAAAAATACCGGATCTTCTTCAAATTTTATACACATGTGTATCTCCGATGGACAATACTTTTTGTAAATATATTGGAGTGATCAGGCCCCGGGTTCGGGGAGCACCCATAAAAATTTTGTTAAAAAAAGTTGCCGATTGTCTTAAAATTGTATACGCGAGTGTATCTCCGACGGACAACACATTTTAGTAACAAACTTTGTGTATTAATTAGAGAATTTACTCGAAAATTTTTATGGGTTTTTTTTTTTTTTAATTTTTTTTTCAAACGCGAATATTTCGAAAATTGCTCTCGGATGATTTTTTTTGGACAAATGCAATATTAAAGCCTATTCAATTTTCTACAAATCTATCTCATCATATTAATGCGTCAACAGGAGTAGGGTTAAAAATAAATGTTTGTAAAATGAACGAAAACGTACTTTTGACCTCACACCCAATAATTCTTGAACGCTTCCAGCTACAAGCTTGCTGTTGGTATTGTTTGAAAGAAAATTACATTTTTAAGATCAAACTTTCTTAAATTATTTAAGACATCCTCTTAGTATTTAGTGATCAGTTGAGTTAATTTGATGATGAGGGTTACAGGAGCAGCAGTTGCATGTATATTATGAAAGAAATTCTTTTACTTCAAATGCTTTTGTACTAGTCATCATGAATGACTTAAGCAATTTCTGTTAATTCCATCTGTATTGTGAGCTCATCAGAATCATGAAAGCAGCGCAATAACTATAACTCTTCAGCTTTCGCAAATTCTTGTTTTTTTTTTCGTCCAAGGTGATTATTGTTATTTATTTTTTCTTTCAAACAACCAATACCACAAAAACAGGCGGACTGTTTTTACTTTTAAAAAACTTTATTCGACACACATAGAAAAGTGTTTTCCATTTTTGGAATAATGTTTAGAAGTTCTTGGTACAGTTGCCAAAAATTTATCAGGCTCCTGTGCAGCGATTTAGTTGTTTCGACAATGCTCTGGTGGCGGCTTCTTCAGTTTGTTGGAACTCAGAACCTAGATTCATGTAGCGATTCCGACAAGGGCGGCTTTGACAAACTTACCGACATAGACGACCACGACAAACGCGTCGAAGACCTAACGGACGACACAAAAGTAGGAGCGGCTGATTTGACACCAATGATTCCATTAATGTTTAAGCTTCTGTTTCAGGTGCTACTACGACGATGGTGTCCGTGCAGTAGACGAACAAAACGATGCGACGATGAGGAAAAAAATTGTATTCTCATTTCCTTTTTTTCACATAGCAAACGAAACACTGATTCTGTTCACCATAACTGAGGCGATAAATTGACTTAAATTCATTCGCGAAAGAAATATATTCACTTGGTTCAGTTATATTCAAATAAAATGCCTTTAATATAAAATCACTATGTCGGTACCCTGTCCAAATATAATGCTGACATAACAGCAATTCAGGAGATGCGATGGACGGGGAATGGTGGCTTACAAAAATTTGAATATGGCATATATTAGAGCTGTCATGCAAGACATCATGTGCTCGGGGTGGGGTTTCTAGTCAGCAAAAGAATGAAACCCACCATTATCGGCTTTAAAGCAGTAAATGAACGGCTATGCACCCTTCGCGTGCAGGGCAGATTTAAAAACATAAGCCTCATAAACGTTCACGCACCTACAGAGGATTCCCCAGATGACGAAAAAGAAGAATTCTTTGAATCAGTCGACCGGGAACTCCATGCCTGTCCTCAGTATGACGTATAAATCATTCTGGGGGATATGAATGCCAACATAGGTAGGGAGCGAATACAAGGTTTGCGCGTAAAAATATCCACAAAGCATCCTGGGTATCTCATGATGGAGCCACTCGCAACCAGATAGACCACGTGTTGATAGACCGCCGCCACAACCCGAATCTGATGACGGTACGAACGTACCGAGGTTCCAACGTCGACTCGGACCACTATCTTGTTGGTACTCCGAGCGCGGATTGCATTATCAAGAAAGACAGCATCGGCGAATCAGATTTGTCAACACGGCGGCCCTTCGCAAAGAAGAGACAAGAAACAACTACGGTCAAGCGATAGGACTCGCCCTAAATGCAGGAAGAGTAATTCCTGGGGCTGTGATGCCGGGCGTAGAAGAGAAATGGACACTCCTTAAGAATACCGCACCAGACGGTCCTTGCTCAAAATCCCAAAATGGTATAGTTTCCAAAATTACAGATCCTAATAACCATGTCCCAGAATTTCCATAGTAACAAGTCTTAAAGTCGCATCTTCCCCACAACGGTTTCAAAATGGTTTCATTTAACAGGGTCTCATAACAGTGTCTCATAACAGTGTCTTACTTAACAGTGTCTCACTTAACATTTTACTTTTTGAACATGTGCCCACTTGTAGTGAGACGTTGTCACGTCAAAAGAGTGTACCTTCGTAAAAATGAAATACAAATAATATGTATATTAAGCCATTTAACTAAATACTATATTAAATTCAATAATCTCATCTGCTATTTATTTTTGATTCTTATTGAAAAAACGACTTTAAATAAAATTTTATACTTTTTAGACGTGCTATGGAGAGTGAAGAAGAGGAGGAAACAACATCTCAAGTGATTCCTAGTCATGAAATAAATGCAGCTATCAGGGAACTAACTGATGGGTAGTAATGTAACATCGGCAAGCTTTAAAATAATTGTTGTTTTTACAGGCTTGAAAATTTAAGTACCTGCTTTGATTTAATAACTAAACATGGCGTCGCTCTACAAAGAGCTCTTTCTGACTTAGAATCTGGCGAGGATCTTCATAATCATAGTAAAATTGTCAACGAACGTGCTACTCTATTTAGAATAACATCAAATGCCATGATTAATGTAAGTATTTTCCTGAGTAAAACACCTACCTTTAAGGTTCATAACACCAAATAGATAATTAAAAACAGCACTTTAATTAACCTAATTCGACTGTATTATTATAAAATATATGATTATTGCGAGCCTGAAGGGCGAAGCTAATATTCAGAGGACATGAAAATTTTTCAGCGACCGTGTGAACATTTGAACGTTTGTACGGGTGAACATTTGTTTGTTGTGTCACGTGTCTCGGCTTCTACCAGTCAAAATTTGATGGGACTTGTTTTAAAACAATAAGTTAGCGCTCGGCTTGCGATGGCGTAGTTTTGTTCCTTCATAGCGGTTACTACTACTGAAAGAAGTACTCAATCTACGCATTGCTATCGATTTTTTTAAGCCTAAGAGTTTGCAAGTGGTTTTTTCAGTCTATTTCAGAAATCGATTTTGACTGAATGAAAGACCTTTAACTTGCCTACTTTTAGGCTTTCAAGATAAATTAGTCTTTAGACCGAGTTACAAGTGAATTAAAAAAAAAATTATAAAAAAAAAAATTTTAAGGAATAAAAAATTTCTCACAAAATAAGAAAAACAATTTCAAAAAAAAAAGAAAAAAAAATTTTCTTTAAAAAAAGTGTTTTTTTTTTTTTTAAAAAAATGTTTTTAAGAAATAAAAAACTTCCCAAAAAAAAGGAATTTTGTGAATTAAATGGTTACTATTGGGTTTTTAAGAAAAAAAAGTTTTTTAAAAAAATATTTCTTTAAAAAAGTGTTTTTTTTTGTGAATTAAATGGTTACTATTGGGCTTTTAAGATAATTCAGTGTTTAGACTAAATTACAACTATCAATATGGCGAGCTGAGAAGCTCGCTTTACTATCTTATTAGTAGTAGTAACTTACTGATTTTATATTTAGTATTCAACAGTACTGTGCAGACTTTCATCAACGTACAACGTGTGTGTTTTTCTCTCTACGTACTATCGAAATAAAAACAAAAATAACGAAGCGTGCAAGCTCCTTTTGTGAACCGGACACTCGATGTCCACAGAAAATTTTCTTTATGGATAAAAGTCCCAATATGACGAGTTCAAAGGTTTCCAGAAAAAATTATTGGACTCCTCTTCAATGTCACCCTGACACAGACAGTGATTCCGACATCGGAGATAAAAATATTCAGTCACAAAGTGAAAAAAAGGAAGTGATCTCACCAATCACGCTTCTACACAAAAACAGTGATTTTGTTCATACACTTTTAAACGAAAATAAAATCGACAATTATTCGATAAAAATTATTTCTATCGGAATCAATATTTTTTGCGAGAACATAGAGTCGCACAAGAAAGTTTGTCTTCTGCTTAAAAGCAAAGATTACCAATTTTTCACGCATGACCTTAAGAGTGAAAGGTCATTCAAAGTAGTGCTGTTCGGCCTTCATGCAATAGAGCCCTCTGCTCTAAAAAGCGTACTGATTTCGCGCGGTCTAAAGTGTAAAGACGTAAAAATTATAAATAAAAAGCATGATAAATATGTAGACACCTTCTACGTAGTTTATCTTGATAATGGCTCTGTGCGAATCAGTGATTTGCGGAAAAATTTTCCTGAAATCATGCGTACTCGCGTTCGTTGGGATTTTCAACGCAAATTAAAAAATCAAGTAACGCAGTGTCACAACTGCCAAATGTGGGGACATGGACAGAGAGGTTGCCGTATTAAAACCTACTGTGCTATCTGCGCCAGTAATCATAAAACAGAAGAATGCAATTCCGTTATACTTAAGTGTGCCAATTGCAAAGGCACACACAAATCTACCGATCCTGAATGTCCAAGCAAGAGAAGATACTTAGAGATGAGACAGAATTTGTCAAAGAGAAATCCCTCTAGTAGGTTTCGTCAGTCACATCCTGAAATGCAGTTTTCTCCCGAAAGTTTTCCCATGCTATCAGCAAACAAAAACACTAAGAGCACCAGCTTATATTTAAATTCAGCATCAGCGCCTGCAACTCCAATCTGGCCAGCTAAACCATTCACTTTGCCGAAATCACAACCGGTACATTATTCATCACCGTTACCTGCTGAAAATAGCAATATTCTTTTCTCGCATGAAGAACTCTCGGCACTTACACTGGAATTAATTACTAGTTTGTCACATTGCAAGAGTAAAACTGAACAGTTCAACGTTATAGCTCAATTAGCTCTTAAGTTTTTGTATAACGATGTTAAATAAGTCTCTTAAAATTATTTCTTGGAATGCTAGAGGCATCAAAAATAAGACTACAGAGTTTTTCGATTTTTTATGTAAAGAGAAGGTGGATGTTTGCCTTTTAAGTGAAACATGGCTGAACAATAACATTCCTTTCTCTCACTGTAATTATTTATGCTATCGTATTGACAGACAAAATCGAAGGGGTGGCGGTGTTGCCATTGTAGTGCAGAAGGATATTAGGCATAATTCAATTGCATCACTTAATTTAGATTTAATAGAAAATATAGGAATAGAAATTTTTCGTGAAAGTAATATTTCAACTAAAATATTTGCTGTATATTTTCCTGGCGGGCGTGCAATGGCTACCACCAAAGATAGTCTTAAAGCCGACGTCAGAAAACTTATTACAATAAACGATGAATTTATAATTGGTGGTGACTTCAACTGCAGGCATCGTGATTGGGGCTGTTCCAGAGCAAACTCTTGGGGTAACATCCTGGCAGAACTTAATTTGCGACACCCTTTTACGATTCTTTTTCCTTCAAGCCCCAGTTACATTCCTGCTGCAGCTAGATGTAAACCATCAACCATTGACCTGTTTCTAACCAACATTCCAGATAAAATCACTGAACCAATTGCCTTAAATGAACTAAGCTCAGATCACCTTCCAGTAGAATGCAAATTGTTAAATTATCCACAAATAATTAATAATTACATTTTTGATTACAATAAAGCAAATTGGCAAAAATTCAGAAGAATTATAAATCATGGCCTCGCAAATAAATTAAGTGAATTAGATAGCATTCAAGAAACTATCCAAATCGAAAGTCATTTAAAGTTCCTTAACGACTTAATACTGAAAAGCGTTGATTTATCTGTTCCTAAAAAAACCCCGTATAACAACTGCTTAAAACTGCCACAACAAATTTTAAACTTCATTAAAATTAGAAATTTGCATAGAAGAAATTGGCAGAGAACTAGGCAACCAGTTTCCCATGACTTAATGAATTATTTTAACCATCGCGTCAAATAAGAAATTCGAAAGTTTCGAAACTTATCTTGGAACACAAAGCTAAAAGGTTTAGACAAGCATGGGAAGCCATTTTGGAACATTGTTAAACTTGTCAAGAAAAAACACTCAAATCTTCCACCTTTGACAAACCATAACATTACTGCCACTACAAACGAGGAAAAAGCAAACCTATTAGCCAAGACATTTTCTGCAAATCACGATAGTACAGGCAACATGGGAAGCGTATTGCATGATCAAGCCGTCAGTAGTACCGTCGACACATTCTTAAATGGTGACACAGTGTGCCCAACTAGTGAACTTGTTCACACTGACGACGTCAAGATAATTATCAAAGCCCTGAAAGTTAGGAAATCGACTGGTTTTGACGGTATCAAAAATCTTTATTTAAAAAATTTACCGTTGCACGGATACGTGTTTATTACGCTAATTTTTAACGCATGTCTCAAACTACAACACTTTCCTAAGTTATGGAAAAAAGCTAAAGTTGTGCCAATTTTAAAACCTGGAAAAGCACCATCATCTATCAGTAGCTATAGGCCCATAAGTTTACTAAGTAGCTTGAGTAAGGTTTTTGAAATTTTTTTGAAAAAACGGGTACTGATTGAACTTGAGTCCAAAAACATTCTTCCGTTAGAACAATTCGGGTTCAGACGCAATCACTCTACAACCCACCAGATCTTTAGAATCCGTAAACACGTTCAAAAAAATTTTGAGATCAAAAAGTCAACCGGTCTTGTTTTATTAGACATAGAAAAGGCATTCGATACAGTATGGCATAAGGGACTTCTACACAAGCTAATAAACTATGATTTTCCACCATACCTTATCAAAACAATATGTAGTTTTCTTAGCAATCGCTTCTTTAAAGTGTCCGTAAAAAATAGTCTTTCTTCAGAAAGCACTTTACTGTCAGGAGTTCCACAAGGTTCTTTACTTGGTCCAGTTCTGTATAATATCTATACCTCAGATTTGCCCATTTTGCCAAACTGCGAATACGCCATATACGCCGATGATACTGGGATCTTTACATCGCATGAGATAGGTTTCACTATCGAAGCCATACTTCAAAATGCAATCAGTGTCCTAGTAGGATATTTTGATAAATGGAAGATCAAAGTTAATGTAGGCAAAACGCAAGCTATCTTTTTCACTAGAAAAAGGAAGTGTTGCTTTCTGCCAAGAAACTCGTTGAGGCTAAATGGCGTTGAAGTAGAATGGCAAAACTCAGTTAAATACCTCGGTGTTCACCTTGACAAGAAGTTAACTTTTAGTGAACATATTGTATGCACTCTTAAAAAATCGAACCTAGCGATAAAAATGTTATACCCATTAATTAACCGAAAAGCTATGTTAAGCCTGGAAAACAAGATCGTTATTTGCAAAGTAATTTTCCAAGCAATATACTTATACGGCTCTCCAGCTTGGGGAGATTGTGCTCCATCACATTTTAAAAAATTACAAATTGCTCAAAATAAGCTGTTAAAAATGTGCTTAGACTTGCCTTGGCATTATTCAACCAGGTTACTGCACGAAAAAGCCAAAATTGAGTACATTAAAAATAAATTATTATCTTCAAAGCGGAAGTTTTTCATAAACTGTCAAATATCTGAAAATCCTTTGATAAATAGTTTACTTTCATGAATTTTTCATTATTTATTTTTATTTTTTATTTATTTTTAATTTTTAATTCTTATTATATATCTTTTGATTTATTTTAATAGTTAATAAGTTTCAAAATCGAATTGAAGGTTTTATTATAGCTTTTTCCTTCAAACCCACAAATTTAAACATTAAGTTTTTATAATAAGCATATACTTTTCCAGAAGTAAGTTGAAATCATAACAAATCTCTGTACCGACTAAAACCAAATTATTATAACATTTTTTGCTATAAATAAAGAAACTATATATATATTTAGTATTCAAGGTCTAAATATACATAAAAATGGTAGGCTGTATCGTCTTCACGGAAACGAGCTTTTTTAACGTAACGTTTTTTAAACATTATCTGTAAATACAATTTATTTTAATTTTATTTGATTTTTATGTATGTTGATTAAATTTAAATTAAAGTTTAGAGATTATGATATCTAGTTTGTAAAGCTACAATTTATGTTGTTATAAAATATTTTCCGAGTTCTATTAACTCAAGTCGAGTGGATACTTTCATAGGAGTAAGACGTCGAGTACTTTTGTGGTGGATAAATTTTAAAATTATTAGTGTACAAATTAATACTGAAAAAAATAAAACGCATAAACTCGGATTTACAAAGTGTTAAATGCAAATTTGGTAAACGTTTCAGTTTCGTTTCAGCCAAAAAGATCCAGACCAGCGGAAAACCCCGCCACCTACACATGGATATCTCCGTCCAAAGATCAACGCAAAACTGAGATGTTAGAAAAAGAACTCAAAGAGATAAAAGAAATGCTAAAAGACTATGGTAATACTGTTGTGTTTACTAGCAACAAATACTACGACCTCTATAAACAATTGTCGGAAAACAACGAACTTATGAAAGGACTGGAAGTTACAGAGTACAAAAAATTAAATGAAACAAAAGATGCATTAATCTTAAACTTGCAACATAAGGTCAATAGGATGGAGCAACAATAATTATTGAATAAAAATATAGAGATCAAAAAGGTCCCACTAAAGAAAATAGATAAACCGTCTGTATAGTTGAAGCGGTAGATGCTTTCTTAAAAACAGAAATAAAAGAGTCAGATAATGATAACCAGTTCTGTGGTTAGCTAAATGAAAAGCAAAAGCTGTAAACTAGAAGTTTGTTTGGTTCAAGAATAATAAAGTTGTAACCACCTATAAAATTCACCACATTCTACTGTAATGAAATGAAATGAAATGCATAAAAAAATTAATACCATTAAGATAGAAAATATATATAATTAAATTATCAATTGTACCTTTAAAAATTTAGAATTAGTTGCAGAAATTAACAATTATATAAAGAAGAAAAAAGAGTTTTCATGTTTTTTTATAAACATTCGTTCGTTGAAGAAAAATTGGAATACTTTTACCATCTTTATTAATGATTATGTATTTGTTAAATATTGATGTAATTGCATTATCAGAAATAAATATTATAAAAGAAGAAAATAATTTTTATACATTAGAAGGCTTGAAACAAGAATTATAGTTATTTAAAACTACATATCAATGGTTGCAGAAAAAAGCCTGGTTGATACCATACTAGCGAATACCAGAATTGATGTGGACAGAGGCACATATACACTGATTGATCATTCCTTACTGTGAGCTAAGGGTAAAAGCGTAGAATCAGCTGTAATGAAATGTAAAAAGTGCATCTCCGATCACTATGTCATTAATTGCGGATTTGCTGACAAAGAAATACCAGAAACCAGATGTGCGATGAGGAATTTCATATCAACCCGAAAAGTGTCTCAATTAATAGAAACAGTTAATTGGGACCAACTACATCAGTTCAATGAAATGAACATCTTATATGATAACTTCAAGAACATTATTAATAACATTATAAAAAATTGCACTTCCGAAACGAAAGAAAAGAAGAGGAAGAATGAGAAAGTTGGATGACAGGTGATATAAAAAATTATTGTAAAAAAAGGGATAGATAGTATAGAAGATATATGAGCAACAGACGTTATCAAGTCTATGAAAGGAAATATAAAAAGTATCGTAATGCACTTAACAAAAAAATCAATGCCACAAAGTCGAGCTACTACAAACAAAAATTTCATAGTACAAGATCAGATCCCAAAGAAACATGGAAGATGGTTAATGTGATATTAAGCAAAAAGTCTCTCAACATAGATCAATATATCACCAAGAATTTTCCCAATGAAAAGAACTACAATAACTTGCCTAACAAATTTTCAAAACAACTAACACAAGAGATCACAAACACGGTACATGACTGCGCTCAAGTAATTTATGACACAAACGCGAGTAGTACGTTGGTGAAGTAGACCACACGGTTCACGGAAATTTAACATACATTAAAATGTCTTAAAGAAAAAAAATCTGCTGGTATGGTACATGACTGCGCTCAAGTAATTTATGACACAAACGCGAGTAGTACGTTGGTGAAGTAGACCACACGGTTCACGGAAATTTAACATACATTAAAATGTCTTAAAGAAAAAAAATCTGCTGGTATGGACGGCATAAGGTCAATCAATCTTAAACGAAATCACGTCGCTCTAGCACCAACCATAATGAGGCTTATTAGCAAAGCTTCCGATACACTTAAGCTGTCAGTTGTCCGACCAATATATAAATCCGGCAAAATAAATGATACATTAAACTACAGACCAGTTTCTAGTCTGTCCGCCGTGGACAAAGTTCTAGAGGAGGTTCTAGATTGGAGTTAGAGGAACAATATTAAGATGGTTTGAAAGCTACCTACCCAACAGGCATTTCAGGGTGAAAATATTAGATCATCAAAGCGAAGACGAAAAAGTTCTTTATGGAGTCCCCAAGGGAACAAAGCTGGGTCCCATCCTACTCATTATTTATGTTAGTGATCCACTATCTGTTCTCAAAAATAGCACTGGATATGCGTACGCTGACGATACTGCTATTAGTGTGAGTCATAGAGAAGTAAATGAAGCGGAAGCTATGATGTAAAAAGAATTCAACGCTGTCACAGCATTATGCCATGACAATGGACTTATCATTAATATAAATAAAACTGAAGTTATGCACATACGTCCACAACATGTACCAAGAAAAATTCTACAAATTAAAATGCATAACAACAATTGTTTACATGATACAAGAACTTACTTGAACATTCAAGAAGGAGATTGTTGCTCAGCCTACGTCGAAAATGTGTCAACTTATAAATACCTGGGAGTAATTGTGGATTACCAACTGAAATGGAGTTTCTACATTAATGAGTTGACTAACAAGCTCAGACAGGCACTTACGCACTGTTTCACCTCAGCAATTACTGCCCTCCTGAAGTTCTACGACAATGCTATTCTAGATTAGTAGAGTCGCATCTTCGGTATGGAATACTAGCATTGGGAAATGCTCCTAATCTACGCAACCTCCAAGATGCACAAAAAAGAATAATTAAAATCATATCTAGATCGAGATGTAGAAGACTTCAGACGGAGAACAAATCTAAGATACTAAGTATTCAACACCTACACAAGTTAGCGGTAATAGCGGGTTTCCATGCAGATGACACATACAAAATTTGAACACAACACAATATATCCACGGTACTGGAATGAGTATGGGCGAAGAAGGCTAGATGTGATGGTCCCAACGACTTTCAACGAACTACCGGCCGAATTTAGTGGCCTGTTTAAATCATTAATGTAACTTGATTGTAAGTTATTGAGATTTACTAATGTAGAAATTATTAAAGAAAAGACAAACAAAAAGAAAAGGAAATAGTAGCAAGCTCGCTTGCAACTAGTAAATATTACATGCCTCTATTTTACTTTCTTTTACATAGTAAAATGAAGTACATATAATAATAATGAAAATTTTCGAACTCCTCCGAGTCAGAAAACGCGAAAATAAAAAAATCTTCTCTGTCTGTCTGTGTCCACTCTACAGCCCATACGGCTGAACTTATGGGGATGAAATATTAAAAAAAAATTGAACAGACATTTACTGATAATTCCGGCCCGTCCGTAAAAGAACGTCGTTTTGTGCCCACACCTTCATTTTTTGTAACATACTAGTAGTATTGTTATTTTTAATTCTCTATATTAGCTTCGTGTGTTCCTCCTTCCCCAAAGTCTGATTTCACATTGAATCTTTGCACACATGCATATTTCCGACGACAACATTTTCTATTCTTGGGGCCCCATACAATTTTTTAAAAAAAATTAACCCAATTTTCTTCAAATTTTATACACATGTGTATCTCCGATGGACAAAACTTTTTGTAACCGTTTTGGAGTGAACGGGCCCTGATGTCCGAGGGGTGCTCATATAATCTTTTACAAATTAACAAAACTTTTTATGAAATTTTTGGAGTGAACGGGCCCTGAGGTTTGAGGTGTTCCCATATAATTTTTTTTAAAAATGAGTCCGATTTTCTTCAAAATTTCAACACATGTGTAGCTCCGATGACAACACGTCCTATGTAAATTTGGAAGTGATCACGCCCCAATGTCGGGGGATTCAAATTTTTTACACATGTGTATTTCCGGAACAGTTTTTGTAAGAATTTTGAAGTAAAGGGGCTCTTATATTAATTTTTTCCAAATTAACTCGGTTCAAAATTTTCACACTCCTTTTAGAGAATTTGCAAATTTTTATCACATATCACTTTATCATTTTATGCAATGTTAAGAGGCAGAGCACATGACACGCGAAGTTAATGTAGAGAATTTTAAAAAAAAGTGCATAGTCAGTTAATATTTATAAATGTTGTCACTCTCAAAACTCTCGTTGCCGTGTAGACGATACACGGAATTTTTGGAACTAAGCCGACTAAGCGATTGGTATAAATTTAGCTATGTAGGACAAAGATGCGACTATAAGACTTGTTCCTAAGGAAATCCTTGGATATGGCCAATAGGGTCTGGCATTTTGGTAACTAAGCCATTTCTCAAGTGAAATTCGGTGTGTACGACTAAGATGCGACTATAAGCCTTGTTCCTATGGAATTTTTGTGATATGGCCAATACGGTCTGGAATTTTGGAAGCTATGTAGGACTAGTATAAGACTTGTTCTTATTGAAATTATTGTATACGGCTCTACAACCGGGGTCTGGTCCTGGCCTCCCGCAAAAAGTCCCTCCAACGGTCCCGATTTTGAGCCGATGTCATCCAGTTTTGCATCCCTAAATTCTGGGCGTCCTGGTCTACGCCATCGTAGGTTTGGGCGGGCCTTGCTGTCGTGTTCCATAAATCCACCGGAGCATACCGAGTTTAATTTTCTTCAAGATATCGACGTCGCGGTAACGCTCGTGGATCTCATCATATTATCGTCCTTCCTCACATGCGGTGCCAACAATTCTCCGTAAGACTTTTCTCTCAAACGCGGCTAAGAGGTCAGAATGCTTTTTGCTAAGCACCCAAGTCTCGGATCCATATGTAAGTACTGGTATGACCATTGTCTTATATACCAGCAGCTTGGATTGTATGGTTGAGTTCCTGGATTTGAAGAGTCTTGACATATTAAAGTAGGCTTGGTTGGCTTTAAGCGTATTTCTGATTCCATGCTGTTATCGGCTGCTACAGTTGAACCGAGATAGTTAAAGGATTGCACTTCTTCAAATTCGCGCTCCACTATTTATACGGCCAACAGGGTCTGAAAGTTTGGGAAAGTTTCCAAGCGATTGGTATGAAATTCGGTATGTAAGACTTAGATGCGACAATAAGCCTTGTTCCTATAGAAATTTTGGGATATGACCAATAGGTTCTGGAATTTAAGGAACTAGGCCATTTCTTAAGCGATTGCTATGAAATTCAGTATGTAGGACTAGGGTGCGATTATAAGCCGTGTTCCTGTGAAAATGGGATATGGTCAATAGGTTGCGAACTAAGCCACTGCTCCAGCGATTATTATGAAAGATGCGAGTATAAGACTTGTTCCTATGGAAATTCTTGGATTTGGTCATTAGTGGAATTGAGGGAACTAAGCATTTCTCAAACGATTTGTATGAAGTTCGGTATGTAGGACTTTTTTTGCCACTTAATTTAATCGTAATATCGGCCATTACGTCAAAGACGTTTCACTTCAAAGGAAATGCATTCATTTTTTTAACAGGTATTTCTTCTCCTACTACTATCGCAGCATTTACTGTGTTTGAGCAGTGACATGCAATATGCACGCACGTGGTTATGGTTGTGAACTTTTTCGATGTCTAACAAACAGACTACTGTACTACTTTTGACATTCAGTTCTCGAGTGACGTTACTGTGAAGCTTCATCAAAGGGTCCAGCGTTGATCTTTTTACGGATCAAAGACTCCAATATTTACTGATACAACACAGTAAAGCTATGGGGCGGTAACCAGTTACACTGGAGCGGTCAGTTTTCTTCGGTACTGGTACTACTTTGGCTACCTTCCAGTTGTCTGGAAAGTATCCATTGTTAACGCAATTGTTGAATATGATGGTTAACATCAAAATTGCCATACAGGTTTTTAAGCAAAAAATTTGAAATTCAGTCAGTGCCCGATGATTTTTTAGAGTTTCCACTCATAATTAAATCACTGACAACAGCTGTTATTAACTTCGCGTGCACGTTGCTGGCTGGCTGGTCAGATTTTCTGATCAATTTTTAACGAGTATATGAAGAACTGGTTTCGCACTCAACTGCTTTACAGCTAAACTCAACTCAAAAGAAATAATTTTAGTGGTACCTCCGTACGTCGTTGTGTGTGCGTTGCACCAACCGTGCGCTGTGGCTGTTATGTTTTTATACCAAATGGGGAATTCACCACAAAATTGAATCTCCGATCAGAGAATTTACAAGAAAAATTTAAATTTTTCTGGCTGGCTGGCTGGTGAGATTAATTCTGATCAATTTTTAACCCACTTCCCAAAGCCAAATTTTATTGAAATTTTGCACATTTTCAAATTGTATACACGCTGTTATCTCCGATGGACAAAACTTTTTGTATACATTTTACAGACGCCGGGCCCTGGAGTCGTGCGGGGCCTCATACATATTTAAAATAAAAATTAACCCGATTTTGGTAAAATTTTATACACATGTGTATCTCCGATAGACAAAACTTTTTGGACAATTTTTGAGCGAATGGGCCCTGAGGCCCGAGGTGTGCCCGTGTAAATTTTTTTAAAATTAGCCCGATTTTTTTCAAATTTTAATCATATGTTTATCCCAATGGACAAAAGTTTTTGTAAATTTTTGGAGTAATGCGCCCTGAGGGCCGGGAGCGGGGCCATACATTTTTTTTAAAAACGTAGCTCGATTTACTTTAAATTTTAAACATATGTGTATCTCCGATAGACCAAACTTTTTGTAAAAATTTTTTAGTTTTTGATTTTATTTTTTTCCCATACAAATTTTTTTTTTTACACATGTGTATCTGCGGTGAGAAATTTTTTTGAAAAATAATATTAATTTTTTCCAAATTAACCCGGTTCAAAATTTGCACACATATGTATCCCCATTAAAGAATTTACATGAAAAATTTTAATTTATATGGGTTGTTTTTTTATTTGATAATTTTTCTTTATTAGACATGCCCCTTGTTATAACTAATGGTCTTTTTGCCTTTTCAATTTGTTCCTTCGGTATCATCTCTTTTAGAATTTCGGAGTCTATTTGTATCCTTGATAAAGCGTCTGCGTTTGTGTTTAATTTACCTTCTTTTGTACACTATGTCGAAATCATAGTCACAAAGGTCTAAACGAAATTTGACGCGTCAGTCGTCAGGATAAATTGTTTATTGAAAGCTGATTATTGCAATACAGGTGGACTAATGAGCTTTTCTTTCAATTGTTCGAAAGCGTTTTGGCAATCAGGCGTTGGAATTTTACGTTCTTTTTTATATGGAATTTTAATCTTTAGCTATGTCTGCAAAGTTACGAATAAAACGTCTGTAGTAGTTGCAGAATGCAATGAATAGTCTTGCCTCTTCTCAGTGTTTTTGGGTATTGGGTAGTCTTTATTTGTATTAAATTTATCTGGGTCTGTCGTAAGAAACAACATTTGCTGGAAATGTCGGAATTGCCTTCATGGCAGTTTTTCAATAAAATGAAGTTTTAGCGGTCAGCCATCAGCAGAAATAGGGGGAATAACACAGAATGCTCTAGAATTGCAGGTGGCCGTAACTATCTCCAATGCAGGAAAAGCTGAATGAACGGGCTAGTCCCTTCAAAGTAAGGTTGGCGCGAGACCAATAAGCTCGGCTGTAAAAAATTATTATTACGGAAACCAAAATCAGACTCGGATACACCGATGAACGACGACGACCACGGCAACGAAAACGGCTAAACAGTTTAAGAATTTTCTCATGGAACGTACGCTCACTGTATAGAGCTCGAGCTGCACAGCAGCTAGCCGATACCCTGTCCAAATATTGTTGTGACCACACACAACTCCTTTAGACATGTGCAACGCACATTTCATAATATCCTTCACTTTCTAAACATGTGCTACGCACATTTCCCATTTTTTTCCTATTTCTAATGTAACATTATCCATAATGTCCATTATCCATAATGTAACATTACCCATTTTTCCAATAACACAATTCCTATTATCCTAAATCCGACAACCCACCGCGGCGTCTACAATCCCTATTATTCTAAATCCGACGACCCACCGCGGCGTCTTCAATCCATCTTTTTATCCCAAATCCTAAATCGGACACCGACGACCCACCGCGGCGTCAACATTTCAATTGTCCATTGCATTCTCGCATTCGCTTGTTCGTACAACGACTGCGAGAATTGTGATGCGGACACACGCAGGTCAACCGAGCGGTTCAGCTTGACCTGCACTAAAAAATCAAGTAACAAAGGCATGGAGGAAGAAATGGAACGATGGATGAATCAGTCATTATCAAACATCCGATTAGGCAAGTTGCCTAACGGTCAGTCATTCCAACTCCTAAATAGGCAAGCCGCCTATCAGCTAGAGCACAACCTCAGCTAATTTTAAGTGTAAAATAAATAAACTAATATCAGAGAATTATAAAAAGAGTATTTTTCCTCTACGTAATTTTATGACACAATATTTGGTGGCAGCGGTGGGATTACTGGGAAAAAGCATCTGCCCAGTATCCTGAAATTTTTTTTTGTGTTTTGTGTTGTATTCAAATTTTAAAATCAGTTTTTAAATCTTTTCAAAATTTGAGATAATTCATAACTTTTTACGGTGAACTCTTCGTATGCACGAAACATTAAAAGGATTACACATTAAAAAGCCCAGTTAAAGTGTTCAGTGAACCAAACACCAAAATCCAACACATCACACCACACATCAGAGAAATTATAACCCCAAGCATCATAAGCACCAGCATATTAGGCACCAACATCACCATTCAATCATCAATCGACATCATCAATCGTCATCACAGAGGGCAACACTCAGATCAGCACGTAACAGAGGACAATATTCACATCAATAACATCACCTGGAACCAACCATACCAGAAAAATGAACTTGTAAGCGTCTAAATTTTTTTTTCTCTATGTATTATATATTATATCATATAACTCCAAACAAACCAACATTAAAAACGTAAAAATAAACATCTAACAAAAATCCGAAAGGCATACAAATAACAACAAAAAGTTATTTTATTATACTTTTCTACAAAATATATGTATCATTTTTTTTTAACTATTATATATGTACAGAGGCAAAACACGTAAATAATTTAAAAAACAAATCGAAACAAATAATACAAAGTACAAAATTCCATGGTCAGATTGAACAATCACACATAAGCAATGTAACAATCGCAAGCGTATCTCATATTTAGTTTTTTTTTTTAAGAAAAAGCGCTATCCATCAAATCCGATATACCCCTTTTCTTTATTTCCTCCTATTTCCATATTTAACCTTTATGTCAACCCTCAATCTTAACATATCGTTAAGAAACCGGGAAGTTCAGAGGCAGGTCCCAGAGTTAGTCAACGAACCTCTAAATATTGAAGTTCCCCAAGTAGTATTAAAAGACTCAGAGTCAGTCGACGAACCGAAAGATATTAAAGTCTCCCAAGTATCTTTAGATAAAAAATTAAAAATGACTACGAGTCGTTTTAACCCCTCACACGCCATCAAGCTAATTCCTGAGTTTGATGGATTAGCCAAAAACCTAGATAGATTTATACAACTAGTTGACCTACAGTCAAAAGAAGCGACAGACAAGTTAGAAGTTAGAATTAGTTGACATAGTGAAGTCAAAGCTAACTGGCAGAGCCTACAATGTTGTAATAAAATACAACGATTATAACGGATGGCCAGAACTTAAAGACGCAATAATAAAAAAAATTAGAAAATGTCGATCGGTTCAGGTGATCCGCTTCATACGCGGAATTAAACAACGCGAACGCAAACACTGAGGATGATTCATCCAACAAAGCAATCCGTTCGCTAATCAGCGCAATGATGCTGAATAGTTTTTGCAATGGTTTAAATCCACAAATAAAACTTCTTGTCAAAAGTGCACGATGTAAAGAGTTTGACGAAGCAGTCGACATAGCGATGGAAGAAGAAAAACTTCTTGCATCCACAAGTAATCGGTACCAAAACCAAAATAACATGTACTGTAAACACTGCAAAACGAAAACTCACAATACCAGTGAATGCCGCACAGTCAGAAATTTTAATGTTAGCCCCGGATACGCTAGGTTTCTAAATAATACAAACCAGAGACCAAATATACAAACCACCCAACCTTTTGTAAATAGGCCTACTCTAAACTACACTCAACCATTAACAAATAGGTCTGGTGTAGATACAATCCGCAGTGACATAATTTGTAAGTACTGTAGAAACCAAGGTCACTCTATAGACCAATGCCGAAAAAGAGTTTTTAATAACAATAGGAACTCCGGTAACGAAAATAACTATTCGAATCAGGGAAACTTCCAGCGACCTGGCCCGAAAAGCACTCGGAGGTCAGGTAAAAACCTTGTGCGTAAATCAAAATTAAAACCAAAATCAAAATCGAAAAACCAATTCTCAAAATCAAATTCAAATCAAGTTGTCTCAAAAATATAAATCCGATAGTTTAAAACGAACTATTCCACATGCAAAGTCTGAGAAAGTTCCTGGCCATAGAATGCCTAACAGAGACTCAAATCCGGAAAAAGTCCGAAAGCCAACAATAAAACAAAATATTTTGCTAAATGAACACCACCATCAAAATCGAAGCCAAAGCCAAATCCGAAGGCTACATCAATTTCTAACCAGAAATCTAGATACTGAATCAAGTTCAGCTAAACAAATAACCAATATCTCATCTATAAACAGAGCATCTACTTTTAAAAGCGAGATAAAGATAAAGTCTCAGGAATCAAAGGCTAAATCTAATATTATGCTGCTCGATACGGGGGCAAGCCTTAGTTTAATAAAACTCGGAACATTAAAACTAAATGCCGAGGTAAACTTAAAAAATGTTATTGAACTGGCAGGTATAAGCAAAACGTCTACGTGAACGCTGGGTACAATACTACTAAACATCGAAATTACACCAGGTCAACATCTCAAACATCCTTTTCACATAGTACCACAAAACTTCCCTATTACGCAAGATGGAATCATAGGTGAAGACTTTTTTAGAAAATTTAATGCGATAGTGGATTACAATGACAATATATTTATATACCACTACAAAAACAGACAATTCACAGTAGACTTCAGCAACGAATGGAAGACCTTAACAATTCCAGCTAGAACTGAAAAGTGAAAAGTGTTATGGACCAATAAAAGAGAAAATGGAACAAATATATTTTTCTCGGGAAATAGCTCCACGCGTGTATTCGGCATCAACGATAACAGCACCCAAAGACGGTTACGTATTCATATCCATTTTAAATACCAACAACGAAGATGTTAGTATAAAAAACTTAAGCCTTAAGTCTGAAAACATGGACCACTACACAGTGTATAACCTAAACTCGATATCAACCGACCAAGTAGTCGAAGAAAGATTAGAAAAACTAAAAACAGAATTAAATCTTATTCACTTAAATCTAGAAGAAAAGCAATCCATAGAGGAAATCTGCAGAAATCACTTATTCTTTATTGAAGGCGACAAATTAACTACCACATCAGGAATAAAGCATTCCATTAAGACAGAAAACACTGCTCCAGCCAACATACGCCCATATCGCCTAGCAGAAATCCACAAACAGGAGATAAGAAAACAAGTTAATAAAATGCTCCAAGATGACGTAATTAGACCTAGTACTAGCCCGTGGAATGCGCCACTCCTGCTAGTCCCCAAAAAAGGAGATCAAAAATGGAGGTCGTAATAGACTACCGAAAATTAAATGAGGCTACAATTCCAGACGCATACCCAATCCCCAATATCGAAGACATTCTTGGGCAACTTGGAGACTCCAAGTACTTTACTACGTTAGATCTGGCGGATGGTTTCCACCAAATCGAGATTACTGAAGAGGATAAAGAAAAAACAGCGTTTAGTACTACCAACGGTCATTTCGAGTTCAAC
Source organism: Nephrocerus scutellatus (assembly GCA_947095585.1). Lineage (NCBI taxonomy): Eukaryota > Metazoa > Arthropoda > Insecta > Diptera > Pipunculidae > Nephrocerus > Nephrocerus scutellatus. The sequence goes on from OX352763.1 coordinate 69,146,861, forward strand.
AAAATGCCGTTTGGTTTACGAAATGCTCCGCTAACATTCCAGAGACTTATGAACGTTGTTCTCTCTGGATTGCAAGGTTTTATGTGTTTAGTATATCTTGACGACATTGTGATTTACGGAAAAAATTTTCAAGATCACAACAAGAAACTAATTGAAGTTTTTAAAGCTCTAGACAAATTCAATCTAAAAATCAAATTATCTAAATGCAAATTCCTTCAAACAGAAGTTATGTATTTAGGACACGTCATTACAGCAGACGGTGTTAAACCAGATCCCGATAAGATTGCAGCGATTAATAATATTGAAATCCCTAAAACCCAAAAACAAATAAAATCATTTCTAGGTCTGTCCGGGTATTACCGAAAATTTATTAAAAATTATTCACAAATTGCAAATCAGCTGAAAAAACTTCTTCGTAAAGACGTACCTTTTAAGTGGGACGCTTTTTGCGACGAATCCTTTAGAAAACTAAAGAAGTCTAGTTCAACCACCCGTACTCATTTACCCAAATTTTGCAAAAACTTTTTATATCACTTCCGACGCTAGCAACGAAGCTATAGGCGCGGTATTATCCCAGCGAGATTCAAACGATACTGATCTACCAATGGCGTTTGCCAGCAGAATACTAAACAAGGCCGAAAAAAACTATTCTACTATCGAGAAGGAAGCTCTTGCAGTAGTCTGGGCAGTCACACACTTTCGACCATACGTTTTTGGACGCCACTTTGAAGTCATTACCGATCATAAGCCATTGGTATGGATGTTTAACCTGAAGGATCCTTCTTCGAGAATAATGCGCTGGCGCATAAAACTAGAGGAGTATGACTTCACGGTTTCGCATAAAGCGGGACATCTAAATACGAATGCGGATGCTTTGTCGCGTTTAAATGTCCATCCTTCTTCGAGAATAATGCGCTGGCGCATAAAACTAGAGGAGTATGACTTCACGGTTTCGCATAAAGCGGGACATCTAAATACGAATGCGGATGCTTTGTCGCGTTTAAATGTACCAGAAATTAATGTGGTAACACGTAGTCGGACTAAGATGACGCCAGGCGAACGGCAGCAGGACAATCATGTTACAGAAATCACAGACCCAGTGAAAATAAAGCAAATACTGTTCGAATTTCACGACACACCCTTAGGAGGTCATCAAGGAGTTAAACGCACACTAAAGCGTATCAGAAAGGCGTACAAATGGAAAAATATGTACGTTGACATAAAGAAATACATCATGTCTTGTGAACTATGCCAGAAGAACAAAGTATATACACGCAACAAAATGCCTATGATCATCACTACAACAGCGAAAGTTCCATTCGAAAGAATAGCTCTTTATATAGTGGGACCACTGCCAATTACGGAAAACAATAACAAATATATACTTACTTTTCAGGATGATTTAACGAAATTCGTCCATGCAATAGCTATACCCAACCAAGAAGCCAGAACGGTGGCTGAAGCACTGATAAAGAAAATAGTTTGCACCTTTGGAATGCCACAAACAATACTCACGGATCAAGGAACGAATTTCACAAGTGAACTATTCAAAAATATTTGCAAAACACTAAAGATTCAAAAAATACAAACTAGCCCATACCATCCTCAGTCAAATGGCTCACTCGAAAGATCGCATAGAACTTTAGGAGACTATCTAAGAAATTATGCAAGTAAAGATCAAGCAAATTTGGGTCAGTATATGGATTATGCGATATTTTGCTATAATACCACCCTACATTCAAGCACAAATTACAGCCCATTTGAAGGCCTATACGGATTCGAAGCACAAATTCCCTCAACTCTTAACAGAAGCGTACAGCCTACATACAACTACGATGATTATGTCGCTGAGATAAAAGCAAAAATGCAAACCGGCTATGAAATAATTCGCAATAACCAAATAAAAGCGAAAGAAAAGTCAAAAACCTATTACGATCAAAACTGTAAAGAAACTAGCTTTAACGTAGGAGACAAAGTTCTACTAGAAATAAAAAATAGGGTCAACAAAAAAATTAACCCCAATCTTCGAAGGACCCTACGAAATCGTAGATATTCTATCCCCTGAAAATTCTAGAGTCAAAATTGGTAGGAAGGAAAAAGTCATACACAATAACTTAATTAAACCATACACACAAGCGTACATAAACACATAAACACTAAACATAACACACACAAAATACCAAAATATTAAAACACGAATTTCTTGTGTTTTCAATTTCAGTTACATAATCCTTGTTTGCGCACTAAGTGCGGCTGCAGAACAGCTACATCAACAACTACCACTAAACACTACAGGTGTTTATTTGGAACCCATGGGAGTACTCGAAAAATCCTTCACAAAATGGACATTCCTATTCTATTTTAATAATTCAATAACAAATACCAATGCCAAAACCTTAAAGAAAAACATTAACACGCTCTCGGATCTATGCGAGAATACGACAAAAGAGTATCCTATAGGCCGCTGTAAAATGACCCTACAAATGCTGAAACACTCTCTTAACGAGGTACAGCAAAATAATAGGATACTGGATGGTATCCTATTGGGGACAAGACTTACTAAAAGAAGTACGACAATTACAAACGGAGGTTTATTTAACGGTATAGGTTATATCCAGAAATTCCTTTTCGGAACAATGGACTCTCAAGACGCTGTAAAGATAGAAAACGCATTACAAACCCTCTCGGAAAACCAAAATAGCCTCTACCACATGACAAAAGAACAATTGTCTATAATATCAAACGTTTTTGATGCACTTAATGACGCGACACGTAACGTAAATAATAACTTTAATTTAATAACCAAAGAAATTAAAGAAAATTCAGCTAAACTGGTAAATCTCACGAACTTTGAAAAAATACTTCACAGTTTTGACGAAATGTCATACCTTATATCCATATGCGCTTCCCAAATTTTGACAAAACAAGCAGAATTACTTCGACATTTTGCAAAAGGCAAAATTAGGAAGATTAGACAGCAGATTTTTAAATTCAGACATTTTTATTGCAACGTTAAACCAGATACAGGCCGAACTCCCGCACAACGTAAGGTTTCCACAGAAAATTTCCAGGTTAAATCTACCTATAATCAATTCACTAGCAACAACGACACCCATTTATGTAAAGGGAAATTTTATGATTCAGGTCAGCATACCGATGGTTAACGAAGAATTTAATCTATATAGAACTACCCCTCTCCCCACAAAATATCTAGAGCACACATATCGATACGTCTCAACTGGTAGCGAACTTGTTGCCGTTAACGAGAACTACAGGAGATACATATTTTTAAGCATTAATGATTTGGAAAAATGTATCACAAGCGAACCAGAACATTTCGTGTGCCAACAAAATTTCGTTATACATAAATATGACATGAATAATTGCATAATACAGCTAATATCAGGGAACCCAAATCCACAGATTTGTGAATATCGAGTATTCCAACTCAAACACGAGTTATGGTTCACGTTGAAGAACAAAAACTCATGGCTATATGTTATGCCAGAACCAAAAAACGTACGAATCATATGTGGCGATACTCCACACACAATAAAATTATCAGACAGCGGAATCCTTAAAATAAAACCATACTGCAAGGCAGTAACGAACAAAGTTTACTTACAGGCGTCAAATGACGTTTACAACAAGGTCCCTATTCTCTATCATTTCCAGGCCATACCCGTAATTGAAAAAATCGATATCCCCAGTAACCTATCCCAAATCCATCCCATATAATACATGTTGAAAAGTTAAATTTGGATAAATTCAGTATTAACGTCAAAGATTTAGTAAGAAAAGATAAATCATTTGTAACAATAAAACATGAAACTTTATATATTTCGACCTCTACCCTCATTGCCATATGCCTAATTTGCATATTAATACATGTAATAAAGAAATACTTCAAAATAAAAGTCTCGGTGAACAAAGAAGCAGGAGAAAATGTAACAGAAAACGCATAAAAAAGTAAATAAAAAAAAATGCTCAAAATCTCATATTGTAATCATTTATATATATTAAAATAAAATACATATACAAGCAATCATTTCTTAGCAATTACAAAAAAATAAATAAATAAGTAAATAATGTCCAGCAAAAAAAAATATATTGCAATATAGACATACTAGACAAAAAAAGTTTGTTAAATAAATTGTATAAACTCCATATTGTATAAACTCCATTCATCGTTCATTGACTCCTACATGCCATATGCCGAAAGTCTTCTCTCCTAACGTCGCGCGTCTTTCGTATTCTAAGGGGGGAGGAGTGTTGTGACCACACACAACTTCTCTAGACATGTGCAACGCACATTTCATAATATCCTTCACTTTCCAAACATGTAATACGCACATTTCCCATTTTTTTCCTATTTCTAATGTAACATTATCCATAATGTCCATTATCCATTATCCATAATGTAACATTACCCATTTTTCCAATAACACAATTCCTATTATCCTAAATCCGACGACCCACCGCGGCGTCTACAATCCCTATTATTCTAAATCCGACGACCCACCGCGGCGTCTTCAATCCATCCTTTTATCCCAAATCCTAAATCGGACACCGACGACCCACCGCGGCGTTAACATTTCAATTGTCCATTGCATTCTCACATTCGCTTGTTCGTACAACGACTGCGAGAATTGTGATGCGGACACATGCAGATCAACCGAGCGGCTCAGCTTGACCTGCACTAAAAAATCAAGTAACAAAGGCATGGAGGAAGAAATGGAACGATGGATGAATCAGTCATTATCAAACATCCGATTAGGCAAGTTGCCTAACGGTTAGTCATTCCAACTCCTAAATAGGCAAGCCGCCTATCAGCTAGAGGCACAACCTCAGCTAATTTTAAGTGTAAAATAAATAAACTAATATCAGAGAATTATAAAAAGTGTTTTTTTCCTCTACGTAATTTTATGACACAACAATATAATGCTGACTTAACAGCAATTCAGGAGATGCGGTGGACAGGGAATGGTGTCTTACAAAAATCAGAATATGACATATATTACAGCTGTCATGCAAGACATCATGTGCTCGGGGTGGGGTTTCTAGTCAGCAAAAGAATGAAACCCACCGTTATAGGCTTTAATGCAGTAAATGAACGGCTATGCACCCTTCGCGTGCGGGGCAAATTTAAAAACATAAGCCTCATAAACGTTCACGCACCTACAGTGGATTCCCCAAATGATGAAAAAGAAGAATTCTTTGAATCAGTCAAACGGGAACTCCATGCCTGCCCTCAGTATGATGTAAAAATCATTCTGGGGGATATGAATGCTAAAATAGGTAGGGAGCCAGTATTCAGGCAGTACATTGGCTCCGATAGCTTACACGAGAACAGTAATGACAATGGACAACGAGTCATAGAGATGGCAGCAAGCTGAGATGTCGGGCGTAGAAGAGAAATGGACACGCCTTAAAAATACTGTCATTAGTACTGCTGACTCCATCTTAGGCAGTAGTCGTAGAGATCGAAACGACTGGTTCGATGACGAATGTAAGCTAGCGACTGAACGTAAGAATGTTGTGTACCGAGCAATGCATGACGCAATATACACCGCGTTGCACATACTGCAAGGACAAAGAGGGTAATCCGATCGCCGATCTTAAAGGCATCTTAGAGCGATGGGAAGAGCACTTGCATGAGTTGCTAAATGGCCAGCTAACTGAGGAATTGGAGGCTTCACCAATAAATGAAGATCATTCTATGCTGCCGCCACCAAGCATAGACGAAGTTAGCAGAGCGATAAATCGGCTGAAAAATAATAAGGCCCCGGGATCTGATGGGATCCCAGCGGAACTGATAAAAATAGGAGGCCCAACATTACACCAAGCAATTCATGAGATAATAGTGTAAGTATGGGAAGAAAAAGTTATGCCAGAAGACTGGCGAAGAGGCATCCTGTGCCCCATACATAAGAAGGGAGATATCACAAAATGCAGCAATTATCGTGGTATAACGTTGTTGAGTATCGCGTACAAGATTTTCTCCTCTATCCTTCAAGACAGGATAGCCCCATACGCTAAAGTCATCATTGGTCCATACCAGTGAGGCTTCATCCCAGGAAAATCAACAACTGCTCAGATTTACACCATAAGGCAGCTGATGGAAAAATGTCTAGAGTTTCAAAACTCACTACACCATCTTTTTATAGACTTTAAAGCCGCCTATGATAGCATAGCCAGAGTAGAACTTTATAAAGCCATGAGAGAATTCGGCATCCCAAATAAACTGACACGACTATGTAGGTTGACCATGACCAATGTTATAAGCCAACTAAAAATATCCGTATCAGTATCAAGCTCATTCAACATCTATAACGGGCTCCGACAAGGAGATGGACTGGCGTTGAAGAAAGTGATCCGAGACTCAGACGTAACGGCGAGAGGAACAATCCTCTATAAGTCCATTTAGATACTGGCTTACGCCGACGATATTGACATCGTTGGTAGAAACCAAAGAGCTGTACAGGAAGCTTTCATCCAGATAGAGCAGGCGTCACAAAATCTGGGACTGCACATAAATGAGAGCAAAACAAAGTACATGGTGGCCACGTCTGCGAGTAGAAGATCCAACATTGGTCCCTCAATTCAAATAGTGGAGCGCGATTTTGAAGTAGTGCAATCTTTTAACTATCTCGGGTAAACTATAGCAACCGATAACAGCATGGAACCAGAAATACGCTTAAAGCCAACAAAGCCTACTATAGACTGTCAAGACTCTTCAAATCCAGAAACTTAACCATAAAATCCAAGCTGCTGATATATGAGACAATGGTCATACCAGTACTTACATATGGATCCGAGACTTGGGTGCTTAGCAAAAAGCATTCTGACCTCTTAGCCGCGTTCGAGAGAAAAGTCTTACAGAGAATTGTGAGGAAGGACGATTCCGGTGACTCTATTGTAACGAGGTTTTCCAGCCGGGGTAAAACTCAGTGTGACCAGGGTTCTTTGTTTATAGGGTCGTTACAATAAAAAGAATTTATTTGTTTGGGGAATGGAATTCGATCTTTTATTCTCTTCTTTCAGTTAACAATTATTTATTTGTGTAAATTCAAGTGTAATGTTTATGATATCCGGTCGTATCCTCGGCGGCGGTATATATATGCTGGCGAAGCGTAGTACCGGGGGCGTTGGTGTTGACTATGTGGATGGCGAGCGCGGTGTCGTTGTACTAGCGGTGGGGCCTTTGTACCCCTTTGGCTGTAGTATCAATGTTTGCTTAGGTTTGGCGTTAAGCGTGGGCGCAATGGTAAGGATATCCCTCTCGAACCATTAATGCGACGAATTTCTAGCGTTAAGCGTGTGGACGTAATGGTAAGGATATTTCTCTTGAACCATTAATGCGACGAATTTCTAGCGTTTAAGCGTGTGGACGTAATGGTAAGGATATCTCTCTTGAACCATTAATGCGACGAATTTCTAGCGTTAAGCGTGTGGACGTAATGGTAAGGATATCTCTCTTGAACCATTAATGCGACGAATTTCTAGCGTTAAGCGTGTGGACGTTATGGTAAGGATATCTCTCTTGAACCATAAATGCGACGAATTTCTAGCGTTAAGCGTGTGGACGTAATGGTAAGGATATCTCTCTTGGACCATTAATGCGACGAATTTCTAGCGTTAAGCGTGTGGACGTAATGGTAAGGATATCTCTCTTGAACCATTAATGCGACGAATTTTTAGCGTTAAGCGTGTGGACGTAATGGTAAGGATATCTCTCTTGAACCATTAATGCGACGAATTTCTAGCGTAAATTGTGTGGTCGTAATGGTAAGGATATCTCTCTTGAACCATTAATGCGAGGAATTGCTAAGCGAGTTGCTAGTACGAGGAATCACAGAAAAGGAGACTGGTTGTCGGAATTTCCTGCCTTTTATATGTTTTTGAATCGGTTGGAAAGGTCCTATTATCTCTGAACCGTGGGACGATCGATGTTGTTTGGTTCCCACGGTCGGTCCGAGATCCCGTTGTTGCTATGCTCATTGTGTTTTGTTGTTCCGTTAAATCATTCGATTTTTGTGTTGTTTTGTCCAGCTCTGTACCTGTTGTTGTTGTATTCCTGCGTTGCAGAAATCAAAGCATAATTTGGGTTTTGCTTTGTTTGTCAGTGTACTGTTGTTCTGCTCATCGTGTTGTTTGTTGTTGTTGTGTCTTGGTGCGAAAATTTGTTTGCAATATGTAAATTAATTTGGGTTGCGTTGCTTGGCTCAGCTCTGTGTGTGGGTTTTGTTGTTGTTCGTGGCTCAGTTCTGTACGTGGGTTTTGTTGTTGTTCGTGGCTCAGTTCTGTGCGTGGGTTTTGTTGTTGTTCGGCAGCGTTTTCGGGTTGTTGTTGCTGTGCTGTTCGGTATATCGCTCTTCTGTTGTTGGTACTTTTCGGGTGTTGCAATAGGTAATCTCGTTCGGTTGGTGTTGCTCGGCTTCTATGATCTTGGTGTTGTTTGGCTGCCTATTTCGGGTTGTTGTTGGTATGTTGCAATAGGCATGCTCGTTTGGTTGGTGTTGCTCGGCTCGTCTATTATTGTGCTGTTCGGTATGTTGCTCTTTTGTTGTTGGTGTTTTTTTTATCAGCGTTCGATCCTGATAGGTTGATTTTCGGTGAACCCTGTCGGCTGTGTGTGTGGTGATCTGCTCTTTCTCCCACTGGGGTGGTGGTGGTTGTTTGCATTTGCCACCATCTGTATGGTTTGCCGATTTCTGTGACTTAGTCATGACTCCTCCTCAGTATTCTGCTCTCGCATGCGAGTGCAGCGTCTGTTGTTCTCCGTCTCTTTCCCCCCCCCCCCCCCCCTTCTTAATATAAGTTTCGTACATTAAGAGTTTCTGTGTGGATGTTCGAAAGTTGCCAAAACGAGGGGAAATCTAAGAACGGCGAAATCAAATTGCTCTTGCTCTATTTGTGAGAGTTGGGAGGCTAGGAGAAATGAAATTCTATTTGTTTTGAAATGTTCTCTTAAATTTTATTGTACATCAATTTCATTGTGATAACAAAATAAAAGAAAATAAATGTAACTCCCAGTCGTGTGGGAAAATTTTGTGTGACAGAATTTTTCTTCACACTATAATGATGAGATCTACGAGCGTTACCGCGATGTCGACATCGTGAAGAAAATTAAGCTCGGAAGGCTCCGGTGGGCAGGACACCTAGCTCGGATGAGCGAAGAGGATTCTGCTCGGAAAGTCCTTTGCGGTAGGATTTATGGAACACGACAGCGAGGCCGGCCAAGCCTACGCTGGAAGGATGGTGTAGACCAGGACGCCCAGAGTTTAGGGATTTCAAACTGGATGACATCGGCTCGAAATCGGGACCGGTGGAGAGACTTTTTGCGGGAGGCCAGAACCGGACCCAGGTTGTAGAGCCAAATATGATGATGATGATTTTATAAGTTAATATTCTCTGGATCAGTGTGTATACCTTTGCTGCTGACTACATGTCCCAGGTATCGTAACTCCGTTTTGCAGAACTCGCATTTGTCGGGATTGATCGTTAAGTTGGCCATCTGCAGCCTCCTGAATACCTTTCGCAGGTTATCCATGTGCTCTTCGAATGTCCTCCCGATAACGACTATGTCGTCGAGGTATGCAAACGCGTGAGGCTCCATTTCCGGTCCGATGACTCGATCGAGCGCTCGCTGGAATGTCGCGGGGGCCGAGTGCAGTCCGAAAGGCATTACGCGCCACTGGAACAGGCCACGACCGGGCACTGTGAAGGCAGCGTACTGTTTGCTCCTCTTCTCCATGGGTATCTGCCAGTATCCATTTCGTAGATCTAGGCTGCTGATGAACTTGGCACCGCGAAGCTTTTCCAAAATGTGTTGTATCCGTGGCAGAGGGTATGCATCTGGCACCGACCTTGCATTGAGCTCCCGATAGTCAATACAGAGCCTCCACTTGCCTGTCTTTTTCCGTACGAGAACTATGGGCGCGCTGTGGGGGCTATGTGAGGTTTCGATGCAACCCTTTTCCAATAACTCGTCAATTTCTTTGTTGATTATTTCCTGCATCGCTGGGTTTCGGGGGAAGTAACGTTGCTTTATTGGGCGTTCGTCTTGCATGATAATTCGGTGTTCGGTGATATTGGAAACTGCGGGTAGCTGGTCGAACCTTTTGAACTCCTGGTGTAGGAAAGCTGCAAGCTATTCCTCGTCTGTCCGTGGTGTTGTCTGAGCGATGGTGCATTGGCGGATGTGTTCTTCGGGCTCTGCTCCGTGTTGCAGTTGTACTGTCTGACCGCCGCAGCTTAGACGGGCCTCCGCCCGTGAAAAAAAGTCCAAGCCCAGGATCACATCGTCCATTGCCTGGGAGGATCAGGAACGGAAACTGGATCTCTCTATTCCCTATCCTGACATCTAGCTGTAGGGCCTCTCGAATCAGTTTGGGTATTCCTTCGGCCATTCGGACGGTCACATAAACGGGTAAACTTTTGGTTGTGCCCCTTCGCTCCTCCGCAAAACGTTCGCTTACAAAACTCTTGGTGGCCCCGGTGTCGATTGTGGCTTTTACAAGCGTTCCGCCTAGGGTGATGGTAGCGAATATCCGATTGGAATCGAATGCGAGAAAATTTACTGGGTATGAGGTGTCGGTCTTGGGGGTTCCGTGGCACCTCGGTTCCGGCGGTCCCCTTGTCCGTTTCCCGACCGTTCGACACGTTTTCGGCAGCATTCTACAGTCCGAATGTCTCGCAGGCCGCAGTCCCAGCAGAAGAGGATTTGGTCTTTAAAACGTTCCTTCGGTTTTTGCTGGCGTTGGCGAATTTCGTCGTCCAAGTGTTCCCAGAACCTGGTGGGCAGGAAGAACTGTAGAAAGTCCGCTGTAAATGCTTTCCAATTATCCCATTTTTGGTTATTGTTGCGCAACCACGACAACGCACGGTCGCGGAGTAGTTCAGGCATAGTTCTGGGCAGGAGGTCCTTGTTTACGCAGTAGGCGTCGGCGAGTTCTTCCAGCCTTTCAATGAACTGAAGAGGCTCCTTCCCTCCATCGTACCTTACCGACCATTTCCTTACTTGGTCCATTATCTGGGCGTATGATATAGTCGCCGTCTCGGTCCTGTTTCGTGTCAGAGCTACTTCAGATAGTATCGGCGATGCTGCTCTGATGGCTGCCTTTGGATCGTCGCTCCCTCTAGCTTCCGATGGGTCCAAAGTTAGTAGGGGAAATGACGATGGGCTGCGTCTGTGTTTCTCTTTTAATTCGCTTAGGCGTGTTTCGTCCTCAGACGTGACGTCTCGTCCTGAGACGTAGTTGGAAAATCTCTTCCTCAACTCTTCTAGTGCGCCGTTGTTGTCTAGTCTGAACTCGCTCATGTAGTTCTTCAGCTCCTCTTTCGATAACGTATATATCCAACTGGTCTTAACCATCTTGGTTTTATACTGGTATTATTAGATTTTTGACTTTATTAGTGTATTCTTACTAAATTCCAGGGTCCCTGCTCGGGCGCCAATTGTAACGAGGTTTTCCAGCCGGGGTAAAACTCAGTGTGACCTGGGTTCTTTGTTTATAGGGTCGTTACAATAAAAAGAAGAATAAAAAGAGAATTCGATCTTTTATTCTCTTCTTTCAGTTAACAATTATTTATTTGTGTAAATTCAAGTGTAATGTTTATGATATCCGGTCGTATCCTCGGCGGCGGTATATATATGCTGGCGAAGCGTAGTACCGGGGGCGTTGGTGTTGACTATGTGGATGGCGAGCGCGGTGTCGTTGTACTAGCGGTGGGCCCTTTGAACCCCTTTGGCTGTAGTATCAATGTTTGCTTAGGTTTGGCGTTAAGCGTGGGCGCAATGGTAAGGATATCCCTCTCGAACCATTAATGCGACGAATTTCTAGCGTTAAGCGTGTGGACGTAATGGTAAGGATATCTCTCTTGAACCATTAATGCGACGAATTTCTAGCGTTTAAGCGTGTGGACGTAATGGTAAGGATATCTCTCTTGAACCATTAATGCGACGAATTTCTATCGTTAAGCGTGTGGACGTAATGGTAAGGATATCTCTCTTGAACCATTAATGCGACGAATTTCTAGCGTTAAGCGTGTGGACGTAATGGTAAGGATATCTCTCTTGAACCATTAATGCGACGAATTTCTAGCGTTAAGCGTGTGGACGTAATGGTAAGGATATCTCTCTTGAACCATTAATGCGACGAATTTCTAGCGTAAGGCGTGTGGACGTAATGGTAAGGATATCTCTCTTGAACCATTAATTCGAGGAATTACTGAGTCTAGCGTGAAGCGTTTGGACGTAATGGTAAGGATATCTCTCTTGAACCATTAATGCGACGAATTTCTAGCGTAAATTGTGTGGTCGTAATGGTAAGGATATCTCTCTTGAACCATTAATGCGAGGAATTGCTAAGCGAGTTGCTAGTACGAGGAATCACAGAAAAGGAGACTGGTTGTCGGAATTTCCTGCCTTTTATATGTTTTTGAATCGGTTGGAAAGGTCCTATTATCTCTGAACCGTGGGACGATCGATGTTGTTTGGTTCCCACGGTCGGTCCGAGATCCCGTTGTTGCTATGCTCATTGTGTTTTGTTGTTCCGTTAAATCATTCGATTTTTGTGTTGTTTTGTCCAGCTCTGTACCTGTTGTTGTTGTATTCCTGCGTTGCAGAAATCAAAGCATAATTTGGGTTTTGCTTTGTTTGTCAGTGTACTGTTGTTCTGCTCATCGTGTTGTTTGTTGTTGTTGTGTCTTGGTGCGAAAATTTGTTTGCAATATGTAAATTAATTTGGGTTGCGTTGCTTGGCTCAGCTCTGTGTGTGGGTTTTGTTGTTGTTCGTGGCTCAGTTCTGTACGTGGGTTTTGTTGTTGTTCGTGGCTCAGTTCTGTGCGTGGGTTTTGTTGTTGTTCGGCAGCGTTTTCGGGTTGTTGTTGCTGTGCTGTTCGGTATATCGCTCTTCTGTTGTTGGTACTTTTCGGGTGTTGCAATAGGTAATCTCGTTCGGTTGGTGTTGCTCGGCTTCTATGATCTTGGTGTTGTTTGGCTGCCTATTTCGGGTTGTTGTTGGTATGTTGCAATAGGCATGCTCGTTTGGTTGGTGTTGCTCGGCTCGTCTATTATTGTGCTGTTCGGTATGTTGCTCTTTTGTTGTTGGTGTTTTTTTTATCAGCGTTCGATCCTGATAGGTTGATTTTCGGTGAACCCTGTCGGCTGTGTGTGTGGTGATCTGCTCTTTCTCCCACTGGGGTGGTGGTGGTTGTTTGCATTTGCCACCATCTGTATGGTTTGCCGATTTCTGTGACTTAGTCATGACTCCTCCTCAGTATTCTGCTCTCCCATGCGAGTGCAGCGTCTGTTGTTCTCCGTCTCTTTCCCCCCCCCCCCCCCCCTTCTTAATATAAGTTTCGTACATTAAGAGTTTCTGTGTGGATGTTCGAAAGTTGCCAAAACGAGGGGAAATCTAAGAACGGCGAAATCAAATTGCTCTTGCTCTATTTGTGAGAGTTGGGAGGCTAGGAGAAATGAAATTCTATTTGTTTTGAAATGTTCTCTTAAATTTTATTGTACATCAATTTCATTGTGATAACAAAATAAAAGAAAATAAATGTAACTCCCAGTCGTGTGGGAAAATTTTGTGTGACAGAATTTTTCTTCACACTATAATGATGAGATCTACGAGCGTTACCGCGATGTCGACATCGTGAAGAAAATTAAGCTCGGAAGGCTCCGGTGGGCAGGACACCTAGCTCGGATGAGCGAAGAGGATTCTGCTCGGAAAGTCCTTTGCGGTAGGATTTATGGAACACGACAGCGAGGCCGGCCAAGCCTACGCTGGAAGGATGGTGTAGACCAGGACGCCCAGAGTTTAGGGATTTCAAACTGGATGACATCGGCTCGAAATCGGGACCGGTGGAGAGACTTTTTGCGGGAGGCCAGAACCGGACCCAGGTTGTAGAGCCAAATATGATGATGATGATTTTATAAGTTAATATTCTCTGGATCAGTGTGTATACCTTTGCTGCTGACTACATGTCCCAGGTATCGTAACTCCGTTTTGCAGAACTCGCATTTGTCGGGATTGATCGTTAAGTTGGCCATCTGCAGCCTCCTGAATACCTTTCGCAGGTTATCCATGTGCTCTTCGAATGTCCTCCCGATAACGACTATGTCGTCGAGGTATGCAAACGCGTGAGGCTCCATTTCCGGTCCGATGACTCGATCGAGCGCTCGCTGGAATGTCGCGGGGGCCGAGTGCAGTCCGAAAGGCATTACGCGCCACTGGAACAGGCCACGACCGGGCACTGTGAAGGCAGCGTACTGTTTGCTCCTCTTCTCCATGGGTATCTGCCAGTATCCATTTCGTAGATCTAGGCTGCTGATGAACTTGGCACCGCGAAGCTTTTCCAAAATGTGTTGTATCCGTGGCAGAGGGTATGCATCTGGCACCGACCTTGCATTGAGCTCCCGATAGTCAATACAGAGCCTCCACTTGCCTGTCTTTTTCCGTACGAGAACTATGGGCGCGCTGTGGGGGCTATGTGAGGTTTCGATGCAACCCTTTTCCAATAACTCGTCAATTTCTTTGTTGATTATTTCCTGCATCGCTGGGTTTCGGGGGAAGTAACGTTGCTTTATTGGGCGTTCGTCTTGCATGATAATTCGGTGTTCGGTGATATTGGAAACTGCGGGTAGCTGGTCGAACCTTTTGAACTCCTGGTGTAGGAAAGCTGCAAGCTATTCCTCGTCTGTCCGTGGTGTTGTCTGAGCGATGGTGCATTGGCGGATGTGTTCTTCGGGCTCTGCTCCGTGTTGCAGTTGTACTGTCTGACCGCCGCAGCTTAGACGGGCCTCCGCCCGTGAAAAAAAGTCCAAGCCCAGGATCACATCGTCCATTGCCTGGGAGGATCAGGAACGGAAACTGGATCTCTCTATTCCCTATCCTGACATCTAGCTGTAGGGCCTCTCGAATCAGTTTGGGTATTCCTTCGGCCATTCGGACGGTCACATAAACGGGTAAACTTTTGGTTGTGCCCCTTCGCTCCTCCGCAAAACGTTCGCTTACAAAACTCTTGGTGGCCCCGGTGTCGATTGTGGCTTTTACAAGCGTTCCGCCTAGGGTGATGGTAGCGAATATCCGATTGGAATCGAATGCGAGAAAATTTACTGGGTATGAGGTGTCGGTCTTGGGGGTTCCGTGGCACCTCGGTTCCGGCGGTCCCCTTGTCCGTTTCCCGACCGTTCGACACGTTTTCGGCAGCATTCTACAGTCCGAATGTCTCGCAGGCCGCAGTCCCAGCAGAAGAGGATTTGGTCTTTAAAACGTTCCTTCGGTTTTTGCTGGCGTTGGCGAATTTCGTCGTCCAAGTGTTCCCAGAACCTGGTGGGCAGGAAGAACTGTAGAAAGTCCGCTGTAAATGCTTTCCAATTATCCCATTTTTGGTTATTGTTGCGCAACCACGACAACGCACGGTCGCGGAGTAGTTCAGGCATAGTTCTGGGCAGGAGGTCCTTGTTTACGCAGTAGGCGTCGGCGAGTTCTTCCAGCCTTTCAATGAACTGAAGAGGCTCCTTCCCTCCATCGTACCTTACCGACCATTTCCTTACTTGGTCCATTATCTGGGCGTATGATATAGTCGCCGTCTCGGTCCTGTTTCGTGTCAGAGCTACTTCAGATAGTATCGGCGATGCTGCTCTGATGGCTGCCTTTGGATCGTCGCTCCCTCTAGCTTCCGATGGGTCCAAAGTTAGTAGGGGAAATGACGATGGGCTGCGTCTGTGTTTCTCTTTTAATTCGCTTAGGCGTGTTTCGTCCTCAGACGTGACGTCTCGTCCTGAGACGTAGTTGGAAAATCTCTTCCTCAACTCTTCTAGTGCGCCGTTGTTGTCTAGTCTGAACTCGCTCATGTAGTTCTTCAGCTCCTCTTTCGATAACGTATATATCCAACTGGTCTTAACCATCTTGGTTTTATACTGGTATTATTAGATTTTTGACTTTATTAGTGTATTCTTACTAAATTCCAGGGTCCCTGCTCGGGCGCCAATTGTAACGAGGTTTTCCAGCCGGGGTAAAACTCAGTGTGACCTGGGTTCTTTGTTTATAGGGTCGTTACAATAAAAAGAAGAATAAAAAGAGAATTCGATCTTTTATTCTCTTCTTTCAGTTAACAATTATTTATTTGTGTAAATTCAAGTGTAATGTTTATGATATCCGGTCGTATCCTCGGCGGCGGTATATATATGCTGGCGAAGCGTAGTACCGGGGGCGTTGGTGTTGACTATGTGGATGGCGAGCGCGGTGTCGTTGTACTAGCGGTGGGCCCTTTGAACCCCTTTGGCTGTAGTATCAATGTTTGCTTAGGTTTGGCGTTAAGCGTGGGCGCAATGGTAAGGATATCCCTCTCGAACCATTAATGCGACGAATTTCTAGCGTTAAGCGTGTGGACGTAATGGTAAGGATATCTCTCTTGAACCATTAATGCGACGAATTTCTAGCGTTTAAGCGTGTGGACGTAATGGTAAGGATATCTCTCTTGAACCATTAATGCGACGAATTTCTATCGTTAAGCGTGTGGACGTAATGGTAAGGATATCTCTCTTGAACCATTAATGCGACGAATTTCTAGCGTTAAGCGTGTGGACGTAATGGTAAGGATATCTCTCTTGAACCATTAATGCGACGAATTTCTAGCGTTAAGCGTGTGGACGTAATGGTAAGGATATCTCTCTTGAACCATTAATGCGACGAATTTCTAGCGTAAGGCGTGTGGACGTAATGGTAAGGATATCTCTCTTGAACCATTAATTCGAGGAATTACTGAGTCTAGCGTGAAGCGTTTGGACGTAATGGTAAGGATATCTCTCTTGAACCATTAATGCGAGGAACTACTGAGTCTAGCGTGAAGCGTTTGGACGTAATGGTAAGGATATCTCTCTTGAACCATTAATGCGAGGAATTACTAAGCGAGTTGCTAGTACTAGGAATCACAGGAAGGAAAGAAGACTGGTTGTCGGAATTTCCTGCCTTTTATATGTTTTTGAATCGGTTGGAAAGGTCCTGTTATCTCTGAACCGTGGGACGATCGATGTTGTTTGGTTCCCACGGTCGGTCCGAGATCCCGTTGTTGCTATGCTCATTGTGTTTTGTTGTTCCGTTAAATCATTCGATTTTTGTGTTGTTTTGTCCAGCTCTGTACCTGTTGTTGTTGTATTCCTGCGTTGCAGAAATCAAAGCATAATTTGGGTTTTGCTTTGTTTGTCAGTGTACTGTTGTTCTGCTCATCGTGTTGTTTGTTGTTGTTGTGTCTTGGTGCGAAAATTTGTTTGCAATATGTAAATTAATTTGGGTTGCGTTGCTTAGCTCAGCTCTGTGTGTGGGTTTTGTTGTTGTTCGTGGCTCAGTTCTGTGCGTGGGTTTTGTTGTTGTTCGTGGCTCAGTTCTGTGCGTGGGTTTTGTTGTTGTTCGGCAGCGTTTTCGGGTTGTTGTTGCTGTGTTGTTCGGTATATCGCTCTTCTGTTGTTAGTACTTTTCGGGTGTTGCAATAGGTAATCTCGTTCGGTTGGTGTTGCTCGGCTCGTCTATTATTGTGCTGTTCGGTATGCCGCTCTTTTGTTGTTGGTGTTTTTTTATCAGCGTTCGATCCTGATAGGTTGATTTTCGGTGAACCCTGTCGGCTGTGTGTGTGGTGATCTGCTCTTTCTCCCACTGGGGTGGTGGTGGTTGTTTGCATTTGCCACCATCTGTATGGTTTGCCGATTTCTGTGACTTAGTCATGACTCCTCCTCAGTATTCTGCTCTCCCATGCGAGTGCAGCGTCTGTTGTTCTCCGTCTCTTTCCCCCCCCCCTTCTTAATATAAGTTTCGTACATTAAGAGTTTCTGTGTGGATGTTCGAAAGTTGCCAAAACGAGGGGAAATCTAAGAACGGCGAAATCAAATTGCTCTTGCTCTATTTGTGAGAGTTGGGAGGCTAAGAGAAATGAAATTCTATTTGTTTTGAAATGTTCTCTTAAATTTTATTGTACATCAATTTCATTGTGATAACAAAATAAAAGAAAAGAAATGTAACTCGTAGTCGTGTGGGAAAATTTTGTGTGACAGAATTTTTCTTCACACCTCCCTGTTGCTCCGGCGGACGCTGACCTGTCCCTTCCGGGTCACCATAACACTGAAACGGGTGTCTCCCTGATGGTGGAAGAACTGTAGACGGCGGAGGTTCCCCGTTCTTATTTTTGCTTTTTCCGCAATTATCCTCGCTTGCAATTCGTAGGGCCAGGCTTCTGTGGTTGTTTCGCTGCCTTGGATGATGTCGCTCCCTGTAAGCGACAGTGCGTCGCTTCGTTCGCTCTCCATGCTTGGGGTGGTGTGGTGTTCGACTCCTGGTTTCGGCCTCGGTGGTGGTGTGTATGTACTGCTGATATCCATGCCACTGTTCTCGCTGTTTAGGGTGTCGTCTTTGTTGTTGCCACTGTCGCTGCCGTTGTTGTTGCTGTGGCGGCTGCTGCTATTGCTGTTAGTACTGCTGCTGCGGTTACTACTGCTGCTGCGGCTACTACTGCTGCTGCGGCTACTACTGCTGCTGCTGCTACTACTGCTGCTTTCATAACGTCGGTGGCGACTCCTAGGACTGCGGCTTCTATTGCTGTGGCGTGGCGTTCGAGTCCTACCCCTGTGGTTGGCCTCTCGATTGTTGTTCCCTCTTTTTCCGTCGCTCAGGCCAATGTCGGGGAGTCTTATGGATGGGTCCGTGTGTTCCTTGATTACACTGGCAATTGTAACTCTTTTTCCCATGGCGCTTTCCAATGACATCTTTTGTGCTGGTGATTCGGTCCCTGTAAGTCCCCATGTCATGACTTTCTCCGCGGCTTCCAGGAGAAATACCCCACAGTCGGTCAAGTTGGGTTGTTGTGGGATTTCCACGTAGTTGCTCCGGAAGCAGTGCTGGAACTCTTGCCAGGTCCTGTGGCGTCCCTTCGTCCGGTGTTGCTGAATGGCATATCCTCTTATGATCTGCACCACTTCGTCTTGTTGTGCTGTCGCTAAGGAATCGTATACGTCGACCGTGGCGCAGTCCGGAATACCCGGGTTGGTGACCGCCACGAGATACCAGTGCTTGCGGTCACAAACGGGCACTATGGCTAGGTCGCTCTGGATGAATTTGAAGTGGCGGTCCCACCTGCTTACTAGTGCACTCCGTCTCCTGGCCACGGTCTCTTCGTCCTCTTGTGGCGTTGGCTGATATTGCTGCATTTTTGAGACTAGAAAAGTGCTGCAAATTTGGATCCTGCGTTGTTTGTCTTCGGCCAATTTTCCCAGCATCCAGCTTAGACCGACTTCCACTAGAACGTCGTTAAGGAAAACTCCTGGCCTGAGTCGACAGTAGTCTTCTAGCCGGACGTCGATGCTCCTGGGTCCGAGGGGGTACCTGCAGATTGTCTTCTTTACCAGTACGATGCGGTGTACGACCTCGTCGGTTGGTTTTGGTGCCTCCTGAGTGTTTCCGTGTTTGGACATCGTTGGTAAATTTGCTTTCTTTGCCTTCTTTACTTTAGGTGTCTGGAGATGATCGATGATCACTTGTGACTATTTTCCTTGATTAATTTTTACTCAGCACGAAAACAAGTTGCGGGACCTGTGTTCCGTTGATTTCCCTCATACTCAAGTCTCTGATGTGCCTGGCCCATTGTTGTTGTCCTGTGTTGATTGTTCGTCTTCATGGTATTCGGGAACTAGTGTTGAACTAGCATCACGTGTTCCAACGGTTTTGTTACTTTTGGTTTAGTGCTTGAATTGATGCTGATGTCGTCAAATGCCGTTTGCCTCGTGGGAGAATCGGGACAATCTCGACGTGTTGCTTGGGCTTCGGGGATAATGTTGCGGGTGCAGTCGTGTATTTGGTATGTATGTGGTCTCTCCTTGTTAGGTTTTTGCTTCCCACTGTGGCTGTTTTTTTGGAATTAATTGTCGTATGTCCATTACCTTGTGCTCTCGGTTGTGCGGCGCTGTGTTTGACGTTCTTGTTCCCTGTTCGCCAGCTATGCGACGTAATATGCCGATCGTTCTGGTGTTTGTTTTCGGGATGTTTCATTGTAGTGTCTTCGTGTCGCTGTTGTGTGTGAAGGGGAATTGTTGTTGTGACGCGGTTTGTTTTTTCTATTTCCTGTAGGCAGTTTTCATGGAAGTTTTTTAACTCATTTACGTGTGCAGTGCGATCCTTAGTCTGTCCTTGCTTTCTTAATCTTACGGTGACTGGTGAGACGAAATCCATTACGCAATAGGGTCCATCGTATCTCGGAGCTAATTTACTGGCGAATCCTTCTGCCGCCTTTGATAGATGATGTTGCTTGATTAGAACTAGTTTCCCAATCTCTGGTTTCCAGGGACGTCGCCTTAAGTTGTAGTGGCGGGCTTGGTCCTTAGCTGCTCGTTCCAGATTCCGTCGCACTATCTCGAAGATCTCCTTCATATCGGCCTCTCGATCTTCGGGAGCTTTGATTAACGTGCCTGTCCCGGGAGTTATTTCGTCATACAACGCATGCGGGAGGCTTGGTTCTCGTCCTTGCGTCAAAAAGGCTGGGCTGTACCCCGTTGAATCCTGGATGCTGGAGTTTATGGCCAGCATGACTTCGGGTAGTTTTTCGTCCCAAGTGCGCTGTTGTGCCCCTGACAGTTGGGCGATGATGGTTTTGACAGTTCGATTGGCTCGTTCAGTAGGGTTCTCTTGGGGGGTGTATGGCGCCGTGAACTGTTGGCGAACACCCATGGCCTCCAGGAACCGACGAAATCCTCTGCTGCTGAATTGTGCCCCGTTGTCTGTAATTAGGAATATTGGGACACCATACCGAGCCAGTATACGTTCGCGGAACGCCTTTTGGACCCCTTCCGTCGTTGCCCTTCGCATGGGGATTAGTTCGACCCACTTCGAAAACCGGTCAAAGAAAACTAAAAGCATAGTATTCCCGTGTTTGGATCTAGGAAGTGGTCCAACGAAGTCACTGCACAACGTGGCCCATGGTTCGTCGGCTACTTGTGTAAGCATTTTCCCTGCTGCCTGCCGTTGACTGGGCTTGTAACGCTGGCAACTTTCGCACCTTTTTACGTGCTGACGAATGTCGCGAAACATGCCCGGCCAGTAATACCGACCACATATTCGCGCTGTGGTCTTTCGAATTCCCAGGTGTCCTGCTGATGCGCTGTCGTGGTTCTCCTGTAGCACTCGACTTCGAAGCGTACTTGGTACGCACAGCTTCCATGGTGCTGTGTCCTCGTCTCCCGCGCGCTGACCTATATGTCGGTATAACTGCTGGCCTTCAATCACGTAATCCGGGAATTTAGCTGGGTTCTCTTTGACTTGATGAATCTTGTTTTGCAGCCAGTGACAGTTTGGTTGTTCCGCGTGTTCCTCGCAGGCTGTCATCAGCGTTTCGTGCGGCTGTCGTGACAGCGCGTTTGCGACGACGTTGAGTTTGCCTCGCCTGTACTGTATATCGAACGTATATTGCTGCAGTTCTAGTGCCCATCGTGCGATCCGTCCCGAAGGGCTGGATATGAAGTTAAGCCACTTGAGTGAGAGGTGGTCTGTTACCACCGTAAACTGATAACCTTCGACATACGCACGCATCTTCCTAATTCCCCATATGATGGCCAGACACTCCTTTTCGGTCGGAGAGTAGTTTTTCTCTGCGGGGTTCAGGAGCCGGCTGGCATACGCTATGACCCGTTCGTTGCCATCGATTTCTTGGGTGAGGACTGCCCCCAACCCGTAGTCACTTGCATCGGTTTGGAGAGAAAATTTCTGGGAAAAGTCGGGGCACGCCAGGATCGGAGCCTCGGTGAGTTTTTCCTTGAGAGTTTCGAATGCCTTCTGTTGTTCTTCTCCCCACTTCCAGTGCTTCCCTTTCTTTAGCAAATTTGTCATTGGTCGTACGGTCTCGGCGAAGTCTGGGACAAAACGTCGGTACCACGAAGCGATGCCCAAATACCGACGCACTTCTCGAACACTTCGGGGCGGTTGGAGCTCCTTGATAGCCGCTACTTTGTCTGGATCAGTGTGTATACATTTGCTGCTGACTACATGTCCCAGGTATCGTATCTCCGTTTTGCAGAACTCGCATTTGTCGGGATTGATCGTTAAGTTGGCCATCTGCACCCGTCTGAATACCTTTCGCAGGTTCTCCATGTGCTCTTCGAATGTCCTCCCGATAACGACTATGTCGTCGAGGTATGCAAACGCGTGAGGCTCCATTTCCGGTCCGATGACTCGATCGAGCGCTCGCTGGAATGTCGCGGGGGCCGAGTGCTGTCCGAATGGCATTACGCGCCACTGGAACAGGCCATAACCGGGCACTGTGAAGGCAGTGTACTGTTTGCTCCTCTTCTCCATGGGTATCTGCCAGTATCCATTTCGTAGATCTCCGCTGCTGATGAACTTGGCACCGCGAAGCTTTTCCAAAATGTGTTGTATCCGTGGCAGAGGGTATGCATCTGGCACCGACCTTGCATTGAGCTCCCGATAGTCAATACAGAGCCTCCACTTGCCTGTCTTTTTCCGTACGAGAACTATGGGCGCGCTGTGGGGGCTATATGAGGGTTCGATGCACCCCTTTTCCAATAACTCGTCAATTTCTTTGTTGATTATTTCCTGCATCGCTGGGTTTCGGGGGAAGTAACGTTGCTTTATTGGGCGTTTGTCCTGCATGATAATTCGGTGTTCGGTGATATTGGAAACTGCGGGTAGCTGGTCGAACCTTTTGAACTCCTGGTGTAGGAAAGCGGCAAGCTTTTCCTCGTCTGTCCGTGGTGTTGTCTGAGCGATGGTGCATTGGCGGATGTGTTCTGCGGGCTCTGCTCCGTGTTGCAGTTGTACTGTCTGACCGCCGCAGCTTAGACGGGCCTCCGCCCGTGACAAAAAGTCCAAGCCCATGATCACATCGTCCATTGCATCTGGGAGGATCAGGAACGAAAACTGGATCTCTCTATTCCCTATCCTGACATCTAGCTGTAGGGCCTCTCGAATCAGTTTGGGTGTTCCTTCGGCCATTCGGACGGTCACATCAACGGATAAACTTTTGGTTGTGCCGGTCTTGGGGGTTCCGTGGCACCTCGGTTCCGGCGGTCCCCTTGTCCGTTTCCCGACCGTTCGACCCGTTTTCGGCAGCATTCTACAGTCCGAATGTCTCGCAGGCCGCAGTCCCAGCAGAAGAGGATTTGGTCTTTAAAACGTTCCTTCGGTTTTTGCTGGCGTTGGCGAATTTCGTCGTCCAAGTGTTCCCAGAACCTGGTGGGCAGGAAGAACTGTAGAAAGTCCGCTGTAAATGCTTTCCAATTATCCCATTTTTGGTTATTGTTGCGGAACCACGACAACGCACGGTCGCGGAGTAGTTCAGGCATAGTTCTGGGCAGGAGGTCCTTGTTTACGCAGTAGGCGTCGGCGAGTTCTTCCAGCCTTTCAATGAACTGAAGAGGCTCCTTCCCTCCATCGTACCTTACCGACCATTTCCTTACTTGGTCCATTATCTGGGCGTATGATATAGTCGCCGTCTCGGTCCTGTTTCGTGTCAGAGCTACTTCAGATAGTATCGGCGATGCTGCTCTGATGGCTGCCTTTGGATCGTCGCTCCCTCTAGCTTCCGATGGGTCCAAAGTTAGTAGGGGAAATGACGATGGGCTGCGTCTGTGTTTCTCTTTTAATTCGCTTAGGCGTGTTTCGTCCTCAGACGTGACGTCTCGTCCTGAGACGTAGTTGGAAAATCTCTTCCTCAACTCTTCTAGTGCGCCGTTGTTGTCTAGTCTGAACTCGCTCATGTAGTTCTTCAGCTCCTCTTTCGATAACGTATATATCCAACTGGTCTTAACCATCTTGGTTTTATACTGGTATTATTAGATTTTTGACTTTATTAGTGTATTCTTACTAAATTCCAGGGTCCCTGCTCGGGCGCCAATTGTAACGAGGTTTTCCAGCCGGGGTAAAACTCAGTGTGACCTGGGTTCTTTGTTTATAGGGTCGTTACAATAAAAAGAAGAATAAAAAGAGAATTCGATCTTTTATTCTCTTCTTTCAGTTAACAATTATTTATTTGTGTAAATTCAAGTGTAATGTTTATGATATCCGGTCGTATCCTCGGCGGCGGTATATATATGCTGGCGAAGCGTAGTACCGGGGGCGTTGGTGTTGACTATGTGGATGGCGAGCGCGGTGTCGTTGTACTAGCGGTGGGCCCTTTGAACCCCTTTGGCTGTAGTATCAATGTTTGCTTAGGTTTGGCGTTAAGCGTGGGCGCAATGGTAAGGATATCCCTCTCGAACCATTAATGCGACGAATTTCTAGCGTTAAGCGTGTGGACGTAATGGTAAGGATATCTCTCTTGAACCATTAATCCGACGAATTTCTAGCGTTTAAGCGTGTGGACGTAATGGTAAGGATATCTCTCTTGAACCATTAATGCGACGAATTTCTATCGTTAAGCGTGTGGACGTAATGGTAAGGATATCTCTCTTGAACCATTAATGCGACGAATTTCTAGCGTTAAGCGTGTGGACGTAATGGTAAGGATATCTCTCTTGAACCATTAATGCGACGAATTTCTAGCGTTAAGCGTGTGGACGTAATGGTAAGGATATCTCTCTTGAACCATTAATGCGACGAATTTCTAGCGTAAGGCGTGTGGACGTAATGGTAAGGATATCTCTCTTGAACCATTAATTCGAGGAATTACTGAGTCTAGCGTGAAGCGTTTGGACGTAATGGTAAGGATATCTCTCTTGAACCATTAATGCGAGGAACTACTGAGTCTAGCGTGAAGCGTTTGGACGTAATGGTAAGGATATCTCTCTTGAACCATTAATGCGAGGAATTACTAAGCGAGTTGCTAGTACTAGGAATCACAGGAAGGAAAGAAGACTGGTTGTCGGAATTTCCTGCCTTTTATATGTTTTTGAATCGGTTGGAAAGGTCCTGTTATCTCTGAACCGTGGGACGATCGATGTTGTTTGGTTCCCACGGTCGGTCCGAGATCCCGTTGTTGCTATGCTCATTGTGTTTTGTTGTTCCGTTAAATCATTCGATTTTTGTGTTGTTTTGTCCAGCTCTGTACCTGTTGTTGTTGTATTCCTGCGTTGCAGAAATCAAAGCATAATTTGGGTTTTGCTTTGTTTGTCAGTGTACTGTTGTTCTGCTCATCGTGTTGTTTGTTGTTGTTGTGTCTTGGTGCGAAAATTTGTTTGCAATATGTAAATTAATATGGGTTGCGTTGCTTGGCTCAGCTCTGTGTGTGGGTTTTGTTGTTGTTCGTGGCTCAGTTCTGTGCGTGGGTTTTGTTGTTGTTCGTGGCTCAGTTCTGTGCGTGGGTTTTGTTGTTGTTCGTGGCTCAGTTCTGTGCGTGGGTTTTGTTGTTGTTCGGCAGCGTTTTCGGGTTGTTGTTGCTGTGTTGTTCGGTATATCGCTCTTCTGTTGTTAGTACTTTTCGGGTGTTGCAATAGGTAATCTCGTTCGGTTGGTGTTGCTCGGCTCGTCTATTATTGTGCTGTTCGGTATGGCGCTCTTTTGTTGTTGGTGTTTTTTTATCAGCGTTCGATCCTGATAGGTTGATTTTCGGTGAACCCTGTCGGCTGTGTGTGTGGTGATCTGCTCTTTCTCCCACTGGGGTGGTGGTGGTTGTTTGGATTTGCCACCATCTGTATGGTTTGCCGATTTCTGTGACTTAGTCATGACTCCTCCTCAGTATTCTGCTCTCCCATGCGAGTGCAGCATCTGTGGTTCTCCGTCTCTTTCCCCCCTTCTTAATATAAGTTTCGTACATTAAGAGTTTCTGTGTGGATGTTCGAAAGTTGCCAAAACGAGGGGAAATCTAAGAACGGCGAAATCAAATTGCTCTTGCTCTATTTGTGAGAGTTGGGAGGCTAGGAGAAATGAAATTCTATTTGTTTTGAAATGTTCTCTTAAATTTTATTGTACATCAATTTCATTGTGATAACAAAATAAAAGAAAATAAATGTAACTCCCAGTCGTGTGGGAAAATTTTGTGTGACAGAATTTTTCTTCACACTATAATGATGAGATCTACGAGCGTTACCGCGATGTCGACATCGTGAAGAAAATTAAGCTCGGAAGGCTCCGGTGGGCAGGACACCTAGCTCGGATGAGCGAAGAGGATTCTGCTCGGAAAGTCCTTTGCGGTAGGATTTATGGAACACGACAGCGAGGCCGGCCAAGCCTACGCTGGAAGGATGGTGTAGACCAGGACGCCCAGAGTTTAGGGATTTCAAACTGGATGACATCGGCTCGAAATCGGGACCGGTGGAGAGACTTTTTGCGGGAGGCCAGAACCGGACCCAGGTTGTAGAGCCAAATATGATGATGATGATTTTATAAGTTAATATTCTCTAAAAGTTGGTTCATCAAAAATTGTTTCTTTTAAAGTGTATTCAATAAAAATAAATTTTTGGGAAAATGTACTCAAAATTATGTTGTGCATTATGCTATTTCTTAAAAAATAATAATGTAGTTTTAGATTGAAGAATTTATTTTGATCTTCCTCGTATAATCTCTAGTAGTGGTGATTGGATGACGCGGCTCGTCAAAAGGATTTGTGTAGGTATGATGTGGTTCCTTGGGGTTGATAATTTGTCTGTGCGGAAAGTTTCGCTGGAACTACTACTTAAAGGTCTTAGTATCCTTAGTGAGTTCGTCTTGTCTCAATTTTGATGTTCCAAAAATTATTCAAATTTTATACAAAATTTGGAATATTCAACTGTCTGTGTTATCGGATAGGAAAAAGTTTCGTCATTTGCTACGAGTCGGTGTTTGCAGGATATGAAAATATTTTTAAATTTGTTTAGTGCGCGGTTCGCAGGATCGCCATGTGCTAATATACGATGGTAATAAACGATGGATTGTATGTATAAGCAGTAAGAGTAATGCTGTCAAGTGTTATAGTGTTCTTGTATGTGAGCTCTGCAATCAGCTGCTTTGCAAATCGAACTTAGTCACATGAAAAGCGTGTAGAAGAAAAGATACAGTTGTCTCCCAAACGCCGCTATGCACGGTCGTGCTGCTCGCCAGGGCACGCGAGTTGAAAAAAAAATAAACAACTGCGTCGTGTTGTGTGGTTGCGTTAACAACCAACGGTTCGCGTGATCGGCCAAACAATAAGTGCAAAGTGCAGTGTGTGCGTTCGTGCGCCCCATCATCAACAGCGCAGCTAAAGAATTTAGTGAAACGTAACGGCAGTTTTTTTATGATCTAGTTCTTTAGCTATAAGAATAACGGATTGTGAGTGTTTGTTTCTTTTGGTGAGTTAACTCATTTTGTCGTGAAGGCATAACACTGGCGACAATTTGTGTTAATAATCCAATTTGAGACATACTCTTCTCAATTCGGTTAAAAAAAGCGGTAAGTTGTGTTTTGTGTGTTTGTTTTGACGTGACAACGTCTCAAGGTTTAACATTTGTTCAGAAACTCAAATGTTAAGTGATACAGTGCTCACACTGTTGTGAGACACTGTTAAGTGAGACACTGCTAAATGTCATTATTGTGGGAACTAAGCCATTTCTCAAGCGATTTGTATGAAATTCGGTATGTAGGGGTCACTATTTAACAGATGTAAGGGAACGTTTTTAACAGATGTTAGGGAACGTTTTTAACAGAAGTTAGGAAACGTTTTTAACAGATGTTAGGGAACGTTTTTAACAGATGTTATGTTTCGTTTTTAACAGATGTTATGTCAAAATTTTAATATCCACTGGGATTTGGTTAAAGGAACTAGAATTTTTTGAACTAAGCTATTTCTTAAGCGATTCGAATGAAATTCGGTATGTAGGACTAAGATGCGACTGTAAGACTTGTTCCTATGGAAATTCTGTGATCTGGCCAATAAGGTCTGTAATTTTGTTGACAAATTAATTTCTCAAGCGATTCGTATGAAATTCGGTTTGTAGGACTAAGATGCGACTATAAGACTTATTTCTATGGAAATTCTAGAATACGATCAATATGGTCTGGAATTTCTGGAGCAAATCAATTTCTCAAGCGATTCGCATGAAAGTCGGTATGTAGGACAAAGATGCGACTAGAAGACTTGTTCCTATGGAAATTCTGTGATCTGGCCAATAAGGTCTGGAATTTGGTTGACAAAGTAATTTCTCAAGCGATTCGTATGAAATTCGGTATGTAGGACTAAGATGCGACTATAAGACACTTATTTCTATGGAAATTCTGGAATATGATCAATATGGTCTGGAATGTCTGGAGCAAATCAATTTCTCAAGCGATTCGCATGAAATTCGGAATGTAGGACTAAGTTGCGACTATAAGACTTATTTCTATTGAAATTCTGGAATATGATCAATATGGTCTGGAATTTCTGGAAAAAAGCAATTTTTCAAGCAATTCCCATGAAATTCGGAATGTAGGACTACGACTTCTTCCTATGGAAATTCTGGACTATGATCAATATGGTCTGGATTTTCTGGAGCAAATCCATTTCTAAAGCGATTTGCATGAAATTCGGAATGTAGGACTAAGATGCGACTATAAGACACTTATTTCTATGGAAATTCTGGAATATAATCAATATGGTCTGGAATTTCTGGAGCAAATCAATTTCTCAAGCTATTCGCATGAAATTCGGAATGTAGGACTAAGATGCGACTATAAGACTTTTTTCTGCGGAAATTTTGGGATATGATCCTTATGGTGTGGAATTTCTAGAACAAAGCAATTTCTCAAGCGATTCGCATAAAATTCAGAATGTAGGACTAAGATGCGACTATAAGGCTTCTTCCTATGGAAATCCTAGGATATGGATCAATAGGATATCGCCCACAATGTCAAAAAAAAATTGCACTCCAACCGCGCGGAAAGATTACATGCACTCATTTTTTTAACAGCTTTTATTTCTCCTACTACTATCGACGCAACTGCATTACTGTTTTTGGGCAGTGATATGCAAATCCAATATGCAATATGCACCCACCCCACAATAAATTGTTATGAACATTTAGATCAGCTTTTAAATTATTTATTCTGTTGTATTTGATGTGATTGATGATGATGTATGTGATTTCAATAACATACAATCAAGTTCATAGCTTGAGCAGAACGAAACAAACATATTTAGTAGTAGGCTGCGGTCAAGAATTCAGCCGCTGCACGGTTTATGCTGCATGTTGGGCAAAAATTTACTTTTCCAGCCAATGCAGTAAAGAAAAATCGGCTACGCAGCCACTTTAAATTGGATGCAAATAGCAAAATGTAAATGTCAAATTGTCGCCCTACAAGCAGACTATAAGTCGGTTTAAAATGTAGCCGCAATTTCGTGCATACCGACTGCCTGCCATTTTTTTGCGCAGCTACTTAATTCATTACCGCAGCAGTAGTGATAGAATAGTCTCTGTTCATTTTCTATCGGTGCTCTGCTCTGCTCGTTCTATCACCATTGCATAAAGTGATACAGTGCTCTCGTGTTGGTCGTCTTACAGAAAAAAAAAATATTTCTATAAGTTACAAAAAAGAGGCATATCGCTTATCTTATCCTAACTCATGTTTACAGTAACTAGAGTAAATAACTCTTCGATCAATAACAGAAGGGAGAGACCCATGCAAAAGAAATTTAATGATGAATAATTGGCTTGCATGCTTCAAAGCGACATTCTTCTCTCTTCAAATTTAATTTCTCTTCAATTTTGTAATGACATTTCTTTTCGATTTGTTCGATTTTAGATTTTGTTCGTTGTTTGACAAAAAAAAAGATAGAAAGATTCTTGTATAAATACAAGAGTGGGCAGCTGGTGTTGGTTGCAACTTTTTCTTTTTGAAGAGCAGTTCCGTTCGCGGTGCACGCCTAGCGTTGCGCTTGCCAGCTCGCCAGTTTGAGGGAGGGGGTTCTTGCGTCGGGCCTGCTCGACTGTCGTCATCATAAAAATTGCGTGCACGGTGTTTTGGGGCAGCAGTAGGGAAAGGGGGGAAGTAGCGAAGGGAGAAAGAGAGAAAAAAAACAGAAATGGAAGCGTACCCGTAATGGTAGGCATGATCCCACCCGACTTTAAATAAAACATGAGTAAGGTTCGTATTCCGAGCTCTAAAGACCACTAATTCAAATTGCTTTATTCTCACTCGTATTAATTTGTTGGGATATTATAGCTAAGTTAGTCAAATAAAATTTCATACTCTTAGTTAGAATGATTAAAATCAGAGTAATAGTTTATTATTATGATTCCTTTTAGCGTGTTTAAACAACGTAGTAATGTCCACCATATAAGTTGAATTCAGCGAGAGAAAAAAATTGTATTCCAATAAATTTCCAGGGTTGGTAACCCTTTGCCTTTATGGATTGAACAAGTACACGATTTGTCTTTTTAAATCCGAATTAAGCAAAGAAAAAAAAATTCATCGAACTCTTTTTTTTTTTTTTTTTGTAAGTATACGATTTGATTTACATTAAATTTAAATTAAGCCGGGAATTAGGTACCCATTGGTATCCATATACTTCTATATTTAGATACATAATAGCGACAAAAAGAATAAAATGTGTACTTAAATTAATCAAGGAATTTGGTACCCATCGGTATCCATGTGCTTATATATTTTAATATATAATATCGATAAAGAATGAAATGAGTACTTAAATTAATCAAAGAATTTGGTACCCATCGGTATCCAAGTGCTTATCTATTTAAATATATATTATCGATGAAGAATGAAATGTGTACTTAAAGTAATCAAGGAATTTGGTACCCTTCGGTATCCATGTACTTATATATTTAAATATATAGTAGCGACAAAAGAATTAAATGTGTACTTAAAGTAATCAAGGAATTTGGTACCCATCCATTGGTATCCATTGGTATCCATTGGTATCCAAGTGCTTTTATATTTAAATATATATTATCGATAAAAATGAAATGAAAATGACCAAGGAAATGAGATTATCAACGGCATTTAGAATTACCACTCTGAAATAATAGCAAGTTTTTAGTTACTTGGACAATCGGTACTTATCTGCATCTCCATCGCCAGCGCTGTCGACGAACATGTGAAGTCGTTGCTTACTGAAATTTTCTTTTAAAATTACATTATTAGAGTTAAACCGAATTCTATAACCCATTATATTGGGGTGGTTTTTTTTTTTTTTTTTTTTTTTTTGTTTGTTATCGGATCACCAAAGGGGTGACCAAATTTGGGGTCGTGTAGGGTTGGTGCTGCTGCACGGCAGCCCGGTGGTGGCGTATTACCACTGATGAAATGGGTTAGTGCTGCTGCACTGCTTCTGCACGGCAGCTCGGTGGTGGCGTATTACCACTGATGAAATGGGTTGGTGCTGCTGCACTGCTGCTGCACGGCAGCCCGGTGTTGGCGTATTACCACTGATGAAATGGGTTGGTGCTGCTGCACGGCAGCCCGATGGTGGCGTATTACCGCTGATGAAATGGGTTGGTGCTGCTGCACTGCTGCTGCAGGGCAGCTCGGTGGTGGCGTATTACCACTGATGAAATGGGTTGGTGCTGCTGCACTGCTGCTGCACGGCAGCCCGGTGTTGGCGTATTACCACTGATGAAATGGGTTGGTGCTGCTGCACGGCAGCCCGATGGTGGCGTATTACCGCTGATGAAATGGGTTGGTGCTGCTGCACTGCTGCTGCAGGGCAGCCCGATGGTGGCGTATTACCGCTGATTAATCCAGTTAAAGGCAAAAACGATCGAAAGATTGAATAATGTAGAGATATTTAATACACTTTTGTGCTAGTTAAGCATTGACTTCCTAAACTCTTAATGTTGAAATTGAAAACTTTCCGATAACACCATTAAATTTATCTGTATATTCACAGAATTTTCGCGATTTTGCATTTGCAGGGTGATGGCAAAATTAATTAATTTAAATATTCCGTTGAAGATATAAGCGTGCTCACAAATTTTTTTTTTCAACACTATTTTTGTCACACCACCCTCATTTCATTTTAAGCAACAATATTTACATGTACACACTTTTCGGACATATAATCTTTAAATGAAATCAATAATTCTTGTGTTGGTTTAAATTTGCGTGACTCGTTTTAAGGTTTTCCACATCATGCAGTTAACGTGATCACTCCGAGAATCTCAGTTTGTAACTCGTATTGAAATGTAAGTACAGTATTTTAAATTATCAACAGGTAATTCCAAGATGATGGAAACCACTTTAAAGCGAAAAAAAAACAATATACTGCCGAAGATGGGCACGCCAACCAAAAAAACTCAACTAAATCGTGATCCGGACAAACAGTCACCGCACCGGTCAGCAAGTGGATCACAACTCGTTGTTGCACTTTACGTTCTTCTTTGAGTATGCTTTTTCCAGACGCATACCAAAACTGTTCGCTGCAACGGCGAGACAGTTGCCAATGCGTAAGAAGGGGATGGGGAGTGACGCCACCACCCAAAGCGAAAACAAATATCTATAACAATACTGCAATACAATATTATTATGTATACAGAAAATTATGCATCTGATATCGCCTGATTTGACGAAATAGATGATAATGCGCAAAAATGGTATGGGGAGTGACGCCACCAACCCAAAGCCAAAACGAATATACATAATAATAATGCAATACAATATTATTATATATGCGAACATTTTATTGGCGAACAAACTAGGGTTGGAAGGGGTTTCCCAAAGTAAACAATTATCATTGATTCCCAGTGTCCGCTAGAAAACTGATAATGAGCGTGAACAGTGTTCAGAGCTTCATTAGCTGGAAACGGACTATTCAGGTGCCTTGCACTTCTGTAGATCCTTTGCATGATACACGCCTAAGAGTTTTCCTTTCGCATTTTCGATCTCATAATAGGCTGTGCCTAACTTTTTCCTTACTTTGGACTTGACGAAAGTTGGGGCCAATTTGGCACTAAACCTTTTTCCTGCGTTACTTTGTACAAAGTTACGACTAAAAACTTCTTCTCCGACATCGAACGTAATGGGCCTAGAGCAAATTGTAACGTTGGGAGTTTTTATCGTGTGCAATGTTCATGTTTTCTTTGGCCTTTTGCCTAAGTAGCGCAAACGCATCTTGACGAGCCAAACGAGAGTCTTCCTCTGAGGAAAGTAATTTCAAGTTCCGCAGTAGTTGATAGTCCGAGCCATGCGTAATCATGTTTTGTCCGAAAACGAGATAATACGAAGTGGATCCGGTGGACTGGTGGATGGTGTTCCAAAGGGAACAAGAAATGGCACTCACGTTTAAGTCCCAAGACGTGTGATCCTTGCCGAGATATGCCCTGATCGAAGATAAGATTGATCGGTTCACCCTTTCCGATGAGTTTGCTTGGAGAGAATAGATAGCAGTGCACATATGCGATATGCCATACTTAGTCAAGAACGATTCAAACAAGTTATACTTGAATTGGAATCCATTATCAGACAAGATAGTCTGAGGAAATCCGCAGAAATGAAAGATATTTTCCTCAAGGAAATTACAAATGCCAGGGGAAGTAAACTGTTTGAGGGGTTTCAAAAAGGGAAACTTCGTTAAATGATAAAGCACAATGAACAATCCCATATATTCCCATGTTTGGATCTGCGGTAAGGTGCCAACAGGTCTATATACAACCTTTGGAAAGGACGATCAGCAGTCAATGGTCTTCCCATTGGTGGTCTGAGAACAATGTTCGGACTTTTAACACAACGACAAATTTCGCACTGCGTGACATAGTCTTGTTTTACCATGCCAGGCCAAAAGAGATGACGACGAAGTTTTTCAAGCGTTTGTGCAATTCCGCAATGGGCGGAGGTTGTTGAATTATGCGCATGACTCAAAACTTCAGCCGTTAAACCTGCCGGCACCCACAATTTCCATGAATTCGATTCTTGGTCCATATTCCCAGCAGCATACTCATTTCGTTTGTAGATGTAGTTATCGACAATCTTCAAGTCGGGAAACTGTTTGATTTTCAGCGATCTTCTCTTTCAACTCGTTGTACTCAACAGAGGAGAATTGATCAGAGGACAAGTCAATCATCGGTTCTACATTTTCTATTGCATTCACTTCGTAACCTTTGCGTGATAGAGCATTGGCAACAACGTTTTCCGAACCACGACGGAGTTTTATTGAAAAAACAAAACCTTGAAGCTTGAGCGCCCATCTAGCGAGTCTGCCACTAAGGTCTTTTTGGTTCATTAACCATTGAAGGCTAGCGTGATCGGTTATGTTCGAAAACTCTTGTCCTTCAACATAGCAACGGAATTTCTTTACGCTTTGAACAGCTGCAAGGCATTTCTGCTCTGTCACTGAATAATTTCTCTGTGCCTTATTCAATTTTTGCGAAAAATACACAATCGGTGCTTCGATGCCTTCATTGTTCAATTGGGCTAGAACGCTTCCGATTCCCCATTGACTTGCATCGCAGACAATTGTAAAAGGACGAGAATAATCTGGAGTGGCCAGAAAAGGGGCTGTAGTCAGCAACGATTTCAATTCATCAAAAGCAATTTGCGCTTGCGGATTCCATTCAAACTTTCTGCTCTTTTTCAAAAGCTCGGTGAGCGGACAAGTAACAGTTGAAAAGTTAGGAATGAATCGCCTGTACCACCCTGCTAGTCCTAAGAAACGACGCATTTGCCGAATAGAGGTGGGAACAGGAAAGTCAGGAATCGCGGTAATCTTATCTGTGTCAGTTTTCAAAGTTCCATTCCCTATAATAAAACCTAAATATTTGACCTCTTACATGCAAAATTTACTTTTGCTGATATTGATCGTAAGCCCAGCCTTTTTTATCAGAAATGCAAACTTCTTGTAGCAGACACAGATGTTCGTCGAAAGTTTCAGACAACACGAGCAGATCGTCCAGGTAGACGAAGACTTTTTCACGCAAGGTATTCGGAATGACACGATCTATTAGTCTTCACATGGTTTGTGGTGCATTGCACAGTCCGAAAGGCATTACCTTATATTGGTAAAGGGGCCGGTTCGGTACCGTGAACGCAGTCTGACAACGAGAGTTTTTCTCTAAAGGTATTTGCCAGAAGGCATCCTTTAGATCCAAGCTACAAATGAATCTTGCCTTCGGTAGTCGGCTCAGCATTCCATCAATATGAGGCAATGGGTATGCATCCTTCAAGGTAACGGAGTTGACTTTGCGAGAATCCAGACACAATCTGACTTTGCCAGGTTTTCTAACTAGAACGACTGGTGAACTCCAAGGACTACTGGATTCATCGATTATTTCTAATTGAAGCATGCGATCGATTTCTTTAAACATTTCCTTTTCCACGTTTGGGGAAATAGGATAAAAGCGTTGTTTAATAGGCTTCGCCTATTACATGTTCGATTAGGTTCATTCTACCAAGTCCTTCCTCTTCGAAAGATGGGAACGTTTTCTTGACATTTTCCAACTTTTGCGTCTGGATTTCCGACAAGTCGTGCAGAGCCACGACTGGTTCACTCATGTTAATCTCCGAGATAATATTTGGAGCTAACTGGAAGGCCCTCCAGAAATCTACTCCCAAGTACAAATTTTGCGATAAAGTCGGTACAAGGAAAAGTTTTTTTTAATGCGTTTCTTCGCGAAAAGTAACATCGGTCAAGATATTGCCCAGTACTGGTTGTCGTTTTCCCTCAGCGGTACTAACACGATGGGCACGCCAACCAAAAAAAACCCAACTAAATCGTGATCCGGACTAACAGTCGGCACGTTCGCACCGGTCAGTAAATAGATCACAACTCGTTGTTGCACTTTACGTTCTTCTTTGAGTATGCTTTTTCCAGACGCATACCAAAACTGTTCGCTGCAACGGCGAGACAGTTGCCAATGCGTAAGAAGGGGATGGGGAGTGACGCCACCACCCAAAGCGAAAACGAATATCTATAACAATACTGCAATACAATATTATTATGTATACAGAAAATTATGCATCTGATATCGCCTGATTTGACAAAATAGATGATAATGCGCAAAAATGGGATGGGGAGTGACGCCACCAACCCAAATCCAAAACGAATATACATAATAATAATGCAAGACAATATTATTATATATGCGAACATTTTATTGGCGAACAAACTAGGGTTTCCAGGGGTTTCCCAAAGTAAACAATTATCATTGATTCCCAGTGTCCGCTAGAAAACTGATAATGAGCGTGAACAGTGTTCAGAGCTTTATTAGCTGGAAACGGACTATTCAGGCGCCTTGCACTTCTGTAGATCCTTTGCATGATACACGCCTAAGAGTTTTCCTTTCGCATTTTCGATCTCTTAATATGCTGTGCCTAACTCTTTCCCTACTTTGGACTTGACGAAAGTTGGGGCCAATTTGGCACTAAACCTTTTTCCTGCGTTACTTTGTACAAAGTTACGACTAAAAACTTCTTCTCCGACATCGAACGTAATGGGCCTAGATCGCAAATTGTAACGTTGGGAGTTTTTATCGTGTGCAATGTTCATGTTTTCTTTGGCCTTTTGCCTAAGTAGCGCAAACGCATCTTGACGAGCCAAACGAAACGGGGGGTCTTGCGTCGGGCCTGCTCGACTGTCGTCATCATAAAAATTGCGTGCACGGGGTTTCGGGGCAGCAGTAGGGAAAGGGGGAAGTAGCAAAGGGAGAAAGAGAGAGAAAAAAAATACCAGAAATGGAAGCGTACCCGTAATGGTAGGCATGATCCCACCCGACTTTAGCCTAGGGAGACTTCAACGTACAGCTTACAGGATTAAATAAAACATGAGTAAGGTTCGTATTCCGGTCTCTAAAGACCACTAATTTAAATTGCTTTATTCTCACTCGTATTAATTCGTTGGGATATTATAGCTAAGTTAGTCAAATAAAATTTCATACTCTTAGTTAGAATGATTAAAATCAGAGTAATAGTTTATTATTATGATTCCTTTTAGCGTGTTTAAACAACGTAGTAATGTCCACCATATAAGTTGAATTCAGCGAGAAAAAAAAATTGTATACCAATAAATTTCCAGGGTTGGTAACCCTTTGCCTTTATGGATTGAACAAGTACACGATTTGTCTTTTTAAATCCGAATTAAGCAAAGAAAAAAAATTCATCAAACTCTTTTTTTTTTTTTGTAAGTATACGATTTGATTTACATTAAATTTAAATTAAGCCAGGAATTAGGTACCCATTGGTATCCATATACTTCTATATTTAGATACATAATAGCGACAAAAAGAATAAAATGTGTACTTAAATTAATCAAGGAATTTGGTACCCATCGGTATCCATGTGCTTATATATTTTAATATATAATATCGATAAAGAATGAAATGAGTACTTAAATTAATCAAAGAATTTGGTACCCATCGGTATCCATGTGCTTATATATTTAAATATATATTATCGATGAAGAATGAAATGTGTACTTAAAGTAATCAAGGTATTTGGTACCCATCGGTATCCAAGTGCTTATATACTTAAATATATATTATCGATGAAGAATGAAATGTGTACTTAAAGTAATCAAGGAATTTGGTACCATTCGGTATACATGTACTGATATATTTAAATATATAATAGCGTCAAAAGAATTAAATGTGTACTTAAATTAATCAAAAGGAATTTGGTACCCATCGATATCCAAGTGCTTATATATTTAAATATATAATATCGATAAAGAATGAAAAGTGTACTTAAAGTAATCAAGAAATTTGGTACCCTTCGGTATCCATGTACTTATGTATATATTTAAATATATAGTAGCGACAAAAGAATGAAATGTGTACTTAAAGTAATCAAGAAATTTGGTACCCTTCGGTATCCATGTACTTATGTATATATTTAAATATATAGTAGCGACAAAAGAATGAAATGTGTACTTAAAGTAATCAAGGAATTTGGTACCCATCCATTGGTATACATTGGTATCCATTGGTATCCAAGTGCTTTTATATTTAAATATATATTATCGATAAAAATGAAATGAAAATGACCAAGGAAATGAGATTATCAACGGCATTTAGAATTACCACTCTGAAATAATAGCAAGTTTTTAGTTACTTGGACAATCGGTACTTATCTGCATCTCCATCGCCAGCGCTGTCGACGAACATGTGAAGTCGGTCGTTGCTTACTGAAATTTTCTTTTAAAATTACATTATTAGAGTTAAACCGAATTCTATAACCCATTATATTGGGGTG
The DNA here is from genome assembly GCA_947095585.1 of Nephrocerus scutellatus. Taxonomy (NCBI): domain Eukaryota; kingdom Metazoa; phylum Arthropoda; class Insecta; order Diptera; family Pipunculidae; genus Nephrocerus; species Nephrocerus scutellatus. The sequence continues at coordinate 69,184,930 of OX352763.1, forward strand.
GTTTTTTTTTTTTTTTTTTTTTTGTTTGTTATCGGATCACCAAAGGGGTGACCAAATTTGGGGTCGTGTAGGGTTGGTGCTGCTGCACGGCAGCCCGGTGGTGGCGTATTACCACTGATAAAATGGGTTAGTGCTGCTGCACTGCTGCTGCAGGGCAGCTCGGTGGTGGCGTATTACCACTGATGAAATGGATTGGTGCTGCTGCACTGCTGCTGCACGGCAGCCCGGTGTTGGCGTATTACCACTGATGAAATCGGTTGGTGCTGCTGCACTGCAGCCCGATGGTGGCGTATTACCGCTGATGAAATGGGTTGGTGCTGCTGCACTGCTGCTGCACGGCAGCCCGATGGTGGCGTATTACCGCTGATTAATCCAGTTAAAGGCAAAAACGATCGAAAGATTGAATAATGTAGAGATATTTAATACACTTTTGTGCTAGTTAAGCATTGACTTCCTAAACTCTTAATGTTGAAATTGAAAACTTTCCGATAACACCATTAAATTTATCTGTATATTCACAGAATTTTCGCGATTTTCATTTGCAGGGTGATGGCAAAATTAATTAATTTAAATATTCCGTTGAAGATATAAGCGTGCTCACAAATTTTTTTTTTTCAACACTATTTTTGTCACACCACCCTCATTTCATTTTAAGCAACAATATTTACATGTACACACTTTTCGGACATATAATCTTTAAATGAAATCAATAATTCTTGTGTTGGTTTAAATTTGCGTGACTCGTTTTAAGGTTTTCCACATCATGCAGTTAACGTGATCACTCCGAGAATCTCAGTTTGTAACTCGTATTGAAATGTAAGTACAGTATTTTAAATTATCAACAGGTAATTCCAAGATGATGGAAACCACTTTAAAGCGAAAAAAAAAACAATATACTGCCGAAGATGGGCACGCCAACCAAAAAAACTCAACTAAATCGTGATCCGGACAAACAGTCACCGCACCGGTCAGCAAGTGGATCACAACTCGTTGTTGCACTTTACGTTCTTCTTTGAGTATTCTTTTTCCAGACGCATACCAAAACTGTTCGCTGCAACGGCGAGACAGTTGCCAATGCGTAAGAAGGGGATGGGGAGTAACGCCATCACCCAAAGCGAAAACGAATATCTATAACAATACTGCAATACAATATTATTATGTATACAGAAAATTATGCATCTGATATCGCCTGATTTGACGAAATAGATGATAATGCGCAAAAATGGGATGGGGAGTGACGCCACCAACCCAAAGCGAAATCGAATATATATAACAATACTGCAATACAATATTATTATGTATACCGAAAATTATGCATCTGATATCGCCTGATTTGACGAAATAGATGATAATGCGCAAAAATGGTATGGGGAGTGACGCCACCAACCCAAAGCCAAAACGAATATACATAATAATAATGCAATACAATATTATTATATATGCGAACATTTTATTGGCGAACAAACTAGGGTTGGAAGGGGTTTCCCAAAGTAAACAATTATCATTGATTCCCAGTGTCCGCTAGAAAACTGATAATGAGCGTGAACAGTGTTCAGAGCTTCATTAGCTGGAAACGGACTATTCAGGTGCCTTGCACTTCTGTAGATCCTTTGCATGATACACGCCTAAGAGTTTTCCTTTCGCATTTTCGATCTCATAATAGGCTGTGCCTAACTTTTTCCTTACTTTGGACTTGACGAAAGTTGGGGCCAATTTGGCACTAAACCTTTTTCCTGCGTTACTTTGTACAAAGTTACGACTAAAAACTTCTTCTCCGACATCGAACGTAATGGGCCTAGAGCAAATTGTAACGTTGGGAGTTTTTATCGTGTGCAATGTTCATGTTTTCTTTGGCCTTTTGCCTAAGTAGCGCAAACGCATCTTGACGAGCCAAACGAGAGTCTTCCTCTGAGGAAAGTTATTTCAAGTTCCGCAGTAGTTGATAGTCCGAGCCATGCGTAATCATGTTTTGTCCGAAAACGAGATAATACGAAGTGGATCCGGTGGACTGGTGGATGGTGTTCCAAAGGGAACAAGAAATGGCACTCACGTTTAAGTCCCAAGACGTGTGATCCTTGCCGAGATATGCCCTGATCGAAGATAAGATTGATCGGTTCACCCTTTCCGATGAGTTTGCTTGGAGAGAATAGATAGCAGTGCACATATGCGATATGCCATACTTAGTCAAGAACGATTCAAACAAGTTATACTTGAATTGGAATCCATTATCAGACAAGATAGTCTGAGGAAATCCGCAGAAATGAAAGATATTTTCCTCAAGGAAATTACAAATGCCAGGGGAAGTAAACTGTTTGAGGGGTTTCAAAAAGGGAAACTTCGTTAAATGATAAAGCACAATGAACAATCCCATATATTCCCATGTTTGGATCTGCGGTAAGGTGCCAACAGGTCTATATACAACCTTTGGAAAGGACGATCAGCAGTCAATGGTCTTCCCATTGGTGGTCTGAGAACAATGTTCGGACTTTTAACACAACGACAAATTTCGCACTGCGTGACATAGTCTTGTTTTACCATGCCAGGCCAAAAGAGATGACGACGAAGTTTTTCAAGCGTTTGTGCAATTCCGCAATGGGCGGAGGTTGTTGAATTATGCGCATGACTCAAAACTTCAGCCGTTAAACCTGCCGGCACCCACAATTTCCATGAATTCGATTCTTGGTCCATATTCCCAGTAGCATACTCATTTCGTTTGTAGATGTAGTTATCGACAATCTTCAAGTCGGGAAACTGTTTGATTTTCAGCGATCTTCTCTTTCAACTCGTTGTACTCAACAGAGGAGAATTGATCAGAGGACAAGTCAATCATCGGTTCTACATTTTCTATTGCATTCACTTCGTAACCTTTGCGTGATAGAGCATTGGCAACAACGTTTTCCGAACCACGACGGAGTTTTATTGAAAAAACAAAACCTTGAAGCTTGAGCGCCCATCTAGCGAGTCTGCCACTAAGGTCTTTTTGGTTCATTAACCATTGAAGGCTAGCGTGATCGGTTATGTTCGAAAACTCTTGTCCTTCAACATAGCAACGGAATTTCTTTACGCTTTGAACAGCTGCAAGGCATTTCTGCTCTGTCACTGAATAATTTCTCTGTGCCTTATTCAATTTTTGCGAAAAATACACAATCGGTGCTTCGATGCCTTCATTGTTCAATTGGGCTAGAACGCTTTCGATTCCCCATTGACTTGCATCGCAGACAATTGTAAAAGGACGAGAATAATCTGGAGTGGCCAGAAAAGGGGCTGTAGTCAGCAACGATTTCAATTCATCAAAAGCAATTTGCGCTTGCGGATTCCATTCAAACTTTCTGCTCTTTTTCAAAAGCTCGGTGAGCGGACAAGTAACAGTTGAAAAGTTAGGAATGAATCGCCTGTACCACCCTGCTAGTCCTAAGAAACGACGCATTTGCCGAATAGAGGTGGGAACAGGAAAGTCAGGAATCGCGGTAATCTTATCTGTGTCAGTTTTCAAAGTTCCATTCCCTATAATAAAACCTAAATATTTGACCTCTTACATGCAAAATTTACTTTTGCTGATATTGATCGTAAGCCCAGCCTTTTTTATCAGAAATGCAAACTTCTTGTAACAGACACAGATGTTCGTCGAAAGTTTCAGACAACACGAGCAGATCGTCCAGGTAGACGAAGACTTTTTCACGCAAGGTATTCGGAATGACACGATCTATTAGTCTTCACATGGTTTGTGGTGCATTGCACAGTCCGAAAGGCATTACCTTATATTGGTAAAGGGGCCGGTTCGGTACCGTGAACGCAGTCAGACAACGAGAGTTCTTCTCTAAAGGTATTTGCCAGAAGGCATCCTTTAGATCCAAGCTACAAATGAATCTTGCCTTCGGTAGTCGGCTCAGCATTCCATCAATATGAGGCAATGGGTATGCATCCTTCAAGGTAACGGAGTTGACTTTGCGAGAATCCAGACACAATCTGACTTTGCCAGGTTTTCTAACTAGAACGACTGGTGAACTCCAAGGACTACTGGATTCATCGATTATTTCTAATTGAAGCATGCGATCGATTTCTTTAAACATTTCCTTTTCCACGTTTGGGGAAATAGGATAAAAGCGTTGTTTAATAGGCTTCGCCTATTACATGTTCGATTAGGTTCATTCTACCAAGTCCTTCCTCTTCGAAAGATGGGAACGTTTTCTTGACGTTTTCCAACTTTTGCGTCTGGATTTCCGACAAGTCGTGCAGAGCCACGACTGGTTCACTCATGTTAATCTCCGAGATAATATTTGGAGCTAACTGGAAGGCCCTCCAGAAATCTACTCCCAAGTACAAATTTTGCGATAAAGTCGGTACAAGGAAAAGTTTTTTTTAATGCGTTTCTTCGCAAAAAGTAACATCGGTCAAGATATTGCCCAGTACTGGTTGTCGTTTTCCCTCAGCGGTACTAACACGATGGGCACGCCAACCAAAAAAAACCCAACTAAATCGTGATCCGGACTAACAGTCGGCACGTTCGCACCGGTCAGTAAATAGATCACAACTCGTTGTTGCACTTTACGTTCTTCTTTGAGTATGCTTTTTCCAGACGCATACCAAAACTGTTCGCTGCAACGGCGAGACAGTTGCCAATGCGTAAGAAGGGGATGGGGAGTGACGCCACCACCCAAAGCGAAAACAAATATCTATAACAATACTGCAATACAATATTATTATGTATACAGAAAATTATGCATCTGATATCGCCTGATTTGACAAAATAGATGATAATGCGCAAAAATGGGATGGGGAGTGACGCCACCAACCCAAATCCAAAACGAATATACATAATAATAATGCAAGACAATATTATTATATATGCGAACATTTTATTGGCGAACAAACTAGGGTTTCCAGGGGTTTCCCAAAGTAAACAATTATCATTGATTCCCAGTGTCCGCTAGAAAACTGATAATGAGCGTGAACAGTGTTCAGAGCTTTATTAGCTGGAAACGGACTATTCAGGCGCCTTGCACTTCTGTAGATCCTTTGCATGATACACGCCTAAGAGTTTTCCTTTCGCATTTTCGATCTCATAATATGCTGTGCCTAACTCTTTCCCTACTTTGGACTTGACGAAAGTTGGGGCCAATTTGGCACTAAACCTTTTTCCTGCGTTACTTTGTACAAAGTTACGACTAAAAACTTCTTCTCCGACATCGAACGTAATGGGCCTAGATCGCAAATTGTAACGTTGGGAGTTTTTATCGTGTGCAATGTTCATGTTTTCTTTGGCCTTTTGCCTAAGTAGCGCAAACGCATCTTGACGAGCCAAACGAAACGGGGGGTCTTGCGTCGGGCCTGCTCGACTGTCGTCATCATAAAAATTGCGTGCACGGGGTTTCGGGACAGCAGTAGGGAAAGGGGGAAGTAGCAAAGGGAGAAAGAGAGAGAAAAAAAATACCAGAAATGGAAGCGTACCCGTAATGGTAGGCATGATCCCACCCGACTTTAGCCTAGGGAGACTTCAACGTACAGCTTACAGGATTAAATAAAACATGAGTAAGGTTCGTATTCCGGTCTCTAAAGACCACTAATTTAAATTGCTTTATTCTCACTCGTATTAATTCGTTGGGATATTATAGCTAAGTTAGTCAAATAAAATTTCATACTCTTAGTTAGAATGATTAAAATCAGAGTAATAGTTTATTATTATGATTCCTTTTAGCGTGTTTAAACAACGTAGTAATGTCCACCATATAAGTTGAATTCAGCGAGAGAAAAAAATTGTATTCCAATAAATTTCCAGGGTTGGTAACCCTTTGCCTTTATGGATTGAACAAGTACACGATTTGTCTTTTTAAATCCGAATTAAGCAAAGAAAAAAAATTCATCGAACTCTTTTTTTTTTTTTGTAAGTATACGATTTGATTTACATTAAATTTAAATTAAGCCAGGAATTAGGTACCCATTGGTATCCATATACTTCTATATTTAGATACATAATAGCGACAAAAAGAATAAAATGTGTACTTAAATTAATCAAGGAATTTGGTACCCATCGCTATCCATGTGCTTATATATTTTAATATATAATATCGATAAAGAATGAAATGAGTACTTAAATTAATCAAAGAATTTGGTACCCATCGGTATCCAAGTGCTTATCTATTTAAATATATATTATCGATGAAGAATGAAATGTGTACTTAAAGTAATCAAGGAATTTGGTACCCTTCGGTATCCATGTACTTATATATTTAAATATATAGTAGCGACAAAAGAATTAAATGTGTACTTAAATTAATCAAAGAATTTGGTACCCATCGGTATCCATGTGCTTATATATTTAAATATATATTATCGATGAAGAATGAAATGTGTACTTAAAGTAATCAAGGTATTTGGTACCCATCGGTATCCAAGTGCTTATATACTTAAATATATATTATCGATGAAGAATGAAATGTGTACTTAAAGTAATCAAGGAATTTGGTACCATTCGGTATACATGTACTGATATATTTAAATATATAATAGCGTCAAAAGAATTAAATGTGTACTTAAATTAATCAAAAGGAATTTGGTACCCATCGATATCCAAGTGCTTATATATTTAAATATATAATATCGATAAAGAATGAAATGTGTACTTAAAGTAATCAAGAAATTTGGTACCCTTCGGTATCCATGTACTTATGTATATATTTAAATATATAGTAGCGACAAAAGAATGAAATGTGTACTTAAAGTAATCAAGAAATTTGGTACCCTTCGGTATCCATGTACTTATGTATATATTTAAATATATAGTAGCGACAAAAGAATGAAATGTGTACTTAAAGTAATCAAGGAATTTGGTACCCATCCATTGGTATCCATTGGTATCCATTGGTATCCAAGTGCTTTTATATTTAAATATATATTATCGATAAAAATGAAATGAAAATGACCAAGGAAATGAGATTATCAACGGCATTTAGAATTACCACTCTGAAATAATAGCAAGTTTTTAGTTACTTGGACAATCGGTACTTATCTGCATCTCCATCGCCAGCGCTGTCGACGAACATGTGAAGTCGGTCGTTGCTTACTGAAATTTTCTTTTAAAATTACATTATTAGAGTTAAACCGAATTCTATAACCCATTATATTGGGGTGGTTTTTTTTTTTTTTTTTTTTTTGTTTGTTATCGGATCACCAAAGGGGTGACCAAATTTGGGGTCGTGTAGGGTTGGTGCTGCTGCACGGCAGCCCGGTGGTGGCGTATTACCACTGATGAAATGGGTTAGTGCTGCTGCACTGCTGCTGCACGGCAGCTCGGTGGTGGCGTATTACCACTGATGAAATGGATTGGTGCTGCTGCACTGCTGCTGCACGGCAGCCCGGTGTTGGCGTATTACCACTGATGAAATGGGTTGGTGCTGCTGCACTGCAGCCCGATGGTGGCGTATTACCGCTGATGAAATGGGTTGGTGCTGCTGCACTGCTGCTGCACGGCAGCCCGATGGTGGCGTATTACCGCTGATTAATCCAGTTAAAGGCAAAAACGATCGAAAGATTGAATAATGTAGAGATATTTAATACACTTTTGTGCTAGTTAAGCATTGACTTCCTAAACTCTTAATGTTGAAATTGAAAACTTTCCGATAACACCATTAAATTTATCTGTATATTCACAGAATTTTCGCGATTTTCATTTGCAGGGTGATGGCAAAATTAATTAATTTAAATATTCCGTTGAAGATATAAGCGTGCTCACAAATTTTTTTTTTTCAACACTATTTTTGTCACACCACCCTCATTTCATTTTAAGCAACAATATTTACATGTACACACTTTTCGGACATATAATCTTTAAATGAAATCAATAATTCTTGTGTTGGTTTAAATTTGCGTGACTCGTTTTAAGGTTTTCCACATCATGCAGTTAACGTGATCACTCCGAGAATCTCAGTTTGTAACTCGTATTGAAATGTAAGTACAGTATTTTAAATTATCAACAGGTAATTCCAAGATGATGGAAACCACTTTAAAGCGAAAAAAAAAACAATATACTGCCGAAGATGGGCACGCCAACCAAAAAAACTCAACTAAATCGTGATCCGGACAAACAGTCACCGCACCGGTCAGCAAGTGGATCACAACTCGTTGTTGCACTTTACGTTCTTCTTTGAGTATTCTTTTTCCAGACGCATACCAAAACTGTTCGCTGCAACGGCGAGACAGTTGCCAATGCGTAAGAAGGGGATGGGGAGTAACGCCATCACCCAAAGCGAAAACGAATATCTATAACAATACTGCAATACAATATTATTATGTATACAGAAAATTATGCATCTGATATCGCCTGATTTGACGAAATAGATGATAATGCGCAAAAATGGGATGGGGAGTGACGCCACCAACCCAAAGCGAAATCGAATATATATAACAATACTGCAATACAATATTATTATGTATACCGAAAATTATGCATCTGATATCGCCTGATTTGACGAAATAGATGATAATGCGCAAAAATGGTATGGGGAGTGACGCCACCAACCCAAAGCCAAAACGAATATACATAATAATAATGCAATACAATATTATTATATATGCGAACATTTTATTGGCGAACAAACTAGGGTTGGAAGGGGTTTCCCAAAGTAAACAATTATCATTGATTCCCAGTGTCCGCTAGAAAACTGATAATGAGCGTGAACAGTGTTCAGAGCTTCATTAGCTGGAAACGGACTATTCAGGTGCCTTGCACTTCTGTAGATCCTTTGCATGATACACGCCTAAGAGTTTTCCTTTCGCATTTTCGATCTCATAATAGGCTGTGCCTAACTTTTTCCTTACTTTGGACTTGACGAAAGTTGGGGCCAATTTGGCACTAAACCTTTTTCCTGCGTTACTTTGTACAAAGTTACGACTAAAAACTTCTTCTCCGACATCGAACGTAATGGGCCTAGAGCAAATTGTAACGTTGGGAGTTTTTATCGTGTGCAATGTTCATGTTTTCTTTGGCCTTTTGCCTAAGTAGCGCAAACGCATCTTGACGAGCCAAACGAGAGTCTTCCTCTGAGGAAAGTTATTTCAAGTTCCGCAGTAGTTGATAGTCCGAGCCATGCGTAATCATGTTTTGTCCGAAAACGAGATAATACGAAGTGGATCCGGTGGACTGGTGGATGGTGTTCCAAAGGGAACAAGAAATGGCACTCACGTTTAAGTCCCAAGACGTGTGATCCTTGCCGAGATATGCCCTGATCGAAGATAAGATTGATCGGTTCACCCTTTCCGATGAGTTTGCTTGGAGAGAATAGATAGCAGTGCACATATGCGATATGCCATACTTAGTCAAGAACGATTCAAACAAGTTATACTTGAATTGGAATCCATTATCAGACAAGATAGTCTGAGGAAATCCGCAGAAATGAAAGATATTTTCCTCAAGGAAATTACAAATGCCAGGGGAAGTAAACTGTTTGAGGGGTTTCAAAAAGGGAAACTTCGTTAAATGATAAAGCACAATGAACAATCCCATATATTCCCATGTTTGGATCTGCGGTAAGGTGCCAACAGGTCTATATACAACCTTTGGAAAGGACGATCAGCAGTCAATGGTCTTCCCATTGGTGGTCTGAGAACAATGTTCGGACTTTTAACACAACGACAAATTTCGCACTGCGTGACATAGTCTTGTTTTACCATGCCAGGCCAAAAGAGATGACGACGAAGTTTTTCAAGCGTTTGTGCAATTCCGCAATGGGCGGAGGTTGTTGAATTATGCGCATGACTCAAAACTTCAGCCGTTAAACCTGCCGGCACCCACAATTTCCATGAATTCGATTCTTGGTCCATATTCCCAGTAGCATACTCATTTCGTTTGTAGATGTAGTTATCGACAATCTTCAAGTCGGGAAACTGTTTGATTTTCAGCGATCTTCTCTTTCAACTCGTTGTACTCAACAGAGGAGAATTGATCAGAGGACAAGTCAATCATCGGTTCTACATTTTCTATTGCATTCACTTCGTAACCTTTGCGTGATAGAGCATTGGCAACAACGTTTTCCGAACCACGACGGAGTTTTATTGAAAAAACAAAACCTTGAAGCTTGAGCGCCCATCTAGCGAGTCTGCCACTAAGGTCTTTTTGGTTCATTAACCATTGAAGGCTAGCGTGATCGGTTATGTTCGAAAACTCTTGTCCTTCAACATAGCAACGGAATTTCTTTACGCTTTGAACAGCTGCAAGGCATTTCTGCTCTGTCACTGAATAATTTCTCTGTGCCTTATTCAATTTTTGCGAAAAATACACAATCGGTGCTTCGATGCCTTCATTGTTCAATTGGGCTAGAACGCTTTCGATTCCCCATTGACTTGCATCGCAGACAATTGTAAAAGGACGAGAATAATCTGGAGTGGCCAGAAAAGGGGCTGTAGTCAGCAACGATTTCAATTCATCAAAAGCAATTTGCGCTTGCGGATTCCATTCAAACTTTCTGCTCTTTTTCAAAAGCTCGGTGAGCGGACAAGTAACAGTTGAAAAGTTAGGAATGAATCGCCTGTACCACCCTGCTAGTCCTAAGAAACGACGCATTTGCCGAATAGAGGTGGGAACAGGAAAGTCAGGAATCGCGGTAATCTTATCTGTGTCAGTTTTCAAAGTTCCATTCCCTATAATAAAACCTAAATATTTGACCTCTTACATGCAAAATTTACTTTTGCTGATATTGATCGTAAGCCCAGCCTTTTTTATCAGAAATGCAAACTTCTTGTAACAGACACAGATGTTCGTCGAAAGTTTCAGACAACACGAGCAGATCGTCCAGGTAGACGAAGACTTTTTCACGCAAGGTATTCGGAATGACACGATCTATTAGTCTTCACATGGTTTGTGGTGCATTGCACAGTCCGAAAGGCATTACCTTATATTGGTAAAGGGGCCGGTTCGGTACCGTGAACGCAGTCAGACAACGAGAGTTCTTCTCTAAAGGTATTTGCCAGAAGGCATCCTTTAGATCCAAGCTACAAATGAATCTTGCCTTCGGTAGTCGGCTCAGCATTCCATCAATATGAGGCAATGGGTATGCATCCTTCAAGGTAACGGAGTTGACTTTGCGAGAATCCAGACACAATCTGACTTTGCCAGGTTTTCTAACTAGAACGACTGGTGAACTCCAAGGACTACTGGATTCATCGATTATTTCTAATTGAAGCATGCGATCGATTTCTTTAAACATTTCCTTTTCCACGTTTGGGGAAATAGGATAAAAGCGTTGTTTAATAGGCTTCGCCTATTACATGTTCGATTAGGTTCATTCTACCAAGTCCTTCCTCTTCGAAAGATGGGAACGTTTTCTTGACGTTTTCCAACTTTTGCGTCTGGATTTCCGACAAGTCGTGCAGAGCCACGACTGGTTCACTCATGTTAATCTCCGAGATAATATTTGGAGCTAACTGGAAGGCCCTCCAGAAATCTACTCCCAAGTACAAATTTTGCGATAAAGTCGGTACAAGGAAAAGTTTTTTTTAATGCGTTTCTTCGCAAAAAGTAACATCGGTCAAGATATTGCCCAGTACTGGTTGTCGTTTTCCCTCAGCGGTACTAACACGATGGGCACGCCAACCAAAAAAAACCCAACTAAATCGTGATCCGGACTAACAGTCGGCACGTTCGCACCGGTCAGTAAATAGATCACAACTCGTTGTTGCACTTTACGTTCTTCTTTGAGTATGCTTTTTCCAGACGCATACCAAAACTGTTCGCTGCAACGGCGAGACAGTTGCCAATGCGTAAGAAGGGGATGGGGAGTGACGCCATCACCCAAAGCGAAAACGAATATCTATAACAATACTGCAATACAATATTATTATGTATACAGAAAATTATGCATCTGATAACGCCTGATTTGACGAAATAGATGATAATGCGCAAAAATGGGATGGGGAGTGACGCCACCAACCCAAAGCGAAATCGAATATATATAACAATACTGCAATACAATATTATTATGTATACCGAAAATTATGCATCTGATATCGCCTGATTTGACGAAATAGATGATAATGCGCAAAAATGGTATGGGGAGTGACGCCACCAACCCAAAGCCAAAACGAATATACATAATAATAATGCAATACAATATTATTATATATGCGAACATTTTATTGGCGAACAAACTAGGGTTGGAAGGGGTTTCCCAAAGTAAACAATTATCATTGATTCCCAGTGTCCGCTAGAAAACTGATAATGAGCGTGAACAGTGTTCAGAGCTTCATTAGCTGGAAACGGACTATTCAGGTGCCTTGCACTTCTGTAGATCCTTTGCATGATACACGCCTAAGAGTTTTCCTTTCGCATTTTCGATCTCATAATTGGCTGTGCCTAACTTTTTCCTTACTTTGGACTTGACGAAAGTTGGGGCCAATTTGGCACTAAACCTTTTTCCTGCGTTACTTTGTACAAATTTACGACTAAAAACTTCTTCTCCGACATCGAACGTAATGGGCCTAGAGCAAATTGTAACGTTGGGAGTTTTTATCGTGTGCAATGTTCATGTTTTCTTTGGCCTTTTGCCTAAGTAGCGCAAACGCATCTTGACGAGCCAAACGAGAGTCTTCCTCTGAGGAAAGTAATTTCAAGTTCCGCAGTAGTTGATAGTCCGAGCCATGCGTAATCATGTTTTGTCCGAAAACGAGATAATACGAAGTGGATCCGGTGGACTGGTGGATGGTGTTCCAAAGGGAACAAGAAATGGCACTCACGTTTAAGTCCCAAGACGTGTGATCCTTGCCGAGATATGCCCTGATCGAAGATAAGATTGATCGGTTCACCCTTTCCGATGAGTTTGCTTGGAGAGAATAGATAGCAGTGCACATATGCGATATGCCATACTTAGTCAAGAACGATTCAAACAAGTTATACTTGAATTGGAATCCATTATCAGACAAGATAGTCTGAGGAAATCCGCAGAAATGAAAGATATTTTCCTCAAGGAAATTACAAATGCCAGGGGAAGTAAACTGTTTGAGGGGTTTCAAAAAGGGAAACTTCGTTAAATGATAAAGCACAATGAACAATCCCATATATTCCCATGTTTGGATCTGCGGTAAGGTGCCAACAGGTCTATATACAACCTTTGGAAAGGACGATCAGCAGTCAATGGTCTTCCCATTGGTGGTCTGAGAACAATGTTCGGACTTTTAACACAACGACAAATTTCGCACTGCGTGACATAGTCTTGTTTTACCATGCCAGGCCAAAAGAGATGACGACGAAGTTTTTCAAGCGTTTGTGCAATTCCGCAATGGGCGGAGGTTGTTGAATTATGCGCATGACTCAAAACTTCAGCCGTTAAACCTGCCGGCACCCACAATTTCCATGAATTCGATTCTTGGTCCATATTCCCAGTAGCATACTCATTTCGTTTGTAGATGTAGTTATCGACAATCTTCAAGTCGGGAAACTGTTTGATTTTCAGCGATCTTCTCTTTCAACTCGTTGTACTCAACAGAGGAGAATTGATCAGAGGACAAGTCAATCATCGGTTCTACATTTTCTATTGCATTCACTTCGTAACCTTTGCGTGATAGAGCATTGGCAACAACGTTTTCCGAACCACGACGGAGTTTTATTGAAAAAACAAAACCTTGAAGCTTGAGCGCCCATCTAGCGAGTCTGCCACTAAGGTCTTTTTGGTTCATTAACCATTGAAGGCTAGCGTGATCGGTTATGTTCGAAAACTCTTGTCCTTCAACATAGCAACGGAATTTCTTTACGCTTTGAACAGCTGCAAGGCATTTCTGCTCTGTCACTGAATAATTTCTCTGTGCCTTATTCAATTTTTGCGAAAAATACACAATCGGTGCTTCGATGCCTTCATTGTTCAATTGGGCTAGAACGCTTTCGATTCCCCATTGACTTGCATCGCAGACAATTGTAAAAGGACGAGAATAATCTGGAGTGGCCAGAAAAGGGGCTGTAGTCAGCAACGATTTCAATTCATCAAAAGCAATTTGCGCTTGCGGATTCCATTCAAACTTTCTGCTCTTTTTCAAAAGCTCGGTGAGCGGACAAGTAACAGTTGAAAAGTTAGGAATGAATCGCCTGTACCACCCTGCTAGTCCTAAGAAACGACGCATTTGCCGAATAGAGGTGGGAACAGGAAAGTCAGGAATCGCGGTAATCTTATCTGTGTCAGTTTTCAAAGTTCCATTCCCTATAATAAAACCTAAATATTTGACCTCTTACATGCAAAATTTACTTTTGCTGATATTGATCGTAAGCCCAGCCTTTTTTATCAGAAATGCAAACTTCTTGTAACAGACACAGATGTTCGTCGAAAGTTTCAGACAACACGAGCAGATCGTCCAGGTAGACGAAGACTTTTTCACGCAAGGTATTCGGAATGACACGATCTATTAGTCTTCACATGGTTTGTGGTGCATTGCACAGTCCGAAAGGCATTACCTTATATTGGTAAAGGGGCCGGTTCGGTACCGTGAACGCAGTCAGACAACGAGAGTTCTTCTCTAAAGGTATTTGCCAGAAGGCATCCTTTAGATCCAAGCTACAAATGAATCTTGCCTTCGGTAGTCGGCTCAGCATTCCATCAATATGAGGCAATGGGTATGCATCCTTCAAGGTAACGGAGTTGACTTTGCGAGAATCCAGACACAATCTGACTTTGCCAGGTTTTCTAACTAGAACGACTGGTGAACTCCAAGGACTACTGGATTCATCGATTATTTCTAATTGAAGCATGCGATCGATTTCTTTAAACATTTCCTTTTCCACGTTTGGGGAAATAGGATAAAAGCGTTGTTTAATAGGCTTCGCCTATTACATGTTCGATTAGGTTCATTCTACCAAGTCCTTCCTCTTCGAAAGATGGGAACGTTTTCTTGACGTTTTCCAACTTTTGCGTCTGGATTTCCGACAAGTCGTGCAGAGCCACGACTGGTTCACTCATGTTAATCTCCGAGATAATATTTGGAGCTAACTGGAAGGCCCTCCAGAAATCTACTCCCAAGTACAAATTTTGCGATAAAGTCGGTACAAGGAAAAGTTTTTTTTAATGCGTTTCTTCGCAAAAAGTAACATCGGTCAAGATATTGCCCAGTACTGGTTGTCGTTTTCCCTCAGCGGTACTAACACGATGGGCACGCCAACCAAAAAAAACCCAACTAAATCGTGATCCGGACTAACAGTCGGCACGTTCGCACCGGTCAGTAAATAGATCACAACTCGTTGTTGCACTTTACGTTCTTCTTTGAGTATGCTTTTTCCAGACGCATACCAAAACTGTTCGCTGCAACGGCGAGACAGTTGCCAATGCGTAAGAAGGGGATGGGGAGTGACGCCATCACCCAAAGCGAAAACGAATATCTATAACAATACTGCAATACAATATTATTATGTATACAGAAAATTATGCATCTGATAACGCCTGATTTGACGAAATAGATGATAATGCGCAAAAATGGGATGGGGAGTGACGCCACCAACCCAAAGCGAAATCGAATATATATAACAATACTGCAATACAATATTATTATGTATACCGAAAATTATGCATCTGATATCGCCTGATTTGACGAAATAGATGATAATGCGCAAAAATGGTATGGGGAGTGACGCCACCAACCCAAAGCCAAAACGAATATACATAATAATAATGCAATACAATATTATTATATATGCGAACATTTTATTGGCGAACAAACTAGGGTTGGAAGGGGTTTCCCAAAGTAAACAATTATCATTGATTCCCAGTGTCCGCTAGAAAACTGATAATGAGCGTGAACAGTGTTCAGAGCTTCATTAGCTGGAAACGGACTATTCAGGTGCCTTGCACTTCTGTAGATCCTTTGCATGATACACGCCTAAGAGTTTTCCTTTCGCATTTTCGATCTCATAATAGGCTGTGCCTAACTTTTTCCTTACTTTGGACTTGACGAAAGTTGGGGCCAATTTGGCACTAAACCTTTTTCCTGCGTTACTTTGTACAAAGTTACGACTAAAAACTTCTTCTCCGACATCGAACGTAATGGGCCTAGAGCAAATTGTAACGTTGGGAGTTTTTATCGTGTGCAATGTTCATGTTTTCTTTGGCCTTTTGCCTAAGTAGCGCAAACGCATCTTGACGAGCCAAACGAGAGTCTTCCTCTGAGGAAAGTTATTTCAAGTTCCGCAGTAGTTGATAGTCCGAGCCATGCGTAATCATGTTTTGTCCGAAAACGAGATAATACGAAGTGGATCCGGTGGACTGGTGGATGGTGTTCCAAAGGGAACAAGAAATGGCACTCACGTTTAAGTCCCAAGACGTGTGATCCTTGCCGAGATATGCCCTGATCGAAGATAAGATTGATCGGTTCACCCTTTCCGATGAGTTTGCTTGGAGAGAATAGATAGCAGTGCACATATGCGATATGCCATACTTAGTCAAGAACGATTCAAACAAGTTATACTTGAATTGGAATCCATTATCAGACAAGATAGTCTGAGGAAATCCGCAGAAATGAAAGAAATTTTCCTCAAGGAAATTACAAATGCCAGGGGAAGTAAACTGTTTGAGGGGTTTCAAAAAGGGAAACTTCGTTAAATGATAAAGCACAATGAACAATCCCATATATTCCCATGTTTGGATCTGCGGTAAGGTGCCAACAGGTCTATATACAACCTTTGGAAAGGACGATCAGCAGTCAATGGTCTTCCCATTGGTGGTCTGAGAACAATGTTCGGACTTTTAACACAACGACAAATTTCGCACTGCGTGACATAGTCTTGTTTTACCATGCCAGGCCAAAAGAGATGACGACGAAGTTTTTCAAGCGTTTGTGCAATTCCGCAATGGGCGGAGGTTGTTGAATTATGCGCATGACTCAAAACTTCAGCCGTTAAACCTGCCGGCACCCACAATTTCCATGAATTCGATTCTTGGTCCATATTCCCAGTAGCATACTCATTTCGTTTGTAGATGTAGTTATCGACAATCTTCAAGTCGGGAAACTGTTTGATTTTCAGCGATCTTCTCTTTCAACTCGTTGTACTCAACAGAGGAGAATTGATCAGAGGACAAGTCAATCATCGGTTCTACATTTTCTATTGCATTCACTTCGTAACCTTTGCGTGATAGAGCATTGGCAACAACGTTTTCCGAACCACGACGGAGTTTTATTGAAAAAACAAAACCTTGAAGCTTGAGCGCCCATCTAGCGAGTCTGCCACTAAGGTCTTTTTGGTTCATTAACCATTGAAGGCTAGCGTGATCGGTTATGTTCGAAAACTCTTGTCCTTCAACATAGCAACGGAATTTCTTTACGCTTTGAACAGCTGCAAGGCATTTCTGCTCTGTCACTGAATAATTTCTCTGTGCCTTATTCAATTTTTGCGAAAAATACACAATCGGTGCTTCGATGCCTTCATTGTTCAATTGGGCTAGAACGCTTTCGATTCCCCATTGACTTGCATCGCAGACAATTGTAAAAGGACGAGAATAATCTGGAGTGGCCAGAAAAGGGGCTGTAGTCAGCAACGATTTCAATTCATCAAAAGCAATTTGCGCTTGCGGATTCCATTCAAACTTTCTGCTCTTTTTCAAAAGCTCGGTGAGCGGACAAGTAACAGTTGAAAAGTTAGGAATGAATCGCCTGTACCACCCTGCTAGTCCTAAGAAACGACGCATTTGCCGAATAGAGGTGGGAACAGGAAAGTCAGGAATCGCGGTAATCTTATCTGTGTCAGTTTTCAAAGTTCCATTCCCTATAATAAAACCTAAATATTTGACCTCTTACATGCAAAATTTACTTTTGCTGATATTGATCGTAAGCCCAGCCTTTTTTATCAGAAATGCAAACTTCTTGTAACAGACACAGATGTTCGTCGAAAGTTTCAGACAACACGAGCAGATCGTCCAGGTAGACGAAGACTTTTTCACGCAAGGTATTCGGAATGACACGATCTATTAGTCTTCACATGGTTTGTGGTGCATTGCACAGTCCGAAAGGCATTACCTTATATTGGTAAAGGGGCCGGTTCGGTACCGTGAACGCAGTCAGACAACGAGAGTTTTTCTCTAAAGGTATTTGCCAGAAGGCATCCTTTAGATCCAAGCTACAAATGAATCTTGCCTTCGGTAGTCGGCTCAGCATTCCATCAATATGAGGCAATGGGTATGCATCCTTCAAGGTAACGGAGTTGACTTTGCGAGAATCCAGACACAATCTGACTTTGCCAGGTTTTCTAACTAGAACGACTGGTGAACTCCAAGGACTACTGGATTCATCGATTATTTCTAATTGAAGCATGCGATCGATTTCTTTAAACATTTCCTTTTCCACGTTTGGGGAAATAGGATAAAAGCGTTGTTTAATAGGCTTCGCCTATTACATGTTCGATTAGGTTCATTCTACCAAGTCCTTCCTCTTCGAAAGATGGGAACGTTTTCTTGACGTTTTCCAACTTTTGCGTCTGGATTTCCGACAAGTCGTGCAGAGCCACGACTGGTTCACTCATGTTAATCTCCGAGATAATATTTGGAGCTAACTGGAAGGCCCTCCAGAAATCTACTCCCAAGTACAAATTTTGCGATAAAGTCGGTACAAGGAAAAGTTTTTTTTAATGCGTTTCTTCGCAAAAAGTAACATCGGTCAAGATATTGCCCAGTACTGGTTGTCGTTTTCCCTCAGCGGTACTAACACGATGGGCACGCCAACCAAAAAAAACCCAACTAAATCGTGATCCGGACTAACAGTCGGCACGTTCGCACCGGTCAGTAAATAGATCACAACTCGTTGTTGCACTTTACGTTCTTCTTTGAGTATGCTTTTTCCAGACGCATACCAAAACTGTTCGCTGCAACGGCGAGACAGTTGCCAATGCGTAAGAAGGGGATGGGGAGTGACGCCACCACCCAAAGCGAAAACAAATATCTATAACAATACTGCAATACAATATTATTATGTATACAGAAAATTATGCATCTGATATCGCCTGATTTGACAAAATAGATGATAATGCGCAAAAATGGGATGGGGAGTGACGCCACCAACCCAAATCCAAAACGAATATACATAATAATAATGCAAGACAATATTATTATATATGCGAACATTTTATTGGCGAACAAACTAGGGTTTCCAGGGGTTTCCCAAAGTAAACAATTATCATTGATTCCCAGTGTCCGCTAGAAAACTGATAATGAGCGTGAACAGTGTTCAGAGCTTTATTAGCTGGAAACGGACTATTCAGGCGCCTTGCACTTCTGTAGATCCTTTGCATGATACACGCCTAAGAGTTTTCCTTTCGCATTTTCGATCTCATAATATGCTGTGCCTAACTCTTTCCCTACTTTGGACTTGACGAAAGTTGGGGCCAATTTGGCACTAAACCTTTTTCCTGCGTTACTTTGTACAAAGTTACGACTAAAAACTTCTTCTCCGACATCGAACGTAATGGGCCTAGATCGCAAATTGTAACGTTGGGAGTTTTTATCGTGTGCAATGTTCATGTTTTCTTTGGCCTTTTGCCTAAGTAGCGCAAACGCATCTTGACGAGCCAAACGAAACGGGGGGTCTTGCGTCGGGCCTGCTCGACTGTCGTCATCATAAAAATTGCGTGCACGGGGTTTCGGGACAGCAGTAGGGAAAGGGGGAAGTAGCAAAGGGAGAAAGAGAGAGAAAAAAAATACCAGAAATGGAAGCGTACCCGTAATGGTAGGCATGATCCCACCCGACTTTAGCCTAGGGAGACTTCAACGTACAGCTTACAGGATTAAATAAAACATGAGTAAGGTTCGTATTCCGGTCTCTAAAGACCACTAATTTAAATTGCTTTATTCTCACTCGTATTAATTCGTTGGGATATTATAGCTAAGTTAGTCAAATAAAATTTCATACTCTTAGTTAGAATGATTAAAATCAGAGTAATAGTTTATTATTATGATTCCTTTTAGCGTGTTTAAACAACGTAGTAATGTCCACCATATAAGTTGAATTCAGCGAGAGAAAAAAATTGTATTCCAATAAATTTCCAGGGTTGGTAACCCTTTGCCTTTATGGATTGAACAAGTACACGATTTGTCTTTTTAAATCCGAATTAAGCAAAGAAAAAAAATTCATCGAACTCTTTTTTTTTTTTTGTAAGTATACGATTTGATTTACATTAAATTTAAATTAAGCCAGGAATTAGGTACCCATTGGTATCCATATACTTCTATATTTAGATACATAATAGCGACAAAAAGAATAAAATGTGTACTTAAATTAATCAAGGAATTTGGTACCCATCGCTATCCATGTGCTTATATATTTTAATATATAATATCGATAAAGAATGAAATGAGTACTTAAATTAATCAAAGAATTTGGTACCCATCGGTATCCAAGTGCTTATCTATTTAAATATATATTATCGATGAAGAATGAAATGTGTACTTAAAGTAATCAAGGAATTTGGTACCCTTCGGTATCCATGTACTTATATATTTAAATATATAGTAGCGACAAAAGAATTAAATGTGTACTTAAATTAATCAAAGAATTTGGTACCCATCGGTATCCATGTGCTTATATATTTAAATATATATTATCGATGAAGAATGAAATGTGTACTTAAAGTAATCAAGGTATTTGGTACCCATCGGTATCCAAGTGCTTATATACTTAAATATATATTATCGATGAAGAATGAAATGTGTACTTAAAGTAATCAAGGAATTTGGTACCATTCGGTATACATGTACTGATATATTTAAATATATAATAGCGTCAAAAGAATTAAATGTGTACTTAAATTAATCAAAAGGAATTTGGTACCCATCGATATCCAAGTGCTTATATATTTAAATATATAATATCGATAAAGAATGAAATGTGTACTTAAAGTAATCAAGAAATTTGGTACCCTTCGGTATCCATGTACTTATGTATATATTTAAATATATAGTAGCGACAAAAGAATGAAATGTGTACTTAAAGTAATCAAGAAATTTGGTACCCTTCGGTATCCATGTACTTATGTATATATTTAAATATATAGTAGCGACAAAAGAATGAAATGTGTACTTAAAGTAATCAAGGAATTTGGTACCCATCCATTGGTATCCATTGGTATCCATTGGTATCCAAGTGCTTTTATATTTAAATATATATTATCGATAAAAATGAAATGAAAATGACCAAGGAAATGAGATTATCAACGGCATTTAGAATTACCACTCTGAAATAATAGCAAGTTTTTAGTTACTTGGACAATCGGTACTTATCTGCATCTCCATCGCCAGCGCTGTCGACGAACATGTGAAGTCGGTCGTTGCTTACTGAAATTTTCTTTTAAAATTACATTATTAGAGTTAAACCGAATTCTATAACCCATTATATTGGGGTGGTTTTTTTTTTTTTTTTTTTTTTGTTTGTTATCGGATCACCAAAGGGGTGACCAAATTTGGGGTCGTGTAGGGTTGGTGCTGCTGCACGGCAGCCCGGTGGTGGCGTATTACCACTGATGAAATGGGTTAGTGCTGCTGCACTGCTGCTGCACGGCAGCTCGGTGGTGGCGTATTACCACTGATGAAATGGATTGGTGCTGCTGCACTGCTGCTGCACGGCAGCCCGGTGTTGGCGTATTACCACTGATGAAATGGGTTGGTGCTGCTGCACTGCAGCCCGATGGTGGCGTATTACCGCTGATGAAATGGGTTGGTGCTGCTGCACTGCTGCTGCACGGCAGCCCGATGGTGGCGTATTACCGCTGATTAATCCAGTTAAAGGCAAAAACGATCGAAAGATTGAATAATGTAGAGATATTTAATACACTTTTGTGCTAGTTAAGCATTGACTTCCTAAACTCTTAATGTTGAAATTGAAAACTTTCCGATAACACCATTAAATTTATCTGTATATTCACAGAATTTTCGCGATTTTCATTTGCAGGGTGATGGCAAAATTAATTAATTTAAATATTCCGTTGAAGATATAAGCGTGCTCACAAATTTTTTTTTTTCAACACTATTTTTGTCACACCACCCTCATTTCATTTTAAGCAACAATATTTACATGTACACACTTTTCGGACATATAATCTTTAAATGAAATCAATAATTCTTGTGTTGGTTTAAATTTGCGTGACTCGTTTTAAGGTTTTCCACATCATGCAGTTAACGTGATCACTCCGAGAATCTCAGTTTGTAACTCGTATTGAAATGTAAGTACAGTATTTTAAATTATCAACAGGTAATTCCAAGATGATGGAAACCACTTTAAAGCGAAAAAAAAAAAACAATATACTGCCGAAGATGGGCACGCCAACCAAAAAAACTCAACTAAATCGTGATCCGGACAAACAGTCACCGCACCGGTCAGCAAGTGGATCACAACTCGTTGTTGCACTTTACGTTCTTCTTTGAGTATTCTTTTTCCAGACGCATACCAAAACTGTTCGCTGCAACGGCGAGACAGTTGCCAATGCGTAAGAAGGGGATGGGGAGTGACGCCATCACCCAAAGCGAAAACGAATATCTATAACAATACTGCAATACAATATTATTATGTATACAGAAAATTATGCATCTGATATCGCCTGATTTGACGAAATAGATGATAATGCGCAAAAATGGGATGGGGAGTGACGCCACCAACCCAAAGCGAAATCGAATATATATAACAATACTGCAATACAATATTATTATGTATACCGA
Source organism: Nephrocerus scutellatus (assembly GCA_947095585.1). Taxonomy (NCBI): domain Eukaryota; kingdom Metazoa; phylum Arthropoda; class Insecta; order Diptera; family Pipunculidae; genus Nephrocerus; species Nephrocerus scutellatus. The sequence continues at coordinate 69,207,585 of OX352763.1, forward strand.
AAATTATGCATCTGATATCGCCTGATTTGACGAAATAGATGATAATGCGCAAAAATGGTATGGGGAGTGACGCCACCAACCCAAAGCCAAAACGAATATACATAATAATAATGCAATACAATATTATTATATATGCGAACATTTTATTGGCGAACAAACTAGGGTTGGAAGGGGTTTCCCAAAGTAAACAATTATCATTGATTCCCAGTGTCCGCTAGAAAACTGATAATGAGCGTGAACAGTGTTCAGAGCTTCATTAGCTGGAAACGGACTATTCAGGTGCCTTGCACTTCTGTAGATCCTTTGCATGATACACGCCTAAGAGTTTTCCTTTCGCATTTTCGATCTCATAATAGGCTGTGCCTAACTTTTTCCTTACTTTGGACTTGACGAAAGTTGGGGCCAATTTGGCACTAAACCTTTTTCCTGCGTTACTTTGTACAAAGTTACGACTAAAAACTTCTTCTCCGACATCGAACGTAATGGGCCTAGAGCAAATTGTAACGTTGGGAGTTTTTATCGTGTGCAATGTTCATGTTTTCTTTGGCCTTTTGCCTAAGTAGCGCAAACGCATCTTGACGAGCCAAACGAGAGTCTTCCTCTGAGGAAAGTTATTTCAAGTTCCGCAGTAGTTGATAGTCCGAGCCATGCGTAATCATGTTTTGTCCGAAAACGAGATAATACGAAGTGGATCCGGTGGACTGGTGGATGGTGTTCCAAAGGGAACAAGAAATGGCACTCACGTTTAAGTCCCAAGACGTGTGATCCTTGCCGAGATATGCCCTGATCGAAGATAAGATTGATCGGTTCACCCTTTCCGATGAGTTTGCTTGGAGAGAATAGATAGCAGTGCACATATGCGATATGCCATACTTAGTCAAGAACGATTCAAACAAGTTATACTTGAATTGGAATCCATTATCAGACAAGATAGTCTGAGGAAATCCGCAGAAATGAAAGAAATTTTCCTCAAGGAAATTACAAATGCCAGGGGAAGTAAACTGTTTGAGGGGTTTCAAAAAGGGAAACTTCGTTAAATGATAAAGCACAATGAACAATCCCATATATTCCCATGTTTGGATCTGCGGTAAGGTGCCAACAGGTCTATATACAACCTTTGGAAAGGACGATCAGCAGTCAATGGTCTTCCCATTGGTGGTCTGAGAACAATGTTCGGACTTTTAACACAACGACAAATTTCGCACTGCGTGACATAGTCTTGTTTTACCATGCCAGGCCAAAAGAGATGACGACGAAGTTTTTCAAGCGTTTGTGCAATTCCGCAATGGGCGGAGGTTGTTGAATTATGCGCATGACTCAAAACTTCAGCCGTTAAACCTGCCGGCACCCACAATTTCCATGAATTCGATTCTTGGTCCATATTCCCAGTAGCATACTCATTTCGTTTGTAGATGTAGTTATCGACAATCTTCAAGTCGGGAAACTGTTTGATTTTCAGCGATCTTCTCTTTCAACTCGTTGTACTCAACAGAGGAGAATTGATCAGAGGACAAGTCAATCATCGGTTCTACATTTTCTATTGCATTCACTTCGTAACCTTTGCGTGATAGAGCATTGGCAACAACGTTTTCCGAACCACGACGGAGTTTTATTGAAAAAACAAAACCTTGAAGCTTGAGCGCCCATCTAGCGAGTCTGCCACTAAGGTCTTTTTGGTTCATTAACCATTGAAGGCTAGCGTGATCGGTTATGTTCGAAAACTCTTGTCCTTCAACATAGCAACGGAATTTCTTTACGCTTTGAACAGCTGCAAGGCATTTCTGCTCTGTCACTGAATAATTTCTCTGTGCCTTATTCAATTTTTGCGAAAAATACACAATCGGTGCTTCGATGCCTTTTGTTCAATTGGGCTAGAACGCTTCCGATTCCCCATTGACTTGCATCGCAGACAATTGTAAAAGGACGAGAATAATCTGGAGTGGCCAGAAAAGGGGCTGTAGTCAGCAACGATTTCAATTCATCAAAAGCAATTTGCGCTTGCGGATTCCATTCAAACTTTCTGCTCTTTTTCAAAAGCTCGGTGAGCGGACAAGTAACAGTTGAAAAGTTAGGAATGAATCGCCTGTACCACCCTGCTAGTCCTAAGAAACGACGCATTTGCCGAATAGAGGTGGGAACAGGAAAGTCAGGAATCGCGGTAATCTTATCTGTGTCAGTTTTCAAAGTTCCATTCCCTATAATAAAACCTAAATATTTGACCTCTTACATGCAAAATTTACTTTTGCTGATATTGATCGTAAGCCCAGCCTTTTTTATCAGAAATGCAAACTTCTTGTAACAGACACAGATGTTCGTCGAAAGTTTCAGACAACACGAGCAGATCGTCCAGGTAGACGAAGACTTTTTCACGCAAGGTATTCGGAATGACACGATCTATTAGTCTTCACATGGTTTGTGGTGCATTGCACAGTCCGAAAGGCATTACCTTATATTGGTAAAGGGGCCGGTTCGGTACCGTGAACGCAGTCAGACAACGAGAGTTTTTCTCTAAAGGTATTTGCCAGAAGGCATCCTTTAGATCCAAGCTACAAATGAATCTTGCCTTCGGTAGTCGGCTCAGCATTCCATCAATATGAGGCAATGGGTATGCATCCTTCAAGGTAACGGAGTTGACTTTGCGAGAATCCAGACACAATCTGACTTTGCCAGGTTTTCTAACTAGAACGACTGGTGAACTCCAAGGACTACTGGATTCATCGATTATTTCTAATTGAAGCATGCGATCGATTTCTTTAAACATTTCCTTTTCCACGTTTGGGGAAATAGGATAAAAGCGTTGTTTAATAGGCTTCGCCTATTACATGTTCGATTAGGTTCATTCTACCAAGTCCTTCCTCTTCGAAAGATGGGAACGTTTTCTTGACGTTTTCCAACTTTTGCGTCTGGATTTCCGACAAGTCGTGCAGAGCCACGACTGGTTCACTCATGTTAATCTCCGAGATAATATTTGGAGCTAACTGGAAGGCCCTCCAGAAATCTACTCCCAAGTACAAATTTTGCGATAAAGTCGGTACAAGGAAAAGTTTTTTTTAATGCGTTTCTTCGCAAAAAGTAACATCGGTCAAGATATTGCCCAGTACTGGTTGTCGTTTTCCCTCAGCGGTACTAACACGATGGGCACGCCAACCAAAAAAAACCCAACTAAATCGTGATCCGGACTAACAGTCGGCACGTTCGCACCGGTCAGTAAATAGATCACAACTCGTTGTTGCACTTTACGTTCTTCTTTGAGTATGCTTTTTCCAGACGCATACCAAAACTGTTCGCTGCAACGGCGAGACAGTTGCCAATGCGTAAGAAGGGGATGGGGAGTGACGCCATCACCCAAAGCGAAAACGAATATCTATAACAATACTGCAATACAGAAAATTATGCATCTGATATCGCCTGATTTGACGAAATAGATGATAATGCGCAAAAATGGGATGGGGAGTGACGCCACCAACCCAAAGCGAAATCGAATATATATAACAATACTGCAATACAATATTATTATGTATACCGAAAATTATGCATCTGATATCGCCTGATTTGACGAAATAGATGATAATGCGCAAAAATGGTATGGGGAGTTACGCCACCAACCCAAATCCAAAACGAATATACATAATAATAATGCAATACAATATTATTATATATGCGAACATTTTATTGGCGAACAAACTAGGGTTTCCAGGGGTTTCCCAAAGTAAACAATTATCATTGATTCCCAGTGTCCGCTAGAAAACTGATAATGAGCGTGAACAGTGTTCAGAGCTTTATTAGCTGGAAACGGACTATTCAGGCGCCTTGCACTTCTGTAGATCCTTTGCATGATACACGCCTAAGAGTTTTCCTTTCGCATTTTCGATCTCATAATATGCTGTGCCTAACTCTTTCCCTACTTTGGACTTGACGAAAGTTGGGGCCAATTTGGCACTAAACCTTTTTCCTGCGTTACTTTGTACAAAGTTACGACTAAAAACTTCTTCTCCGACATCGAACGTAATGGGCCTAGATCGCAAATTGTAACGTTGGGAGTTTTTATCGTGTGCAATGTTCATGTTTTCTTTGGCCTTTTGCCTAAGTAGCGCAAACGCATCTTGACGAGCCAAACGAAACGGGGGGTCTTGCGTCGGGCCTGCTCGACTGTCGTCATCATAAAAATTGCGTGCACGGGGTTTCGGGGCAGCAGTAGGGAAAGGGGGAAGTAGCAAAGGGAGAAAGAGAGAGAAAAAAAATACCAGAAATGGAAGCGTACCCGTAATGGTAGGCATGATCCCACCCGACTTTAGCCTAGGGAGACTTCAACGTACAGCTTACAGGATTAAATAAAACATGAGTAAGGTTCGTATTCCGGTCTCTAAAGACCACTAATTTAAATTGCTTTATTCTCACTCGTATTAATTCGTTGGGATATTATAGCTAAGTTAGTCAAATAAAATTTCATACTCTTAGTTAGAATGATTAAAATCAGAGTAATAGTTTATTATTATGATTCCTTTTAGCGTGTTTAAACAACGTAGTAATGTCCACCATATAAGTTGAATTCAGCGAGAAAAAAAAATTGTATACCAATAAATTTCCAGGGTTGGTAACCCTTTGCCTTTATGGATTGAACAAGTACACGATTTGTCTTTTTAAATCCGAATTAAGCAAAGAAAAAAAATTCATCGAACTCTTTTTTTTTTTTTGTAAGTATACGATTTGATTTACATTAAATTTAAATTAAGCCGGGAATTAGGTACCCATCGGTATCCATGTGCTTATATATTTTAATATATAATATCGATAAAGAATGAAATGAGTACTTAAATTAATCAAAGAATTTGGTACCCATCGGTATCCATGTACTTATGTATATATTTAAATATATAGTAGCGACAAAAGAATGAAATGTGTACTTAAAGTAATCAAGGAATTTGGTACCCATCCATTGGTATCCATTGGTATCCATTGGTATCCAAGTGCTTTTATATTTAAATATATATTATCGATAAAAATGAAATGAAAATGACCAAGGAAATGAGATTATCAACGGCATTTAGAATTACCACTCTGAAATAATAGCAAGTTTTTAGTTACTTGGACAATCGGTACTTATCTGCATCTCCATCGCCAGCGCTGTCGACGAACATGTGAAGTCGTTGCTTACTGAAATTTTCTTTTAAAATTACATTATTAGAGTTAAACCGAATTCTATAACCCATTATATTGGGGTGGTTTTTTTTTTTTTTTTTTTTTTTTTTGTTTGTTATCGGATCACCAAAGGGGTGACCAAATTTGGGGTCGTGTAGGGTTGGTGCTGCTGCACGGCAGCCCGGTGGTGGCGTATTACCACTGATGAAATGGGTTAGTGCTGCTGCACTGCTGCTGCACGGCAGCTCGGTGGTGGCGTATTACCACTGATGAAATGGGTTGGTGCTGCTGCACTGCTGCTGCACGGCAGCCCGGTGTTGGCGTATTACCACTGATGAAATGGGTTGGTGCTGCTGCACGGCAGCCCGATGGTGGCGTATTACCGCTGACGAAATGGGTTGGTGCTGCTGCACTGCTGCTGCAGGGCAGCTCGGTGGTGGCGTATTACCACTGATGAAATGGGTTGGTGCTGCTGCACGACAGCCCGATGGTGGCGTATTACCGCTGATTAATCCAGTTAAAGGCAAAAACGATCGAAAGATTGAATAATGTAGAGATATTTAATACACTTTTGTGCTAGTTAAGCATTGACTTCCTAAACTCTTAATGTTGAAATTGAAAACTTTCCGATAACACCATTAAATTTATCTGTATATTCACAGAATTTTCGCGATTTTGCATTTGCAGGGTGATGGCAAAATTAATTAATTTAAATATTCCGTTGAAGATATAAGCGTGCTCACAAATTTTTTTTTTCAACACTATTTTTGTCACACCACCCTCATTTCATTTTAAGCAACAATATTTACATGTACACACTTTTCGGACATATAATCTTTAAATGAAATCAATAATTCTTGTGTTGGTTTAAATTTGCGTGACTCGTTTTAAGGTTTTCCACATCATGCAGTTAACGTGATCACTCCGAGAATCTCAGTTTGTAACTCGTATTGAAATGTAAGTACAGTATTTTAAATTATCAACAGGTAATTCCAAGATGATGGAAACCACTTTAAAGCGAAAAAAAAAACAATATACTGCCGAAGATGGGCACGCCAACCAAAAAAACTCAACTAAATCGTGATCCGGACAAACAGTCACCGCACCGGTCAGCAAGTGGATCACAACTCGTTGTTGCACTTTACGTTCTTCTTTGAGTATGCTTTTTCCAGACGCATACCAAAACTGTTCGCTGCAACGGCGAGACAGTTGCCAATGCGTAAGAAGGGGATGGGGAGTGACGCCATCACCCAAAGCAAAACGAATATCTATAACAATACTGCAATACAATATTATTATGTATACAGAAAATTATGCATCTGATATCGCCTGATTTGACGAAATAGATGATAATGCGCAAAAATGGTATGGGGAGTGACGCCACCAACCCAAAGCCAAAACGAATATACATAATAATAATGCAATACAATATTATTATATATGCGAACATTTTATTGGCGAACAAACCAGGGTTTCCAGGGGTTTCCCAAAGTAAACAATTATCATTGATTCCCAGTGTCCGCTAGAAAACTGATAATGAGCGTGAACAGTGTTCAGAGCTTTATTAGCTGGAAACGGACTATTCAGGCGCCTTGCACTTCTGTAGATCCTTTGCATGATACACGCCTAAGAGTTTTCCTTTCGCATTTTCGATCTCATAATATGCTGTGCCTAACTCTTTCCCTACTTTGGACTTGACGAAAGTTGGGGCCAATTTGGCACTAAACCTTTTTCCTGCGTTACTTTGTACAAAGTTACGACTAAAAACTTCTTCTCCGACATCGAACGTAATGGGCCTAGATCGCAAATTGTAACGTTGGGAGTTTTTATCGTGTGCAATGTTCATGTTTTCTTTGGCCTTTTGCCTAAGTAGCGCAAACGCATCTTGACGAGCCAAACGAAACGGGGGGTCTTGCGTCGGGCCTGCTCGACTGTCGTCATCATAAAAATTGCGTGCACGGGGTTTCGGGGCAGCAGTAGGGAAAGGGGGAAGTAGCAAAGGGAGAAAGAGAGAGAAAAAAAATACCAGAAATGGAAGCGTACCCGTAATGGTAGGCATGATCCCACCCGACTTTAGCCTAGGGAGACTTCAACGTACAGCTTACAGGATTAAATAAAACATGAGTAAGGTTCGTATTCCGGTCTCTAAAGACCACTAATTTAAATTGCTTTATTCTCACTCGTATTAATTCGTTGGGATATTATAGCTAAGTTAGTCAAATAAAATTTCATACTCTTAGTTAGAATGATTAAAATCAGAGTAATAGTTTATTATTATGATTCCTTTTAGCGTGTTTAAACAACGTAGTAATGTCCACCATATAAGTTGAATTCAGCGAGAGAAAAAAATTGTATTCCAATAAATTTCCAGGGTTGGTAACCCTTTGCCTTTATGGATTGAACAAGTACACGATTTGTCTTTTTAAATCCGAATTAAGCAAAGAAAAAAAATTCATCGAACTCTTTTTTTTTTTTTGTAAGTATACGATTTGATTTACATTAAATTTAAATTAAGCCAGGAATTAGGTACCCATTGGTATCCATATACTTCTATATTTAGATACATAATAGCGACAAAAAGAATAAAATGTGTACTTAAATTAATCAAGGAATTTGGTACCCATCGGTATCCATGTGCTTATATATTTTAATATATAATATCGATAAAGAATGAAATGAGTACTTAAATTAATCAAAGAATTTGGTACCCATCGGTGTCAAAGTGCTTATCTATTTAAATATATATTATCGATGAAGAATGAAATGTGTACTTAAAGTAATCAAGGAATTTGGTACCCTTCGGTATCCATGTACTTATATATTTAAATATATAGTAGCGACAAAAGAATTAAATGTGTACTTAAATTAATCAAAGAATTTGGTACCCATCGGTATCCATGTGCTTATATATTTAAATATATATTATCGATGAAGAATGAAATGTGTACTTAAAGTAATCAAGGAATTTGGTACCATTCGGTATACATGTACTGATATATTTAAATATATAATAGCGTCAAAAGAATTAAATGTGTACTTAAATTAATCAAAAGGAATTTGGTACCCATCGATATCCAAGTGCTTATATATTTAAATATATAATATCGATAAAGAATGAAATGTGTACTTAAAGTAATCAAGAAATTTGGTACCCTTCGGTATCCATGTACTTATGTATATATTTAAATATATAGTAGCGACAAAAGAATGAAATGTGTACTTAAAGTAATCAAGAAATTTGGTACCCTTCGGTATCCATGTACTTATGTATATATTTAAATATATAGTAGCGACAAAAGAATGAAATGTGTACTTAAAGTAATCAAGGAATTTGGTACCCATCCATTGGTATACATTGGTATCCATTGGTATCCAAGTGCTTTTATATTTAAATATATATTATCGATAAAAATGAAATGAAAATGACCAAGGAAATGAGATTATCAACGGCATTTAGAATTACCACTCTGAAATAATAGCAAGTTTTTAGTTACTTGGACAATCGGTACTTATCTGCATCTCCATCGCCAGCGCTGTCGACGAACATGTGAAGTCGTTGCTTACTGAAATTTTCTTTTAAAATTACATTATTAGAGTTAAACCGAATTCTATAACCCATTATATTGGGGTGGTTTTTTTTTTTTTTTTTTTTTTGTTTGTTATCGGATCACCAAAGGGGTGACCAAATTTGGGGTCGTGTAGGGTTGGTGCTGCTGCACGGCAGCCCGGTGGTGGCGTATTACCACTGATGAAATGGGTTAGTGCTGCTGCACTGCTGCTGCACGGCAGCTCGGTGGTGGCGTATTACCACTGATGAAATGGGTTGGTGCTGCTGCACTGCTGCTGCACGGCAGCCCGGTGTTGGCGTATTACCACTGATGAAATGGGTTGGTGCTGCTGCACGGCAGCCCGATGGTGGCGTATTACCGCTGACGAAATGGGTTGGTGCTGCTGCACTGCTGCTGCAGGGCAGCTCGGTGGTGGCGTATTACCACTGATGAAATGGGTTGGTGCTGCTGCACGACAGCCCGATGGTGGCGTATTACCGCTGATTAATCCAGTTAAAGGCAAAAACGATCGAAAGATTGAATAATGTAGAGATATTTAATACACTTTTGTGCTAGTTAAGCATTGACTTCCTAAACTCTTAATGTTGAAATTGAAAACTTTCCGATAACACCATTAAATTTATCTGTATATTCACAGAATTTTCGCGATTTTGCATTTGCAGGGTGATGGCAAAATTAATTAATTTAAATATTCCGTTGAAGATATAAGCGTGCTCACAAATTTTTTTTTTCAACACTATTTTTGTCACACCACCCTCATTTCATTTTAAGCAACAATATTTACATGTACACACTTTTCGGACATATAATCTTTAAATGAAATCAATAATTCTTGTGTTGGTTTAAATTTGCGTGACTCGTTTTAAGGTTTTCCACATCATGCAGTTAACGTGATCACTCCGAGAATCTCAGTTTGTAACTCGTATTGAAATGTAAGTACAGTATTTTAAATTATCAACAGGTAATTCCAAGATGATGGAAACCACTTTAAAGCGAAAAAAAAAACAATATACTGCCGAAGATGGGCACGCCAACCAAAAAAACTCAACTAAATCGTGATCCGGACAAACAGTCACCGCACCGGTCAGCAAGTGGATCACAACTCGTTGTTGCACTTTACGTTCTTCTTTGAGTATGCTTTTTCCAGACGCATACCAAAACTGTTCGCTGCAACGGCGAGACAGTTGCCAATGCGTAAGAAGGGGATGGGGAGTGACGCCATCACCCAAAGCGAAAACGAATATCTATAACAATACTGCAATACAATATTATTATGTATACAGAAAATTATGCATCTGATATCGCCTGATTTGACGAAATAGATGATAATGCGCAAAAATGGTATGGGGAGTGACGCCACCAACCCAAAGCCAAAACGAATATACATAATAATAATGCAATACAATATTATTATATATGCGAACATTTTATTGGCGAACAAACCAGGGTTTCCAGGGGTTTCCCAAAGTAAACAATTATCATTGATTCCCAGTGTCCGCTAGAAAACTGATAATGAGCGTGAACAGTGTTCAGAGCTTTATTAGCTGGAAACGGACTATTCAGGCGCCTTGCACTTCTGTAGATCCTTTGCATGATACACGCCTAAGAGTTTTCCTTTCGCATTTTCGATCTCATAATATGCTGTGCCTAACTCTTTCCCTACTTTGGACTTGACGAAAGTTGGGGCCAATTTGGCACTAAACCTTTTTCCTGCGTTACTTTGTACAAAGTTACGACTAAAAACTTCTTCTCCGACATCGAACGTAATGGGCCTAGATCGCAAATTGTAACGTTGGGAGTTTTTATCGTGTGCAATGTTCATGTTTTCTTTGGCCTTTTGCCTAAGTAGCGCAAACGCATCTTGACGAGCCAAACGAAACGGGGGGTCTTGCGTCGGGCCTGCTCGACTGTCGTCATCATAAAAATTGCGTGCACGGGGTTTCGGGGCAGCAGTAGGGAAAGGGGGAAGTAGCAAAGGGAGAAAGAGAGAGAAAAAAAATACCAGAAATGGAAGCGTACCCGTAATGGTAGGCATGATCCCACCCGACTTTAGCCTAGGGAGACTTCAACGTACAGCTTACAGGATTAAATAAAACATGAGTAAGGTTCGTATTCCGGTCTCTAAAGACCACTAATTTAAATTGCTTTATTCTCACTCGTATTAATTCGTTGGGATATTATAGCTAAGTTAGTCAAATAAAATTTCATACTCTTAGTTAGAATGATTAAAATCAGAGTAATAGTTTATTATTATGATTCCTTTTAGCGTGTTTAAACAACGTAGTAATGTCCACCATATAAGTTGAATTCAGCGAGAAAAAAAAATTGTATTCCAATAAATTTCCAGGGTTGGTAACCCTTTGCCTTTATGGATTGAACAAGTACACGATTTGTCTTTTTAAATCCGAATTAAGCAAAGAAAAAAAAATGCATCGAACTCTTTTTTTTTTTTTTTGTAAGTATACGATTTGATTTACATTAAATTTAAATTAAGCCGGGAATTAGGTACCCATTGGTATCCATATACTTCTATATTTAGATACATAATAGCGACAAAAAGAATAAAATGTGTACTTAAATTAATCAAGGAGTGACGCCATCACCCAAAGCGAAAACGAATATCTATAACAATACTGCAATACAATATTATTATGTATACCGAAAATTATGCATCTGATATCGCCTGATTTGACGAAATAGATGATAATGCGCAAAAATGGTATGGGGAGTGACGCCACCAACCCAAAGCCAAAACGAATATACATAATAATAATGCAATACAATATTATTATATATGCGAACATTTTATTGGCGAACAAACTAGGGTTGGAAGGGGTTTCCCAAAGTAAACAATTATCATTGATTCCCAGTGTCCGCTAGAAAACTGATAATGAGCGTGAACAGTGTTCAGAGCTTCATTAGCTGGAAACGGACTATTCAGGTGCCTTGCACTTCTGTAGATCCTTTGCATGATACACGCCTAAGAGTTTTCCTTTCGCATTTTCGATCTCATAATATGCTGTGCCTAACTCTTTCCCTACTTTGGACTTGACGAAAGTTGGGGCCAATTTGGCACTAAACCTTTTTCCTGCGTTACTTTGTACAAAGTTACGACTAAAAACTTCTTCTCCGACATCGAACGTAATGGGCCTAGAGCAAATTGTAACGTTGGGAGTTTTTATCGTGTGCAATGTTCATGTTTTCTTTGGCCTTTTGCCTAAGTAGCGCAAACGCATCTTGACGAGCCAAACGAGAGTCTTCCTCTGAGGAAAGTAATTTCAAGTTCCGCAGTAGTTGATAGTCCGAGCCATGCGTAATCATGTTTTGTCCGAAAACGAGATAATACGAAGTGGATCCGGTGGACTGGTGGATGGTGTTCCAAAGGGAACAAGAAATGGCACTCACGTTTAAGTCCCAAGACGTGTGATCCTTGCCGAGATATGCCCTGATCGAAGATAAGATTGATCGGTTCACCCTTTCCGATGAGTTTGCTTGGAGAGAATAGATAGCAGTGCACATATGCGATATGCCATACTTAGTCAAGAACGATTCAAACAAGTTATACTTGAATTGGAATCCATTATCAGACAAGATAGTCTGAGGAAATCCGCAGAAATGAAAGATATTTTCCTCAAGGAAATTACAAATGCCAGGGGAAGTAAACTGTTTGAGGGGTTTCAAAAAGGGAAACTTCGTTAAATGATAAAGCACAATGAACAATCCCATATATTCCCATGTTTGGATCTGCGGTAAGGTGCCAACAGGTCTATATACAACCTTTGGAAAGGACGATCAGCAGTCAATGGTCTTCCCATTGGTGGTCTGAGAACAATGTTCGGACTTTTAACACAACGACAAATTTCGCACTGCGTGACATAGTCTTGTTTTACCATGCCAGGCCAAAAGAGATGACGACGAAGTTTTTCAAGCGTTTGTGCAATTCCGCAATGGGCGGAGGTTGTTGAATTATGCGCATGACTCAAAACTTCAGCCGTTAAACCTGCCGGCACCCACAATTTCCATGAATTCGATTCTTGGTCCATATTCCCAGTAGCATACTCATTTCGTTTGTAGATGTAGTTATCGACAATCTTCAAGTCGGGAAACTGTTTGATTTTCAGCGATCTTCCCTTTCAACTCGTTGTACTCAACAGAGGAGAATTGATCAGAGGACAAGTCAATCATCGGTTCTACATTTTCTATTGCATTCACTTCGTAACCTTTGCGTGATAGAGCATTGGCAACAACGTTTTCCGAACCACGACGGAGTTTTATTGAAAAAACAAAACCTTGAAGCTTGAGCGCCCATCTAGCGAGTCTGCCACTAAGGTCTTTTTGGTTCATTAACCATTGAAGGCTAGCGTGATCGGTTATGTTCGAAAACTCTTGTCCTTCAACATAGCAACGGAATTTCTTTACGCTTTGAACAGCTGCAAGGCATTTCTGCTCTGTCACTGAATAATTTCTCTGTGCCTTATTCAATTTTTGAATAGATGCCTTCATTGTTCAATTGGGCTAGAACGCTTCCGATTCCCCATTGACTTGCATCGCAGACAATTGTAAAAGGACGAGAATAATCTGGAGTGGCCAGAAAAGGGGCTGTAGTCAGCAACGATTTCAATTCATCAAAAGCAATTTGCGCTTGCGGATTCCATTCAAACTTTCTGCTCTTTTTCAAAAGCTCGGTGAGCGGACAAGTAACAGTTGAAAAGTTAGGAATGAATCGCCTGTACCACCCTGCTAGTCCTAAGAAACGACGCATTTGCCGAATAGAGGTGGGAACAGGAAAGTCAGGAATCGCGGTAATCTTATCTGTGTCAGTTTTCAAAGTTCCATTCCCTATAATAAAACCTAAATATTTGACCTCTTACATGCAAAATTTACTTTTGCTGATATTGATCGTAAGCCCAGCCTTTTTTATCAGAAATGCAAACTTCTTGTAACAGACACAGATGTTCGTCGAAAGTTTCAGACAACACGAGCAGATCGTCCAGGTAGACGAAGACTTTTTCACGCAAGGTATTCGGAATGACACGATCTATTAGTCTTCACATGGTTTGTGGTGCATTGCACAGTCCGAAAGGCATTACCTTATATTGGTAAAGGGGCCGGTTCGGTACCGTGAACGCAGTCAGACAACGAGAGTTTTTCTCTAAAGGTATTTGCCAGAAGGCATCCTTTAGATCCAAGCTACAAATGAATCTTGCCTTCGGTAGTCGGCTCAGCATTCCATCAATATGAGGCAATGGGTATGCATCCTTCAAGGTAACGGAGTTGACTTTGCGAGAATCCAGACACAATCTGACTTTGCCAGGTTTTCTAACTAGAACGACTGGTAAACTCCAAGGACTACTGGATTCATCGATTATTTCTAATTGAAGCATGCGATCGATTTCTTTAAACATTTCCTTTTCCACGTTTGGGGAAATAGGATAAAAGCGTTGTTTAATAGGCTTCGCCTATTACATGTTCGATTAGGTTCATTCTACCAAGTCCTTCCTCTTCGAAAGATGGGAACGTTTTCTTGACGTTTTCCAACTTTTGCGTCTGGATTTCCGACAAGTCGTGCAGAGCCACGACTGGTTCACTCATGTTAATCTCCGAGATAATATTTGGAGCTAACTGGAAGGCCCTCCAGAAATCTACTCCCAAGTACAAATTTTGCGATAAAGTCGGTACAAGGAAAAGTTTTTTTTAATGCGTTTCTTCGCGAAAAGTAACATCGGTCAAGATATTGCCCAGTACTGGTTGTCGTTTTCCCTCAGCGGTACTTACACGATGGGCACGCCAACCAAAAAAAACCCAACTAAATCGTGATCCGGACTAACAGTCGGCACGTTCGCACCGGTCAGTAAATAGATCACAACTCGTTGTTGCACTTTACGTTCTTGACGAGCCAAACGAAACGGGGGGTCTTGCGTCGGGCCTGCTCGACTGTCGTCATCATAAAAATTGCGTGCACGGGGTTTCGGGGCAGCAGTAGGGAAAGGGGGAAGTAGCAAAGGGAGAAAGAGAGAGAAAAAAAATACCAGAAATGGAAGCGTACCCGTAATGGTAGGCATGATCCCACCCGACTTTAGCCTAGGGAGACTTCAACGTACAGCTTACAGGATTAAATAAAACATGAGTAAGGTTCGTATTCCGGTCTCTAAAGACCACTAATTTAAATTGCTTTATTCTCACTCGTATTAATTCGTTGGGATATTATAGCTAAGTTAGTCAAATAAAATTTCATACTCTTAGTTAGAATGATTAAAATCAGAGTAATAGTTTATTATTATGATTCCTTTTAGCGTGTTTAAACAACGTAGTAATGTCCACCATATAAGTTGAATTCAGCGAGAAAAAAAAATTGTATTCCAATAAATTTCCAGGGTTGGTAACCCTTTGCCTTTATGGATTGAACAAGTACACGATTTGTCTTTTTAAATCCGAATTAAGCAAAGAAAAAAAAATGCATCGAACTCTTTTTTTTTTTTTTTGTAAGTATACGATTTGATTTACATTAAATTTAAATTAAGCCGGGAATTAGGTACCCATTGGTATCCATATACTTCTATATTTAGATACATAATAGCGACAAAAAGAATAAAATGTGTACTTAAATTAATCAAGGAGTGACGCCATCACCCAAAGCGAAAACGAATATCTATAACAATACTGCAATACAATATTATTATGTATACAGAAAATTATGCATCTGATTTCGCCTGATTTGACGAAATAGATGATAATGCGCAAAAATGGGATGGGGAGTGACGCCACCAACCCAAAGCGAAATCGAATATATATAACAATACTGCAATACAATATTATTATGTATACCGAAAATTATGCATCTGATATCGCCTGATTTGACGAAATAGATGATAATGCGCAAAAATGGTATGGGGAGTGACGCCACCAACCCAAAGCCAAAACGAATATACATAATAATAATGCAATACAATATTATTATATATGCGAACATTTTATTGGCGAACAAACTAGGGTTGGAAGGGGTTTCCCAAAGTAAACAATTATCATTGATTCCCAGTGTCCGCTAGAAAACTGATAATGAGCGTGAACAGTGTTCAGAGCTTCATTAGCTGGAAACGGACTATTCAGGTGCCTTGCACTTCTGTAGATCCTTTGCATGATACACGCCTAAGAGTTTTCCTTTCGCATTTTCGATCTCATAATATGCTGTGCCTAACTCTTTCCCTACTTTGGACTTGACGAAAGTTGGGGCCAATTTGGCACTAAACCTTTTTCCTGCGTTACTTTGTACAAAGTTACGACTAAAAACTTCTTCTCCGACATCGAACGTAATGGGCCTAGAGCAAATTGTAACGTTGGGAGTTTTTATCGTGTGCAATGTTCATGTTTTCTTTGGCCTTTTGCCTAAGTAGCGCAAACGCATCTTGACGAGCCAAACGAGAGTCTTCCTCTGAGGAAAGTAATTTCAAGTTCCGCAGTAGTTGATAGTCCGAGCCATGCGTAATCATGTTTTGTCCGAAAACGAGATAATACGAAGTGGATCCGGTGGACTGGTGGATGGTGTTCCAAAGGGAACAAGAAATGGCACTCACGTTTAAGTCCCAAGACGTGTGATCCTTGCCGAGATATGCCCTGATCGAAGATAAGATTGATCGGTTCACCCTTTCCGATGAGTTTGCTTGGAGAGAATAGATAGCAGTGCACATATGCGATATGCCATACTTAGTCAAGAACGATTCAAACAAGTTATACTTGAATTGGAATCCATTATCAGACAAGATAGTCTGAGGAAATCCGCAGAAATGAAAGATATTTTCCTCAAGGAAATTACAAATGCCAGGGGAAGTAAACTGTTTGAGGGGTTTCAAAAGGGGAAACTTCGTTAAATGATAAAGCACAATGAACAATCCCATATATTCCCATGTTTGGATCTGCGGTAAGGTGCCAACAGGTCTATATACAACCTTTGGAAAGGACGATCAGCAGTCAATGGTCTTCCCATTGGTGGTCTGAGAACAATGTTCGGACTTTTAACACAACGACAAATTTCGCACTGCGTGACATAGTCTTGTTTTACCATGCCAGGCCAAAAGAGATGACGACGAAGTTTTTCAAGCGTTTGTGCAATTCCGCAATGGGCGGAGGTTGTTGAATTATGCGCATGACTCAAAACTTCAGCCGTTAAACCTGCCGGCACCCACAATTTCCATGAATTCGATTCTTGGTCCATATTCCCAGTAGCATACTCATTTCGTTTGTAGATGTAGTTATCGACAATCTTCAAGTCGGGAAACTGTTTGATTTTCAGCGATCTTCCCTTTCAACTCGTTGTACTCAACAGAGGAGAATTGATCAGAGGACAAGTCAATCATCGGTTCTACATTTTCTATTGCATTCACTTCGTAACCTTTGCGTGATAGAGCATTGGCAACAACGTTTTCCGAACCACGACGGAGTTTTATTGAAAAAACAAAACCTTGAAGCTTGAGCGCCCATCTAGCGAGTCTGCCACTAAGGTCTTTTTGGTTCATTAACCATTGAAGGCTAGCGTGATCGGTTATGTTCGAAAACTCTTGTCCTTCAACATAGCAACGGAATTTCTTTACGCTTTGAACAGCTGCAAGGCATTTCTGCTCTGTCACTGAATAATTTCTCTGTGCCTTATTCAATTTTTGAATAGATGCCTTCATTGTTCAATTGGGCTAGAACGCTTCCGATTCCCCATTGACTTGCATCGCAGACAATTGTAAAAGGACGAGAATAATCTGGAGTGGCCAGAAAAGGGGCTGTAGTCAGCAACGATTTCAATTCATCAAAAGCAATTTGCGCTTGCGGATTCCATTCAAACTTTCTGCTCTTTTTCAAAAGCTCGGTGAGCGGACAAGTAACAGTTGAAAAGTTAGGAATGAATCGCCTGTACCACCCTGCTAGTCCTAAGAAACGACGCATTTGCCGAATAGAGGTGGGAACAGGAAAGTCAGGAATCGCGGTAATCTTATCTGTGTCAGTTTTCAAAGTTCCATTCCCTATAATAAAACCTAAATATTTGACCTCTTACATGCAAAATTTACTTTTGCTGATATTGATCGTAAGCCCAGCCTTTTTTATCAGAAATGCAAACTTCTTGTAACAGACACAGATGTTCGTCGAAAGTTTCAGACAACACGAGCAGATCGTCCAGGTAGACGAAGACTTTTTCACGCAAGGTATTCGGAATGACACGATCTATTAGTCTTCACATGGTTTGTGGTGCATTGCACAGTCCGAAAGGCATTACCTTATATTGGTAAAGGGGCCGGTTCGGTACCGTGAACGCAGTCAGACAACGAGAGTTTTTCTCTAAAGGTATTTGCCAGAAGGCATCCTTTAGATCCAAGCTACAAATGAATCTTGCCTTCGGTAGTCGGCTCAGCATTCCATCAATATGAGGCAATGGGTATGCATCCTTCAAGGTAACGGAGTTGACTTTGCGAGAATCCAGACACAATCTGACTTTGCCAGGTTTTCTAACTAGAACGACTGGTAAACTCCAAGGACTACTGGATTCATCGATTATTTCTAATTGAAGCATGCGATCGATTTCTTTAAACATTTCCTTTTCCACGTTTGGGGAAATAGGATAAAAGCGTTGTTTAATAGGCTTCGCCTATTACATGTTCGATTAGGTTCATTCTACCAAGTCCTTCCTCTTCGAAAGATGGGAACGTTTTCTTGACGTTTTCCAACTTTTGCGTCTGGATTTCCGACAAGTCGTGCAGAGCCACGACTGGTTCACTCATGTTAATCTCCGAGATAATATTTGGAGCTAACTGGAAGGCCCTCCAGAAATCTACTCCCAAGTACAAATTTTGCGATAAAGTCGGTACAAGGAAAAGTTTTTTTTAATGCGTTTCTTCGCGAAAAGTAACATCGGTCAAGATATTGCCCAGTACTGGTTGTCGTTTTCCCTCAGCGGTACTAACACGATGGGCACGCCAACCAAAAAAAACCCAACTAAATCGTGATCCGGACTAACAGTCGGCACGTTCGCACCGGTCAGTAAATAGATCACAACTCGTTGTTGCACTTTACGTTCTTCTTTGAGTATGCTTTTTCCAGACGCATACCAAAACTGTTCGCTGCAACGGCGAGACAGTTGCCAATGCGTAAGAAGGGGATGGGGAGTGACGCCACCACCCAAAGCGAAAACAAATATCTATAACAATACTGCAATACAATATTATTATGTATACAGAAAATTATGCATCTGATATCGCCTGATTTGACAAAATAGATGATAATGCGCAAAAATGGGATGGGGAGTGACGCCACCAACCCAAATCCAAAACGAATATACATAATAATAATGCAAGACAATATTATTATATATGCGAACATTTTATTGGCGAACAAACTAGGGTTTCCAGGGGTTTCCCAAAGTAAACAATTATCATTGATTCCCAGTGTCCGCTAGAAAACTGATAATGAGCGTGAACAGTGTTCAGAGCTTTATTAGCTGGAAACGGACTATTCAGGCGCCTTGCACTTCTGTAGATCCTTTGCATGATACACGCCTAAGAGTTTTCCTTTCGCATTTTCGATCTCATAATATGCTGTGCCTAACTCTTTCCCTACTTTGGACTTGACGAAAGTTGGGGCCAATTTGGCACTAAACCTTTTTCCTGCGTTACTTTGTACAAAGTTACGACTAAAAACTTCTTCTCCGACATCGAACGTAATGGGCCTAGATCGCAAATTGTAACGTTGGGAGTTTTTATCGTGTGCAATGTTCATGTTTTCTTTGGCCTTTTGCCTAAGTAGCGCAAACGCATCTTGACGAGCCAAACGAAACGGGGGGTCTTGCGTCGGGCCTGCTCGACTGTCGTCATCATAAAAATTGCGTGCACGGGGTTTCGGGGCAGCAGTAGGGAAAGGGGGAAGTAGCAAAGGGAGAAAGAGAGAGAAAAAAAATACCAGAAATGGAAGCGTACCCGTAATGGTAGGCATGATCCCACCCGACTTTAGCCTAGGGAGACTTCAACGTACAGCTTACAGGATTAAATAAAACATGAGTAAGGTTCGTATTCCGGTCTCTAAAGACCACTAATTTAAATTGCTTTATTCTCACTCGTATTAATTCGTTGGGATATTATAGCTAAGTTAGTCAAATAAAATTTCATACTCTTAGTTAGAATGATTAAAATCAGAGTAATAGTTTATTATTATGATTCCTTTTAGCGTGTTTAAACAACGTAGTAATGTCCACCATATAAGTTGAATTCAGCGAGAGAAAAAAATTGTATTCCAATAAATTTCCAGGGTTGGTAACCCTTTGCCTTTATGGATTGAACAAGTACACGATTTGTCTTTTTAAATCCGAATTAAGCAAAGAAAAAAAATTCATCGAACTCTTTTTTTTTTTTTGTAAGTATACGATTTGATTTACATTAAATTTAAATTAAGCCAGGAATTAGGTACCCATTGGTATCCATATACTTCTATATTTAGATACATAATAGCGACAAAAAGAATAAAATGTGTACTTAAATTAATCAAGGAATTTGGTACCCATCGGTATCCATGTGCTTATATATTTTAATATATAATATCGATAAAGAATGAAATGAGTACTTAAATTAATCAAAGAATTTGGTACCCATCGGTGTCAAAGTGCTTATCTATTTAAATATATATTATCGATGAAGAATGAAATGTGTACTTAAAGTAATCAAGGAATTTGGTACCCTTCGGTATCCATGTACTTATATATTTAAATATATAGTAGCGACAAAAGAATTAAATGTGTACTTAAATTAATCAAAGAATTTGGTACCCATCGGTATCCATGTGCTTATATATTTAAATATATATTATCGATGAAGAATGAAATGTGTACTTAAAGTAATCAAGGTATTTGGTACCCATCGGTATCCAAGTGCTTATATACTTAAATATATATTATCGATGAAGAATGAAATGTGTACTTAAAGTAATCAAGGAATTTGGTACCATTCGGTATACATGTACTGATATATTTAAATATATAATAGCGTCAAAAGAATTAAATGTGTACTTAAATTAATCAAAAGGAATTTGGTACCCATCGATATCCAAGTGCTTATATATTTAAATATATAATATCGATAAAGAATGAAATGTGTACTTAAAGTAATCAAGAAATTTGGTACCCTTCGGTATCCATGTACTTATGTATATATTTAAATATATAGTAGCGACAAAAGAATGAAATGTGTACTTAAAGTAATCAAGAAATTTGGTACCCTTCGGTATCCATGTACTTATGTATATATTTAAATATATAGTAGCGACAAAAGAATGAAATGTGTACTTAAAGTAATCAAGGAATTTGGTACCCATCCATTGGTATACATTGGTATCCATTGGTATCCAAGTGCTTTTATATTTAAATATATATTATCGATAAAAATGAAATGAAAATGACCAAGGAAATGAGATTATCAACGGCATTTAGAATTACCACTCTGAAATAATAGCAAGTTTTTAGTTACTTGGACAATCGGTACTTATCTGCATCTCCATCGCCAGCGCTGTCGACGAACATGTGAAGTCGGTCGTTGCTTACTGAAATTTTCTTTTAAAATTACATTATTAGAGTTAAACCGAATTCTATAACCCATTATATTTTTTTTTTGTTTGTTATCGGATCACCAAAGGGGTGACCAAATTTGGGGTCGTGTAGGGTTGGTGCTGCTGCACGGCAGCCCGGTGGTGGCGTATTACCACTGATGAAATGGGTTGGTGCTGCTGCACTGCTGCTGCACGGCAGCCCGGTGTTGGCGTATTACCACTGATGAAATGGGTTGGTGCTGCTGCACGGCAGCCCGATGGTGGCGTATTACCGCTGACGAAATGGGTTGGTGCTGCTGCACTGCTGCTGCAGGGCAGCTCGGTGGTGGCGTATTACCACTGATGAAATGGGTTGGTGCTGCTGCACTGCTACTGCACGGCAGCTCGGTGGTGGCGTATTACCACTGATGAAATGGGTTGGTGCTGCTGCACTGCTGCTGCACGGCAGCCCGGTGTTGGCGTATTACCACTGATGAAATGGGTTGGTGCTGCTGCACGGCAGCCCGATGGTGGCGTATTACCGCTGACGAAATGGGTTGGTGCTGCTGCACTGCTGCTGCAGGGCAGCTCGGTGGTGGCGTATTACCACTGATGAAATGGGTTGGTGCTGCTGCACTGCTGCTGCACGACAGCCCGATGGTGGCGTATTACCGCTGATTAATCCAGTTAAAGGCAAAAACGATCGAAAGATTGAATAATGTAGAGATATTTAATACACTTTTGTGCTAGTTAAGCATTGACTTCCTAAACTCTTAATGTTGAAATTGAAAACTTTCCGATAACACCATTAAATTTATCTGTATATTCACAGAATTTTCGCGATTTTGCATTTGCAGGGTGATGGCAAAATTAATAAATATTCCGTTGAAGATATAAGCGTGCTCACAAATTTTTTTTTTCTACACTATTTTTGTCACACCACCCTCATTTCATTTTAAGCAACAATATTTACATGTACACACTTTTCGGACATATAATCTTTAAATGAAATCAATGAAATCAATAATTCTTGTGTTGGTTTAAATTTGCGTGACTCGTTTTAAGGTTTTCCACATCATGCAGTTAACGTGATCACTCCGAGAATCTCAGTTTGTAACTCGTATTGAAATGTAAGTACAGTATTTTAAATTATCAACAGGTAGTTCCAAGATGATGGAAACCACTTTAAAGCGAAAAAAAAAAACAATATACTGCCGAAGATGGGCACGCCAACCAAAAAAACTCAACTAAATCGTGATCCGGACTAACAGTCACCGCACCGGTCAGCAAGTGGATCACAACTCGTTGTTGCACTTTACGTTCTTCTTTGAGTATGCTTTTTCCAGACGCATACCAAAACTGGTCGCTGCAACGGCGAGACAGTTGCCAATGCACACACTATTATTATGTAAACAGAAATTTATGCATCTGATATCGCCTGATTTGACGAAATAGATGATAATGCGCAAAAATGGGATGGGGAGTGACGCCACCAACCCAACGCCAAAACGAACATACATAATAATTCTGCAATACAATATTATTATATATGCGAACATTTTATTGGCGAACAGACTAGGGCTGCCAGGGTTTCCCAAAGTAAACAATTATCATTGA
The DNA here is from genome assembly GCA_947095585.1 of Nephrocerus scutellatus. Taxonomy (NCBI): domain Eukaryota; kingdom Metazoa; phylum Arthropoda; class Insecta; order Diptera; family Pipunculidae; genus Nephrocerus; species Nephrocerus scutellatus. Next base: position 69,230,456 of record OX352763.1, read on the forward strand.
TTCCCAGTGTCCGCTACAATTTATTTTAAAATTACTCAATTTTTTTATAAATTGAATAACTCTTCAATCAATTACAGAAGGAGAGAACCATGCAAAAGAAATTTAATGATGAATAATTGGCCTGCATGCTTCAAAGCGACATTCTACTCTCTTCAAATTTCATTTATCTTCAATTTATTGTAAAATTACTCAATTTTTTTTATAAATTGAATAACTCGTCCATCAATTACAGAAGGAGAGAACCATGCAAAAGAAATTTAATGATGAATAATTTGCCTGCATGTTTCAAAGGGACATTCTTAGCATACCATTTCGATGCATTGGTTAGTGCTGCTCACTTCTTTTCTCTTCAAGTTTAATTTAAAACTACTCAAATTTTTTATGAGTTGAAACCAAAAGCTGCATTACTGTGTTTGGGCAGTGTAATGCAATATGCAGCCACTTCACAGTTAGTGGTTATGAACATTAAAATTCGCTTATAAATAATTTATATATAATGTGATGTGATGATGATGTATGTGATGAGCTACGGTGCAAGTCGTAGCACTGTCATATTTTTTTATAATACTAACGAAAACAGTTTTAGACCAATCTTTGGACGTACCGATCAATTCAAACATTCCTTCTTTATCCGCTCAAAAATGTTTTGGAATGTATTTCCGCATGTGTATGATATTCAGTCATTTAAGATACATGTGATTATGGCTTGGCAAAGTTTATATTGAAATTACCGTGCAATATAATTAGTATTTTACCCCAATTGTTTTTGGCCAATAAAGCTGCACCCTCTGAAATATACTCGTATGCCGTGTAAACGTCACTATAGACCATGTGAGCCCGTAAACCAAAACCCTCTCTAGAGAAGTAGTAGTGTAGTATTGTCTCTGTTGGTTGGTTATCTGCTCAACTCACATTACATTACTAATTGAATTGAATTAAAAGGTTTAAACTCGGAAATTATTTTATAACAACTTAAACTGGAAAACTAGATAAACACTTTAATTTAAGTTAAATGTACATACATTAAAATTATATAAAATTAAATAAAAAAAAATAAAAAATAAACAGTGCATTGTCAGTAAATGTTTGTAACCGTTGTCACGCCCAAAACCCTCGCGGCCGAGTAGACGACACAGCCTAACCTGTTTTTTTTTGTAGTTATGTGTTATACGCACACTACCCGTGCTTTCGCGAACGAGAAGAGGAAGTATGCGGGCGCGTCGAATATTAAGATCAAACATCTCTATCTTTGTTTGTTAATTTTATTTATGTAATGTGTTTATTTTTGTTCTTATGTTACGTTATGTTATGTTGTTACGTCTTCGACGTTTTACTTTAGACTGCAGCCCTTAGTAATCGTAGCGGTGATCTTTTATAACATTATGGGTGGATCGATCAACCAATAGCGTTGGCTTGTTTCGATCCACCAATAGCATTACAGCATTGCGTGCATAAATATAAAAGTAGGTACATAGAACACAGCCGATCTGCGATATTCCTTTACATTCTGCAGTCGAGCCACTTAATAGTCGTCGTGGAATTGCCCCCTGCTGATATTACTATTTCGTAATATCGGCTACACTTTCTGTTTCTCAGTATCTTATCGAGATGTGTGTGCTGCGCTCGAAACCCGAGATGCATAAGGGACCAAATTGCATCTCGAACGGTTTCTTATTTCAACACTAGCCATCTTTACGAACTCTGCAGATAACTGGTGGTTTTTATGACAATATGCCAGGCTGTGCCGCATAAAATAAGTGATCTTTGCGATCGAAAGCAGATGTGGGTAATGTGCAGTGAGACTGCGTGTGGTCAGGGGTGTAAAAGTTGTGCCGGTCACAACATATGTCTGATTTTAGAGTGGAACATACGTCTGTATAAATATCCACAGTCCAGCAATTCTGGCACTAAGCGAAACTCAAGTATTTGTGAATTCTGATACTTCTGATTTAAATCTGCCTGGGTATTGCTTAGTGTCATTATTTTTCCAACGACGCGGGCTCGCAATTTAGGTCCGTAGTGATGTTGCGAACAAACTTTTGGTCATTCGCGAAAAGAATCAAAAATACTGCCTCGTCGTCCATTCCAACGCTCATTTATAATGACACTCCAGTTGTCAACTCCACGGACAAAGCCAATCTGTTTGCTGCACATTTTGCAGCTAGCTCCACATTTTGCAGCTAGCTCCACGCTTCCAGATTGTGCATTGATGCATGCCTGCACCCCGAGTATTGAACACTCTACGGGACAGATCTTCATTCGTACTCGTGCAGTTGCTAGAGTTTTAAACGATCTGAACAGTCACAAATCCGCTGGGCCAGATGGTATTTCCCCATTAGTTCTGAAGAGGTGTTCTTTTTTTTTTTTGTATTTGTATTTATTTATTGAATTTAGCATTTTAACACAAAGTGTCTTATTTATAATACTTACAATGTATGGATTAAAATTAAAATTTAATTTAACTTTCAAAGAGAGGTAAAAAAAAATATATATATATATATTATTTTATAGAAGTTATTGAAGTTGTGAGGAACAAAATTCTTCACATTAGAATTTCTCCCACACAACATGTCTGGAAATAATTTCCAAGCCTTTTGTCATAGACATAAAATTAAAGAAATAAAAACTCAAAATGTAGTTTTTAACAATCATTCGTAGTTACCAACGCACTCTCTACAAAGTAACTCAAAAGTCACTCAATTTTCGGCGAAACGGCCAATATTTCGTTTTCCCCTCTTTTTCTTTTCCTATTACGAGCAATAGGCGCATTTAACAAGACTACCACCACGCAGTGCACTACGCATGGTCTCTGTCACGACATCAGTAGATCATGACGGCACACAGCAGCGAATTCGCCGAAGAAAACGTCTGTCACCCTCGCGCTCAGGCAGTAGGTGCAGACGTACTCCCACGCATAGCAGACAAGAATCAAAATACCATGTAACGGCTGGCGGTGTCAATGACCTGAGCACCGCTCAGACAAAAAAACTACCAAGTGGGCTCGCCAACGAATGCAGACAACAACATGCGTGTTCGAAACTGAGCAATGATGGATTTATGCATACACACACACACACACGGTGTAATGCAGACAACAAAATGCATAATCGCAATGCAATGAAGAATTTTGAAGAATTTATGCGTACACACACACGTTGCAAGGCCAGAAACATGTATACCACACATGTTGTTCTTCAAAGGAAACATCCAACGAAGAACATGTATATGTCAAACGCGCATACATGCGTCTGAATTTATGGAAATCCAGCACAACAACAACGAACACGATGAAAACAAGAAGCCAACCGCAGGGAAACAGTATAAAAGGGGCACGCAGCTCAAGCAAAGGGTCTATTCTTCCTGAGTTCCTTCCACTGTCCACACCTAATAGTTCAAGAGTACTACCTTGCTATTCTTCCTGAGTTCCTTCCACTGTCCACACCTAATAGTTCAAGAGTACTACCTTGCTATTCTTCATGAGTTCCTTCCACTGTTCACAACAAATAGTTCAAGAGTACTACCTTACTATTATTGTTGAACTACATCCTGCCGAAAACCCAAATCCTCGACTAAACTTTCTTTCAGCTAGAGTGGTTAAAGAGTGCTACCTTGCCACTACGATTAACCCGTTCTCTCCCAATTCTAGGAGCCAAGGGGTACAAGTACTTTGTACTTAAACCCATCGTTAACCCATAAACTTTCTTTCAGCTACAGTGGTTCAAGAGTGCTACCTTGCCACTACGATTAACCCGTTCTCTCCCAATTCTAGGAGCCAAGGGGTACAAGTACTTTGTACTTAAACCCATCGTTAACCCATAAACTTTCTTTCAGCTACAGTGGTTCAAGAGTGCTACCTTGCCACTACGATTAACCCATTCTTTTCCTAGGAATAAGGGACACTTTGTACTTTTACTTTACAATTTTTACAATTTTTTTAACGAATGTAAATCCAATGATTGAAACAAACACAAACAATTTCTGAAATAATAAAGAGATTCATCTAATTTTCCACAAACCCAAAACCATAAATTTTATTGTAACGAACCCCCTTATTGAACCCTGGTCACACTGAGTTCTACCCCGGCTGGGAAACTCCGTTACAAAGTTATTATACATTATGTAAAAATATTGAATTTTTCAATGATAATCAATGCTTTAGAAATATTTTCAGCATTTATATAGGTTTTCTAAAGAGTTTTCAAAGGAAATATAGCTGTTCAGACCCCTCAAGTTCGCCGGCAGGGAGTTCCAGATGCCAACAGCATGTACAAAAAACTGATTCTTAGAGTTTCTATATCTAAAGGTTGGGACAATTAGAATATTACTTCTTTGTGATACTGGGAAAATTAGTTTCTCGAAAAGATAATTAGGAGATCTAGTTTGTATGAGTTTAAAAAGAAACGTTAAACTTAGAAAATCTATATACCTGTTTAGAGGCATATTAAAAACACTACCTGCTTGTACCGAAACATGGTCGAAGCGACGTAATCCATAAATAAAACGAACAATGTTATTGAACACTACTTGGAACTTGCGCTTGTTTGCACTATCCAAACAGCAAAAAATAGGACTTCCGTAGAAAAGGGTTGGCAGAACAAGAGTTTTGGCTATTATCATTTTTGTTGAGACTGGAAGGCAACTTCCAGCAATGCATAAAACCCGCAGAGCAGCATAGATTCGACCAACAGAGTTAGCCAGATGATTGTCCCACGATAGTGTTTGGTTAAAAACAACCCCTAAATTTTTTACTGTTTTGACGTAGTTCAATGTTTTCCCCTCAAGTTCGATACTTGGCAGGTATGACATATCAATAGCAGTATTACTAATAACAATTGCCTGACATTTATTAGCATTAAGTTTAAGGTGATTTTCTCTAGACCACTGTGCTATACTCATCAGATCCTCATTTATTCTGGCCGTTGCATCTTCAACCATGCCAATTCGGTAGCTTAAATGAATTTGCACATCGTCTGCGTACATATGAATATTACAATACTTGAGTATAGGGGGAAGGTCGTTGTTGAATAGCGTGAACAAGAGTGGTCCCAATATTGATCCCTGGGGCACACCAGTAGCGGAGGGGAGAAAATCAGATAGTCTGCAATTCGCATAAACTGCTTGAGTTCTGTGGCTAAGGTACTGTCCAAGTAGCGTTAAAGCTGAGTTTTCGAAAAAGAAAAAATCTTAAGCTTTTTCAAAAGTATATTATGCGAGACAGTGTCAAACGCTTTGGAGAAATCCAGTAAAACCAGAGTTGTAACTAAATTATTATCAATTTGCTGCCGTATGTCATCAGTTATTTTAAGAAGCGCAGTTGTGCAGCTGTGTTTTGGTCTGAAACCAGATTGCGTCGGTGTTATCAGGCTATGGGTTTCCAAAAACTCTTTTAAAACTGAAACTTGAAAGAAACTCATCAGTTCCGTTAAAAATTCTGTCAAGCTCTGCACCAGCATTTGTGTCTGAGACAGAATTTACAAACTTATTGTTTAGCTTTTCTTTCTTTTCTTTTCTTTTTTTGCCTTGCAATACCAAAAGATTTGATATTTTTCCACAGTTTTTTGGAAGACAGATTATTTTGAAGCAAAAAATCTCCGTTTGGAATTTCTTATTTCAACATTTACTGCATTTCTTAAATTTTTATACTCGTGTAACATTTGTGGTAGTCTGAATCTTTTCCAGCGTCTATAAGCTGTATTTCTTCTTATGATAAGGTTATCAATTTCGCTAGTGTAACATCCTAAATCAGGGTTTTGAATTCTTATAGTTTTAATAGGTACAAAAGTTTCAAAAAGATGATTAATTGTATTTGTAAAAAATTGCACTTGCTCATCAACGTCAGAGAGATGATATATATTTTCAAGATTAGAGCTATAAACGAAATGTTTTCCATTGCAACACTCGCATTAATTCGAATATTATAGAAAACGACAATTAAATCGTGCTTGGAAAAACCGGGAACATCAAGTTGCCCATAAAAGTTGACAAGATCAGGTTGGTTGACCAAGAAAACATCAAGCAGAGTAGAGCTAGAAAATGTAAAATGTGTAGGGGTATCACTATTAACAGGAAACAAGTCGAGTGATAGGAGACTATCTCTGAAATGTTTAATTCTATTATTTTGAATATCTAACAGGTCAATGTTTAGGTCTCCCCCGATAAGAATGTGGTTATAGTCAGATGTTAATTCTTCTAGAACATCTGTGATGGTGTTTGACACAGTTATATGGGGAGGTTTGTAGATTACACCAGCCAACAGTTTTTTAGTTCCACAAGCAACTTCTATAAAAAGGTATTGTATTTCATTACTACTGTCATCACTCTTAATAAACTTGCTTTTTAAACTTTTTTTTTATGAAAATAGCTACACCTCCACCCCTGGAAACTACACGATCAGAACGAAATACATTATAGTTACCCGTGATCAAAACAGCGCTATCTACCTGTTCAGGCAACCATGTTTCTGACACACAGATGATGTCCATAGCTTTATCATTAAAAATGCTTTTGAATTCGTCCAAATGTTTCAGCAAACTTTGAGAATTTATATGACAAATAGATAATCCATTATATCTATTTCGGAAAACGTTTAACATCCCCTCTACCGTCAACTGCACTCATTACCATCGATAGTTTTAAGACGCCCCCTGAGGAGGACCAAACAACCATTCCATGATTGAAAACTTGTTATTACAAAAGGTTTGCTGAAAGTATTTCCCATTGATTCTGACAGAAATTGGTAAAAAATTAATTGATATTTATAAGTAAGAAAAATTTTGAAAAACTCTAATTCATAAATAGAAAATATTGATAAAAGAAAAAGTAGTGAAATATTTGTGAAGAATGCAGTAAATGTTACAGTAGAAAATGAAAGAATACGCAAATTACTAAAGTTGCTCCAGCGACGGATCTGGTTCATCATCATTGTAATTTTGTGCAGTTTCGTAGTAGTTGTTTTTGTTTTGCTCCTCATTTGACAATTCTTCATTATTTGTTTTTTTGTTTGCTTTTGTCGTAATTGAATTTAGCATATCTACGGAATTAACTGTTTTTGGCACGTCATCGCTTGTAAGTTTGATGTAAACAAGTCCACTTGAAGTGAAAACCGAAAATAATTGGTGTTTACGCCTGATACGAATTGCTTGTCGAAGAATAACTCGATTATTTTTGGTTAAGCTCTCGTGGAAATAAATCGGGGTGCTCGAGTCTTCACCGAGATCTTTAAGCAAAAGTTGCCGGGAATTTGTTCTTCGAAAAGCAGCAAACGCCTTGAGTGTAGCATTTTTATCATGTGCGGTGTGAAATTTAACAATTATAATGGAGTCTTCTCTGTGGCTTGCACGGAAGATTCGACACAGTTTTGGTGGCTGAAAATTTAACGTGTGAAAAATGTTGTTAAACGTGTTTTTTAAAACCTCTCCCGGTAACGTTGGTATTCCGATAAGAATTGCATCTGTTTCTAAATTTTTTACATTTATTGCTTCAATCTGTGCCTTTAAGCTAGCGATTTCAGTGCATACAGTGTTGTTGTGAGATAAGTTTGCATGATTATTTTCATTCATCGTTGTTGTTGTGATTCTCTTTTGAACCTCCTCCTCCAGACAATCTACCCGTGTAAGAAGTTCCTCGAGGACAGTGACGCGATCATTGAGTTTATTTATATTTTGGTCCAAGTCGTCGATTATTTTCATTTTTTGTTCTATTACGATGATTCTCGTTGTTAAGTTTTCTTCCATGGCTCTAAGTTGTTCAGAAAGTAATTCACCTTGTAGTTTTATCAAAGCGAGGGTTTCAGTGACGTCACTAGTTGTTGTTGGCGTAGTCGTTGTTGTTGTCGATGCCTTTGGTGAAACTTTAGCAATTTTTGCTTTTTCCCGCTCGTGTTTTTGCTTCTACGTGTGAGTAAATTGATGGTGATAATGGGAGTGGAGAGTTTGTCATCTTCATTAGTTTTGTATTTTGTTGATGGGTCATTATTTTATGTGTTTGTTTAAATTGTTTGGTTTATTACATATTCATTTATTTGCTTCCGAGCCATTTTAAATTTATATTTTTCAATTCTATTTGAAACTTTATAGTATATATATTGAAATTTATTTTACTTTTATAAATTTATTTGTGTTTAACAAGCACAAAATATTTTCCAAGCAGAGAAAGAAAAACACGTCCGATCGGTTGAGAACTCTACACACGTAATTAAGCTGGCATTACCATTGTGTAAGCTTTTCCATCTATCCTATTCTTCTGGACTCTTCCCGAGAAGTTGGAAAACAGCCTTTGTCCAGCCCATACCCAAAAAGGCGAGCCGTCGTCTCCTTCATACTGACCATACCATAGCACTTAAATCCATTCTTCCCAAGGTCATGGAAACGCTGATCAATTTTCAGCTCATGAAATATCTTGAAACCAACCCTCAGAAAAAAATTGAAAGCTAAATTCGAGTACAGTAGTGCTAAATTTTAGATTTTTCCATTTTTATCTATCCATTCTTATAATAAAATCTTTGATCCTTAAAAAAAGAAGGAAAATCTTAAAACAAGCTTAGTATAATTAAATCAATCCGAAACAATCTTAAAATCTAAATCTCATAAATGAACGGTTTTATTTATACCCACAATTTATAATTGTAATTAATAATTGTAAAATGTTTAGATCAAAATCAAAACTTTTGTTAGAATTAGGTTTATTTAAGCATTTCTTTACAAAAATAAAAATAAATAAAAAAATAAATAAATATGAATAAATTAAATTTAATGATTTTTGAAGTGAAAACTTCTTTTAGCGCGGTACGCATATTTTTAGATGAGATAAGATCTCTGGACTCGCGACACCGTTACGAGACGCTGGTGATATATGCATTAACATTGAATTCGAAGTAATGTTTTTGTCAATAAGAATTTCGATAACGACCATACCACGCTGAACGCATCGGTTCTCGTCCGATCACCGAAATTAAGCAGCGTCGGGCGCGGTTAGTACTTAGATGGGGGACCGCTTGGGAACACAAGACGGTGTTCCCAGTGTGGTTTGTTGGCACTGTGTGGCCGGCATAGAAGAAGAACTTATTTAATCATTTCTACATTATTAATAATTTTATTTAATAACTTTACGGCGGCCAAACTACATAGTATGAGGACAACCAGTTAAAACGATACCCATTTCGAAAGATGCCCTTTACTTCTCTACAAATTATTTTGTTTGCTGGTGAGATTTTCTGATCAATTTTGCACACATGTATATTTCCGGTGACAATACTTCCTATTAAAATTTGAGGCCCCTCGGAACTCGGGGTCGGTTTTTTTTAAGAAAATTAACCCGACTTTCTTCAAATTTTACACACGTGTGTATCTCCGATGTACAAAACTTTTTTTTTTAACAGTTTTGGAGTGATCGGGTGCTGAGGCCTGAGGTGTGCCCATATAAATTTTTTATAAATTAACCCGATTTTCTTCAAATTTTAAACACATTTATATCACCAATGACAACACTTACGGCCATATTATTCACTCAGTTTAAATTTGGTTTATTTTAAACCATGGTTTAAATCAATTTTGACCAAATGTTTTCTGAAATTTCATATTATTCACTTGGTTTAAAAAATTTAAACAAAAATTTTTAAACCAATTGGCGAAAAACCATATAAATCACGTCGATTTTAAACCACACTCCGACGGCCGGTTTATTGACATATTCGTTGCTTTAATCCATGTTTTCATATTATTCACTCATTTTTCAATGCAAGCAGTTGTGAATTTTTTTCAAATTAAATTTTTTTTCTTAGTTTCTTCCTTTCAACCTTTTTTAATAAGATGTTGTTTTTGCAAAGTTTTTGTTTCTTTTTCACATCTGTCCTACCTTTTTGGTACGCCATTATGTATTCTTTAATTTAGGACTAATATGTGTTTAAATTTTATTCAACTTTTTTTCTTTATAAAGTGTATGACTTTTGATTAAAAGTTGCGAATATTAGAGAGGAAAGAAATTAGTTATTTATAAAGCTATTAAAGAGTTTAACTCCCTGCCAAAAATGGATAGTGACCGATGTAATCTATCTAACAATATTTACACAAATAAAATACAAAAACAGAACTTGTGTTCGCCCAATTTTTAATCGCTATTAAAAAATATGTCCAAGGAAATATTGTAGTAGAGTTAACTCATTTATAACGTACTAATGAATAGTTATTGGGCCCTGAATAATGATGTATTTGAATCAGGGAGACTTTTTTTTACTGCTAACTATCTAACTTCACTAGAACTATTCTACTCACAAAACCACCAATTTTTCCTTACTCATGGCATTATGTATGTAATTTATGAATAAATTATAACTACTGTGTATCCACACAAACATATTTTAGAACGAACAACCCCTTTCGCTCTACAGTGCGATCATATTGTTGGATAGTGTCCTCTTATAAGTTGTTCCATAAGTTGTTTCACAATAATAAAAAATATATATTTATAATATAAAATACCATGTATTTTTAAATTAAATTAATATTTATTATTATTATTAATATTATTTTCATTTCGCTTATACTGAATGCCCTTATCAGAATTGCCATCTCTTGCGGTTTCGTCATATGAGGATGCCACTGGCATACTCGATGAAATCGCACTCCAAGGCGATGATGTTGCTGTTGGTTCTTGTTGACTGGCATTACCTTTATCCACGTTTGACGACAATGATGTCTCCTCCGTCGAAGCCGGGGCATCGCTGTCTGACACTTTTCAGCTTATTTCGGTTAATAAAACAAAAGTTGTTTAGCAAGATTAATAAGCAATAAACCAAACGTGAAATATCAAATGGTTGTCAAATAGTTGTCAAATCGAGCAAATCTGACTTTTCATGGCCGATAAACTGGTTAAAAAATTAAATCAATGGCGAAATAAACCAAAATAAACCAAACAGATTTAAATTAGAAAAGTAGTGAATAATATGGATATGCTTTAAAATTTTCTGGTTTAAAATCGGGTGGTTTATTTTGGTTTATTTTTTTGGTTTAAAAGGGTTTAAACCACGTTTTTAACCGAGTGAATAATATGACCGTTACTATTGAAAGTTGAAAACGATCGGGCTCCAATGTCGGGTCCGGTGACAACAGTTCTTGAAAAAATTTTGAAGTGAAGGGGCTCTTATATTAATTTTTTCTAAATTAACCCGATTCGAACTTTGCACACATATGTATCTCCTATTAGAGAATTTACATGAAAAATTTTAATTTTTATGGGTTGTTTTTTTATTAATTAAATTCATTTAAGAGCGCATATCATGGAAATTTTATAATTTTACTCTTGGTTCAATTTGACAGCAAATGCTGTGAATGCTGTGAAAAAACAAAGCGGCTATATTTGTTAGAAGTGAAAAAAAAACAGACGCATTTTATGAAACGCGCTAGCTGGTGGTACTTAAAAGAGTGAAAAACGTATAAAATTTTCTTATGGATTTTTCTCTTTCGCTGATTACCAATACATCTAAATTTGTTAGTTTTTAAGCATGGATCTGTGAATCAGAAAAACAGTTTGGCTTTCTGTAGAGAGGGTTTTGGTCAATTTGCCCATTTACTTCGCGTCCCGTTGTGGCAGAATTCCAAATCCTGTGATCAATTAAAAAAAACGGTACTACTAGTATGCTACATATAAAGAGGCATATACAATTTAGAAGTTGTAAGCTACCTTGCTACTTTTCCGTTTCTTTTGGCTTGTCTTTTCTTTAATAATTATACAATACTTGAAATGTAAATAACATTCAAGTTACATAGCATGAGCAAAACGAAACCAACATGTGCAGTAGAAGTGATAGTATGCTCTAGTGGTTGGTTCTTTGCTCAGCTCGCTTTGACTTTTGTTAAAAAATTTCTACATTACTAAATGCCAATAACATTCAAGTTACATACCATGAGCAGAAAGAAACAAACATGTGGAGTAGTAGAGATATATAGTCTCTGTTGTTTTGTTCTCTGCTCAGCTCGCTTTAACTTTTATAATTTCTACATTACTAATTGAATTAAAATGTTTAAGCTCGGAAATTTTTTTATAACAACATAAACTGTAGCTTTATAAACTAGATAAACACTTTAATTTAAGTTAAATGTACATACATAAAAAAAACAACCCATAAAATTTTTCATCTAAATTCTCTAATCGCAGAAATTAATATGGGAGCCCCTCGATCCTGGGCCATTTTTTTTTTATTGTAGGAGAAAATCATCGAAACAGACATTTGACATCAGATGTTAAAATTGAAAATGCTCAGATCATTTTATTCCAATAGCATTGGCTTGTTCGATCCACCAATAGTACGACAGCATCATTATGTGCATGAACTAGCGTTCAATACAAAATGCAATGTGCAGGCATATACTCGTAGCACACAGTCGACCTGCGACATATATGTCCCTTCTGCATTCGAGCCACTTAACGGTCGCCTTAGAATTGCCCTCCTGTTGATATTACTATTTCGTAATATCTGCATATACACATAACTGTTTCTCAGTATCGTATCGGCATTTGTGAGCTTCGTGCTGCGCTTGGAACTCGAGATGCATAAAGGATCACAGTGCCTTTATCGTATCTCGATCGGTTTCTTATTACAAACACCAGCCATCCGTACGTACTCTGCAGATTAGTGGTGGATGTGAATTCGGAAATTCGGTACACGAATGTACCGGTAATGTGACAGGCTCTGCCTATCATAAAATAAGTAATTTATTGAAAGCAGATGTGGGTAGAGTGAAGCAAGACTGACGCACAACATTATTAATTATTTTTTCTTTTTTTTATCTTATCGCGAAATCGCAAATGTGGTCACAACTATTCAAACCACACACAGTCTCTCTGCACTTTACCCACATCTGCTTTCGATCGCATAAATTAGTTATTTTATGCAGCACAGCCTGGATCATTGTCTTTAAATCCACCACTTATCTGCAGGGTACGTACGGATGGCTGGTGTTGAAATAAGAAACCGTTCGAGATGCAGTAAAGGCACTTTGGTCCCTTATTCATCTCGGGTTTCGAGCACAGCACACACATTCCGATACGATACTGAGAAACAATAAGTGTAGCCGATATTACGAAATAGTAATATCAGCAGGAGGGCTATTCCATTGCGACCGTTAAAAGGTTCAACTGCAGGATTTAAAGAAATCTCGCAGGTCGGCTATGTTCTATGTTTGCACTTTGTATGCATGCACATAATGCTGTCATATTATTGGTGAATCTAAACAAGCCAACGCTATTGGTTGATCGATCCACCCATAATGCTATAAAAGACCACTGTTACGATAACTAGTTGAAACCAATAAACAGAACTAATAGTAATTAGTGAAAAGAATAATAAAATAATAATAAATAAGCTATTATTTGAATCTTAAAACTAATTTTTCGTGTCAGACGCCAGTAAGTTTTGGAATTTCATAAAAAACAAAAGAAGAAATGATATTGATATACCATCATCAATGACTTGGAATGATACAATGGCTTGCAGCAGAAACGATGTAAGCAATCATATTATCAATGCTCATTAATATGAATATTGAAAATCATCGCAATGATGATTTTATTACCATTTAGTAATGAAGAAATGATTAAAGAAATGTTTCTTCTATACTAAATATTGAAAAGAGGACAGTCCTACGACTAACACCGTAGCTCATCACATACACCATCATCACATCACATCACACTAAAATAAAAAATTTATAAGCTGATTTAAATGTTTATAACCACTTATTGTGAGGTGGGTGCATATTGCATATTGGATATTACATATCACTACCCAAACCCAGTAATACAGCTTAGGTTTTCAGTTTATAAAAAAATTGAGTATTATTAAATTAAATTGGAAGAGAAATAAAACGAGCAGCACTAACACATGCAACGAAATGGTATCGTATGAGCATCGAAGAATGTCGCTTTGAAACATGCATATTAATTATTCGTCATTAACCTTCTTTTTCATGGTTCTCATATCTGTAATTGATGGAAGAGGTATTTACTTTAGTTAATGTACACATGATTAAAGATAAGACAAACCAAAGGAAAAGGAAATAGTAGCAAGGTAGCGTGCAAGTCATCGCAAGGATGATTTTATTAACACTTAGTAATGTAGAAATGATTAAAGAAATTTTTCTTCTATACTAAACCCTAAAAAGATTACAGCCCTACAACTGGCACCGTAACTCATCACATCACATACCTCAGAATAAATAATTTATAAGGGGATTTAAATGTTCATAACAATTTATTGTGAGGTGCAGTTGCGTCGATAGTATTAGGAGAAGTAAGAGCTGTAAAAAAACAGGTGTGCGTGTAACCTTTACGCGCGGTTGGAGTGAAATTTCTTTGACGTTGTGGCCGATATTACGATTAAATTTAAAGGCACAAGTCGCTTAGTTCCAGAAATTCCAGTTCCTAATGACCATATCACAGAATTTCCATGGGAACAAGTTTTACAGTAATATCTTAGTCCTACATACCGAATTTCACACAAATCGCTTGAGCAATGGCTTAGTTCCAAAAATTCCAGTTCTTAATGACCAAATCCCAGAATTTCCATGAGAACAATTTTTACAGTTGCAGTTTTTTGCTAAGATGGCGCTGGGTAAATACACGTGTATAAAATACATGGCTCCTTTTAATGAACAAATTGAGAAAATAGAAAGCAGTATTGTAGGAACTCGATTAGATCTGAATAAATTCGCCGAGCATAATGAAAACATTATACAACAACACAGACAAATAGAAAAAAGTATTGTATTGTGTTGTGTGGTTTGCCGCAAAATAAAATTCTTAAGCACAAAAACGCTTGTGTTTTTCATCATTGGTGTCAGAAGTGGGATCGGCCGCCGACTTTTTGGAATAGCGGAAAAGCATAAAACCGTGAGTACGTTTCGCTCCAAACAATTTGTTGAGAATTTTCGTGAAAAATTGACGCGTTCCGAGAAGTATATTGAAAACGATCTTCCAAATGCAAAGGCGAGATACGTGCAGCACCGACTAAAGGAGTTGGGTGATAGTTGGCTCATTTACCAACGCATGCTTCCACCGTATGAGCTTATGGACACTTAGTTGTTAACAGAAAGTGTTCGCACTGAAATCGAAGAGTCGTACATTAACGTTGTATCCGAATTAGAGGAAAGGTTAGACGTATTAAAGGATGAGAAACGCAAAACACTCATCGGTGATGACAAGCCAGGCTACCAAATAAGTGCTATATTTCCCACGATAAATGCCAAACTGCCTACGGTTGCACTTCCAACGTTCGGTGGGATTATTTAGAGTGGTGCACGTTCATTGGCACATTCAATAGCTTGGTACACGACAACCCATCCCTTAGTGACCGAACCAAATTTCAATATTTAAAGTTTTCACTCGGAGGAGTCGCTGCTAGTGCCATAGCTGCGGTGGAACTTACCGATGAAAATTATGAGGTAGCTCGTAAAATACTAATGGAAAGGTTTGATAAACCCAATTTTATATGCGAACAATATGTTCATAAATTATTTGAATTCAAAGCAATTGATCGGACTGATCCAAAGAAGATTATGAGGCTTCTTGATCACTATCAATCGCATATTCGTTCTCTGGAAGCATTTAAGAGACCGGTTAAACAATGGGACGATTTAATAGTATACCTGATGGTTTCAAATCTGGATCCAGATACCAAGAACAGATGGAATGAGGCTGCCCCGTCAACTCACCTTCTTACGAAAGATGATCTATTCAATTTTCTAGTTTCCCGAGCTCACCGATTAGAGAGTCAAACGCCCAATGCACGGCCGCCGACTTCATAAAAACCGCATTCGAAACCTGCAACTCGTTCAACAGTCAATTCACTAGCCATCACGAATTATCCAAAATTTCATTGTGTCTACTGCAATAAAAACGGCCATTCGATAGTCCGTTGCCACACATTTCTAAAATTGTCGGTTGATCAACGACACAAATTCGTAAAAGGGTCCAAATTGTGCTACAATTGCCTTCACCCTGATCACATTGCCTCTGCGTGTTCAGGAAAGTATCGCTGTCGTCACTGCGACGAAGATCATCATTCGCTATTACACAATTTCGTTGTTGCACCGTCTTCATCGTCAAATACAATAGAAGCTGCATCAGATGTCAAAAAATGCAAACCAAACATCCGATCTAATATTCTCGCCGTATCATCATCGCTTGTTGCTGCCAAACCCAAACCCAAGACAGTATCCCCGTTTGTCTATTTGGGAACAGCATTGGTGAAAGTCCTTGACCATATGGGACATCCTGTGATTGGGAGAGCACTGTTAGATTCCGGATCACAGCTAAATCTTATTACCAATTCATTTGCATATATATTGAAGATTCCTCATCGTAACAGCAACATCAACATTCATGGAATCGGGTCTAATGTCGTCGGAGCTTTGAGCAGCTCAACAATCACATTGCAATCCAACATTACGAATTTTTGTACCATGTTGGATGTGCAAATAATACCAAAAATTTCAAGCTATCAGCCGAGCATTCCAATTGATATCATAAAGTCGTGGACAATTGCAGCAAATATTCCACTAGAAGATCCGGAATTCTTGGAGTTTCAAAACGTCGATTTATTGATGGGTGCTGAAATCTATTAAGAATTGCTCTCTGTGGGGCAAATTAAGCTAGCTGGCCTATGTTACAAAACACCGTATTGTGATGGATAGTTTCTGGGAAAATGTCGTCTCAATCAATCAATATGTTTGCCACGTGACTACCAACGATTCTGCCACACTGAACGATCAAATTGAGAAATTCTGGACTATTGAAAATTTTCCTCATTCCGTTAAACAGATGTCTCTTGAGGAAGCTGATTGTGAAAAACATTTTGAGCAATTTACCAAGCGCAACCAAGAAGGAAAATTTGTAGTAAAACTGCCGTTTTCTTCAGATCCGACATCTCTGGGCGACTCCAAAATTTTGGCTACCCGCAGATTTCTAAATTTGGAGATGCGTTTACACAAATCACCAGATCTTCTGGCAAATTATTCAAAATTCATTACCTAATATAAAGTGTTAGGTCATATGGAATTAGCCGACCAAAAGGAAATAGCTTGGCCGAATTACTACTTCCCGCATCATTTTGTTATGAAACCCGAAAGCTCTTCAACAAAACTACGGGTGGTTTTTGATGGTTCGGCGAAATCTTCGAACGGGAAATCCCTCAATGCAATAATGATGGTGGGTCCAGTAGTACAAAGTGATCTGGCCACGGTCCTAACTCGTTTTCGTTCACACGCGTATGCATTAACCGCTGACATTGCCAAGATGTATCGGCAAATTCTAGTTCGAGAAGAAGATCAAAATTTCCAGTTTATTTTGTGGCGAAATTATCCGTCTGAACCGCTCCAGACATTTAAATTAACAATAGTAACATATGGCACCTCATCCGCACCACCGTAGTGGTGGGAAAATTATTTATACAATCTTTATGGCAGTTAAAGCTGGATTGGGATCAATCTCTTCCGCAACATTTGCACACGTATTGGAAAATGTACCGAAGACAAAGACCTAAATAAATTTGCCATTCATCGCCATTTGTTTTGGACGAATAATCCAATTAGCATCCAAATACACGGATTTGCCGATGCCAGCGAACTTGCTTTTGGCGCTGTATTGTATGTTTGCAGTTTCGATCATAATGGTCATGCCTCTGTTAAGCTGCTTTGCTCAAAATCGCGAGTTGCACCGCTGCAGAAGACAACAATATTGGTCGGATTCTACAATAACACTCCATTTGATAAAGTCTTGTCCTTCCAAATGGAACACTTTCGTATCAAATCGAGTGTCTACAATACAAGAATTATCATCATCGGAAAGATGGCTGCACGTACCGACCGAGTGGAATCCAGCTGATCTACTATCTCCAGCATATACATCAATATAGCAGAACAGATATATCACAGTTTAAATGAATTATTAACATTAGTTTTATAAAGTTACTTCAAATTATATGCATTTTTATGCAGTGCTATAATTAAACATATAAAATAATCAAATTATACATAATTTATTTTATTTTTTATTAGGCCTGCAGCGATTACCTTAAAACTGCAGAAACTCAAGGGCATAAATGGTCGAAAATGTTGCAGCATGAACGTGAACAAAAACTGCGTCTTGAGGAAATGGTCGAACAACTAGCAAAACAACATACTCAATTAGAACTCGCTGCCCATCGTATTATACCAAGTAAGTATTTAAACCTGAGTCAACGTGTACTTTAAGCTTAATGGAGGTATGCTATTATTTTTTAAATTATCTATATTAACTTCGCGTGCCCGTGTGTTTGTGGGTTTGTATGTGGGTTTGTGTATGGATTTGTGTGTCATGGAATCTTGCGATAAATTTTTAACCCACTTCCCATAGCCCGATTTTATTGAAATTGTACACATGTATATTTCCGGTGACAATACTTTCTATTAAAATTTCAGGCCCCTCGGACCTCGTGGTCGGGGGGGGCTCCCATACAAATATTTTAAAAAATTTACCCGATTTTCTTAAAATTTTATACAAATGTGTATCTCCGATGAAAAACACCTTTTATAAAAAAATTTGGAGACCCCGAGCCCGGGTTCGTGGGGCCCCATAACTTTTTTTTAAAAAAATTAACCCGACTTTCTTCAAATTTAATACACATGTGTATCTCCGATAGACAACACTTTTTGTAAAAAATTTGGAGACCCCGGGCCCGGGTTCGTGGGGCCCCATAACTTTTTTTAAAAAATTAACCCGATTTTCTTTAAATTTTATATACGTATGTATCTCCGATGAAAAACACTTTTTGTAAAAAATTTGGAGACCCCAGGTCATTGGGCCTGCATTGCGATTGATCGGGAAACTACTGACTGCTCAAAACTTGGTTTGGGCCAGTAGCGTAACAATCAAGTTCGTGATGTAGTGCTTGCTCTACCTCCTCGTGGTGGTCCCCGGGCAACTATGTGTATAAATCCTTATACATGTAGGCTAAAACTGCAAGTGCGAACGGTCTAGCGTTTCTAGTCTTGGTAACGTGGGCTAGCACCCTGCGGTACCGAAAAATACCCGCTACTGAAACTGACACAACGCCTCGGATAAGTAATGATCGAATAATGACGACTTTTGGCTATTGTACCCAGACTAAGATTGGTTTCTGGAATGTGAGGACGCTCCTTGACTCTGGAAGTGAAGGACCTCATAATGCCAGATTTCTTCAACTGGAACGTGAGTTTCTTCGATATAATTTGGACATACTGGGAGTGAGTGAAGTAAGATGGTTCGACGCGGGAGAGTACCAATCCCCAACGTGTAACACTGTGCTACTCTACTCTGGCAAACCCTCCGGCAGTACTCGTGAATCTGGAGTGGGTCTGCTGCTAACGCCAACAGCACGTAGAGGCCTAATTTCCTGGCACCCGCATAGTGATAGGATCATATCGGCCAGATTTCGGACTAGAGTACGGCGCGTCACGATCATACAGTGCTACGCCCCAACGAATCCCTCGACTGAGGATGAAAAGGACAACTTCTACAATCAACTAAACGCAGTATTCAACGCAACGCCGAACGGAGATATCGTCATCGTGATGGGGGATTTGAATGCCAAGGTTGGCAACGACAATGAAGGACTCAAGCATGTGATTGGGAAGCACGGCCTCGGCGAGCGAAATGACAATGGTGAAAGATTTGTTGATTTCTGCAACACCAACAACCTTGTTATAGGAGGCACCATGTTTGAGCATAAGACTTGCCACAAGGTCAGCTGGGTGTCAACTGACAGGCAATCATCATCCAACCAAATCGACCATGTGGCGATCAGCAGACGTTTTAGGAGCTGTCTGTTAGACGTCCGAAACAGACGAGGAGCCGATATGGGTATGGTACGTGATCATCACCTTATGGTAGCTACTGTCCAGTTACGTACTGCATCAGTTCATAGAATCCGCAATATCATCCGAATGCCTAGGTATAACATCGACCGGCTAAAGATCCCCTCAGTACGCCAACAATTAAGGGATCATTTATCGCAAGGAGTGGAAGCAATCAGCAGCTCACTGCCGACAACCATCCAGGAACATTGGAAGGCTGTGAAAAATGTTTTCACATCTGGAGCGGAAAGTATTGTTGGTAGAAGCCAGGCAAGGCACAGCACGTGGCTTACCGAAGATACCTGGAGGCGGATTGAAGAGCGTAAACTACTTAAAGCTCGTATTGTAGATATCCCAGCAGTAGCGAGGAGCGAGCTAGAATCCATGTATCGAAGAAAAATGAGAGAAGTGCAGCGTAGTGTAAGACGTGACAAGCGTAACTATATTAACAACCTGGCCTCAGAAGCAGAGGAAGCAGCGAGCCGGTGCGATAGCAGAACCGTTTACAGAATCACCAAAGAGCTGACAGGTGGTCACCGCTCTAGCCAACATCCGGTGAAAGGCCTAGATGGTACCGTACTCGTTTCAGATGAGGATCAGCTCAAGCGATGGAAGGAGCATTTCTCTACGGTCCTTAACCGTGTATTTGCTAACGATATGTACCTAAATCAAGCGGAAATGCCGGAAGTAACAATTTCCCGAATTCGCACCTCAACTCCCAGTAAAGACGAGATCGCTACCGCGATTAACGCACTAAAGAACAACAAGTCGGTAGGACTAGATGGTATACCCGCAGAGCTTCTGCGTGCAGCTCCAACGACATCAGCAGAGCTTTTATATCCTCTTGTAATGAGAGCTTGGGAGGTAGAAAGTTTCCCCGAAGAGTGGAAGAAGGGAATGATTGTCAAGCTCCCTAAAAAAGGTAGTCTTATGGAGTGCGAAAACTGGAGAGGCATTTGCGTTCTCCCTGCAGTTGCAAAAGTAATAGCCAAAGTAGTACTTGAACGTATTAAGGAACATCTGGAAGATACACTCGATGCCGAACAAGCAGGTTTCCGCACTGGATCCTCCTGTGTAGACCACATAAACACCCTGCGGATCATTATTGAACAGTGCGTTGAATTCCGGTCACCACTGCACCTGCTGTTCATCGATTTTGAGAAGGCGTTTGACAGTGTCAACAGACAGTTTATCTGGCTTGCCTTGCGCAGGAGAGGTATACCCGATAAACTAATAGCTATTATTAAAGCAACCTATGATGGCTCTAAATGTCATGTGCTGCATAGAGGAAAGCTGTCAGAGGAATTCGAGATCCTAAGTGGGGTACGACAAGGTTGCATTCTATCGCCGATACTTTTTTTGTTGGTGATTAGCGATGTACTTCGCGCAGCTTTATCTACTGGAAACGGAGGAATTCGTTGGACTCTTACATCTCAACTCAAACATCTGGATTACGCTGACGACGTTTGTTTACTCTCACATAGAATTATGGAGCTGCACCAAATGACAACAAATGTGGAGAGGGAGGCAAATGTTGCGGGTTTGAAGATTAATACTGACAAAACCAAAATCATCAACCTCGGCACTAACTCAGTTACTCATGTTAACATTGCTGGACAGCCGGTAGAGAGAGTAGAGAGTTTCCAATATCTTGGGAGTATTGTCTCGACCGAAGGTGGAACCGAACAGGACATTGCCAACCGAATCGGCAAAGCAAAATCAGTGTTTGGAATGATGTCCATGATATGGCGAAGCAATGCGATCAGCTTAAACACCAAGCTGCGACTGTTCCGCTCAAATGTTGAATCTGTGCTGTTGTATGGGTGCAGCACTTGGAAGGTGACCGCTACTATCACAAAAAGATTACAAACATTTGTAAATAGGTGCCTACGGAACATCATAAGGGTTTTCTGGCCTAACCGTATCTCTAACGAACATCTTGACCAGAGAACGGGTCAGGAACCAATAGGCACAACCATCCAACGACGGAAGTGGCAGTGGATTGGTCATACACTCCGAAAAGGCGACAGTTCCATAGCAAACTACGCAATGCAATGGAACCCGTTATCTCAGGATGGTAGAAGAACGGGTCGTCCGAGAAATACATGGCGCAGAACAGAACAGAGAAGGAGTCACTGTAATTGGGGAATAGTTGGAGAGAGCTGAAGCTCATTGCCAGGAACCGCACGCGATGGCGCGTAGGCGTAGTAGAGGCCCTAGGACCCATAAGGGGATACAGGACATAAAGAAGAAGAGGTCATTGGGCCCCAAAATTGTTTTTAAAAAAATTAACCCGATTTTTTTTAAATTTTATATACGTGTGTATCTCCGATGGGCAACACTTTTTGCAAAAAACAACCTGATTTTTTTAAAATTTTGTATCCGATGAACAAAATTTTTTGTAAAGTTTTTGGAGTGTGGCCCTGAAGTCCGAGGGGTGCCCATACAAATTTTTAAAAAATTAGCTCGATTATCTTCAAATTTTAACACATACCCATCTCCTATTAGAGAATTTACATTTATGGGTTGTTTTTTTTATTTTTACTTCATGATTAGAAATTCTTGTTGTTGGTAATTCGAGGGTGTTTAATTGAATTAAGTGTGTGTGTGTCTTAAATGACTGCAGATCATACAAATGCGGAACCACAGAGCCGGGCACTTCATTCCACATAACTTGTGCGGCTAAAGAAGGAATATCTGAATTGGTTGGTACGTTCGAAGAAATGTCTAATGGTGGACACATGAGCTCGAGTTGATGCACGGATATTTCAGTTGGGTTGGAGGATGGGCGGTTTGCATCTGGATATTTATTTTGAACACCGCTTATGGAAAAAGCGATAAAATAGTGACAAGCAGGAAAAATTCCTACAATGTTCAAGCGATTCGATTGTTTCCTTGATATCTACGTCACCAATAAGTTTTAAAGATCGGTTCTGAATTCTGTCGTGTAGATGCAATGTGGTCTTGGGAGCACCTGCCCAGACAATACAGTTTTATATAAGTTTAGGGCGAATATATGCCTTGTAAATAGTAGACAGATCTGAAGGAATGAAGTACATATTGCAACTTTTAAGGAAACCTAAACATTTCGCAGCATTTTTAGCGATGGCGTATATGTGGTCCTTCCAACGAAGCTAGTTGTTGACGCACATACCGAGTATTGCGAGTTTTTCAGTTTCTTTGATGCAGGATCCATTCATGGATAAAGGTTTAAATTAAGCTTAGAGGACAGAAGACAGCATTGGGCTCATGAAGCATTAAATTTTACTCCATTGTGTAGTCTGGTCAGAATTTAACGTACTTTACATACGTTTTTGTTCAAGTTCCACTTTTGATGAAAAGGGGCGTGGAGAGAGCGAAAACTCTTATGAAAAGCTAAGAGTACTGTCGTCAGAGAAAGAATGAATTGGATTAGAAGTAGCGGATAGGAGATCATTAATGAAAATGAGAAAGAGTATCGAACACAACACAGAACACCGGCGTTTAAGCGGTGAACACTGGATTTGAAACTGTCCAATACGGCCTGAATTGAACGGTCAAAAAGGTAGATACTAGTCCAAACAAGCAGGGTCTTATCAAAAGAGCTTGATGCCAGACTCTGTCAAATGCCTTGGAAATATCGAGTGCAACAACTTTACTTTCACCAAGTTTGTGAATAGACGGATTCCACTTTTAAGTGAGATACGCCATCAGAGCACCTGTAGAACTTTGCCTTTGAAAACTATACTGCCGGTTGCTAAGGATTTCCTGAGATTCAAGGTACGATTGATCAGCGTTTCCATGACTTAAGAAAGTATGGTTGTTAGCGCAATGGGTCGATATGAGGAAAGAGATGACGGTTCGCCTTTTTTAGGGTTCCTTGGGAAGACTCCAGAAGAATAAGATAAATTAAAAAGCCTGCACAGTGGCAATGCCAACATTGAAGAACACCTCTTTAAAACTATAGCAGGAATACCATCAGGCCAAGCAGATTTATGAAAGTTGAGATCATTTAATACTCTAGCTACTTGACGAGTACGAAAGTAGATCTTTCCCATAGAGATTTATACTCGAGGCGGCGACAACGCGCTATGTGGTAGCGTGGAGCTAAATGCGAAATGTGAAGCAACCAGATTGGCCTTGTCTATAGAGCTGACAGTTGGAATGTCATTGTGAATGAGCGTTGGAATTGAAGAAGAAGCAGTATTTTTAATTCGTTTTACGAATGACCAAAAATGTTTACTTCCTTTGGGACATTAAAGTATTTTTTGTCTCATTTTCTGGTCATAGTCGAATTTGACTCGTCCAAGGTAGGCATTGCAATCATTTCTGACTCGTCTAAATTTGGTTCGATTTTCCACAGTGGGTTTTTTTATATAACTCAAAGCATACCTCCCGGTTTCTGGTAGCCTTTTTGCAGCTTAAATCATACCAAGCATTTTCCTTCGGTTTGATACACTTTGTCCTCGAAGGGACAAACTGTCTCATACCCAGTGATCGTAGTGATCGTATCAGAAATGGCATCTACACAACTATTGGCCTTAAGTGGCCATTTGATACTCCTTAAGGAATTGTTTAGGCCATCCCAGTCGGCTTTCTCATGTAGCCATACTGTTCTTTGAGGAGTTTTTTATTTAACTGCGTGGTTTGACAACGAGAAATTAGCTGATACCACACAATGGTCAGAAGAGTCTAGAGGAGATGATACTCTGACGGTGTATTTGTAAGGATGTGAGGTAAGAAATAACTCAAGGGTATTTGTGTTATGACTTACAATGTCTGGAATTCGAGTGGGCTTATTCACAAGCTGAGTAAAATGGTTAAAATCATTAAATAACTCAACATCCCTTCCTTGTGGTGTTGTTAAGCCTGAATGGCGAAGCCAATCAGAATTGTGTACACCTAAGCTTCTGTATATGAAGCAGTAGTGAATACTGTGCTTACGCACTTTGACTTTGAAATTCCGCGTTGGAACAATGGTTGAATTGTGCTTGGGTTTGATAAGCTACATCGTACGTACATAAATGGCGAGACCGCGGTGGGGAAAAAGTACTGGCACCAAGTTATAACCAAGACCAAGTCCTCGAATGTTGCACACGTCAACCCTCAATTCCCACATTAGACACTCCGATTTAACCGAAACGAACCGGGACGCGAAAGAACAATGACAGCACCCAAACAAGCCTTTGATAGTGTTATGCCTTTTCAACTGTATGAGTTGAGCAACTGTGAAATCAATCACACACTGTCCGCCCCGTTACAGAGCAGTGAACCGAGCGCAATGGTTCACCGAATTGTTACGTATACAAAAACGATTAATCGGCACGCTCAGCAGCGTCGTCTAAGAAAAGGAAAGGAGAAGGAAAACCGGCACACACGTGCTACGCTATTAAGCTGTGTTAGATCAACCCCGACACGGCACTACACTGCAATGCACTGCGTTGGTGATTTTTGATATATTTTTTTTTCTTTTTTTTGTCAGCTGTGTTAGATCAACCCCAACACGGCACTACACTGCAATGGGTGATTTTTTATGATATTTTTTTTTCTTTTTTTTGTCACACGACGAGCGCGTTGTTGTCATGAGCGGGTCAGACATAGTTGATATGTTGCCGTTATTTTCGGGTTTTTTTCCTTTTATTTTCTCCGTTTTCTTTTCCAATGAAAGCACAATTGCGAATGAATACAACTGCTCTCGTCGGATTGCAGTGGACAACTGATGTTGATGAGGTATTAGTGTCGTCTTGCCCTACATCCGCCCATGCTGAAGTTCTACCCCCTCGGTGGAATGTGGAATATATAACTTCATACTATCTGCTGCATTGCAATGTAAGCGTCGGTCCTTCTAAAGTTGTCTGCTTTTCTAATTCGTGGCGGTCATATCCCTTAATTGCTTTTACTTTATAGGGTCCCTTGTGAGTTTCCCGGTTTTGTTCTTGAATGGAAAGAATCTGTTTATTGGCGCACGCTGCAATGTACTTTTTTTTTTTTTTTTATATATAGAGACTTATTGCCAAGGGATGACTCCCTAAATGACTTACGTCACGGCAATAAGTTGGGCTAAGCCCTTTATTAAATTCAAAATAAAATAAAAATCGAAAGAATGTGATTTACAATATATCACATTCCTCACGTTTGTAGCCGGTTTCAATTTATTTTCTCAGAATTCTCCCTGATTCATTGGAAAAGCAATACGAAAAACGAACACGAATTTAGAACGACGCGAGTCCAAATACTTTTATCAATGAATCATGGTCAGGGAAAACTACAAAAAACCTTGACCAAGAAAATATTACAAATTATAAAAATAATTTAAAAAATACTGAAAAACAATTTTTTTTTTTTTTTTTTTTTTTTTTTATATATTAAGAAACAACGTAGGAATACTTTAACCATCATCCTTCAAGAACTTGTTAACGGCTAATTTGAACGCCTGCAGATTATAAGATTCTGGAAACACGTGTTCGACCAATTGATTCCACATCGAAGATACTCTAGGAAAAAAGGAGGATTTAAAGTGTTGGGTTCTACATGAAAAAAGTTTTAAGGCAAATCTATGTTGATTGCACCTTAAACGAGTGTTTACGTTACTTAGAAAAGGCCCAGGAACTAGAGAACGGGTTTCTAAAGAACATTTACCGTTGTAAAATTTATAGAAAACAGATAAAGCTCCTACATTTCGTCTGTGCTCCAAAGTATCAAGAGACGAAGTAATGGTTACATCGTTTATCAAACGGATAACTCTATTCTGAACACCATCAAGATGAACCAAATGCGATCTTGGAGCACCACCCCACACATATGAATTAAATTCTAAAATTGGTCTAACATAAGATTTATATAATCTTAACACTTCAGAGGGAGTGAAGTAGAAGTTACAACGTCTTATGAAGCCTAAACATTGGCTAGCTCTTTTTGAAATTTCATAAATATGTTCTTTCCAAGAAAGATCACTTGATACTTTTAAACCTAACAACTTAAGTGAATCAGATCTCGCAATAGAGGTACCATTAATAACAGGAGGAACATAATGTTGAGTTGTCTTCTGAGAAAAAAGGCAAGACTGGAATTTATTTGGGTTAAATTCTACTCTGTTAGAAATGCCCCAATCAAGAATGATTTGAATATTAGACAGAATAGTCAAATTCATTAATTCACGCGAACCATTCAAGCGAGAATTGCATTCTTTTTGATTGTCAAACTCAATGGAGGCCGATAGTGTTGTATCATCAGCAAATGAATGGATATCACAGGTTGTAGAAGACAATAGGTCGTTGATATATATCAAGAAGAGCGTGGGAGACAAGGATGATCCTTGAGGCACGCCAGCATTGATCCCATGTGAATCTGAAGATATACCATTTAATACAACTTTTATTTTACGGTTCCATAAATAATTCTCAATCCATGTAATGAGAGAGGAGTGTAAATTCAGCGCACGAATCTTATTAATAAGACAATCATGCCATACTCTATCAAAAGCTTTAGCAATATCTAAGGAAACAACGCTTGATTCATCTAGGTTTTCAATGCTTCGCTCCAAACAATGAGTCATGCACGTCATTAGTTCGCCTGAAGATTGATTTTTACGAAATCCATACTGAACATCGGATAAAAGAACATTCGAATCCATATAGTTCATTAGTCTGAAATTAACGATAGATTCCATTAGTTCGTAGGTGCCGATTTATCACCTTTTTTCGGAACGGGTTGAATATTTGCTATTTTCCAAAATGATGGAAAAACACCTGTCTTCATTGAGAGATGAAACAATTTGCTAAGCGGTTTTGCCAAAGTATGATGACAACTTTTCAATACTAATGGCGGAATACCGTCGGGGCCAGTCGCTTTATTGGGGTCAAGTTCTTTCAGAATCTTTGAAACAACCCGTTTCCGAAAATAGATTTTAGACATACCTGGGCCTAGATTCGGGAGAATTGGGGGGCTTTGATTAGTTAAAGGAAGAGTAGACGCACCAGCGAAATGAGAAGCTAAGAGATTAGCTTTCTCAATATTAGTTCTATAATGAATACCATTATGAAATAAAGAAGGAATAGACGAAGTATTGTCTGCAAAGTTTCTTTTAACCAATGCAGCAAACGACCAAAAGCTTCGACTGTTTGAATCAGAATCCAATATTTTTCGCATGCTATCTCGAATATTAAGGTCATATATTATTTTGGACCTTTTCAATATAGCGTTTGATCTGTTTCTAGCTATTCGAAACTTTACAAGGTTTTCTTCAGAAGTGCAATTAACGTAGTCCAAATGGGCTGCTTTTTTACACGCGACTGCTGACCTGCAATGTTCGTTAAACCATTTATTTTTATGAGTATTTTTCTTTTTAAATGAAGAAGGAATGCAATTTTCATTCCTAGCAAAATGGTTGACGTGATAAGTTGTGATGCTTCATTAGCATTATTGCTGGAAATTTAGCATTTTTATAGTGCCAGAGTAGCCTTTTACTTGTAGTCTCTATAAGGGCTGGTGATATTGAAAATTTGGCAACTATCAAAGCATGGTCAGAAAGACCTAATGGAGCAGATACATCAATTGAATATTTATCAGGCATAGTTGTAAGAAATAAATCTAAAAGGTGAGGTGATTGACCAGTAGTATCGGGATACCTAGTTGGCTTATCAACGAGTTGGGTGAAAAGATTAACATTTGAAAATAGTTCTGCGGTTTCACCTGATCGATCTCTACCATTCGAATAGGTCAACCATGAATCATTGTGGACATTAAAATCACCCAAGACTACCAATTCTGATGTTGGTGATGATTTGTAAATCTTGTCTATTGTGTCTGATAAGTAATTAAACTCAATATTAGTGTCATCAGGTGACAAATTAGGACTACGATAAAGGGAACAAATAAATATCGAATGGTTTGAAATTACAATTTCAATCCATATCGTATTGAACATTGGATTACTGTTTGGAATATTAAAATTAGGTACACTAAAACTGATGTCTTCTCGTATAAATAAAATAACCCCACGATGAGGAACCAAACAGTCGACACGAGAATACCCCTGACATTGAAAATCATTTGGGGTACCCATATAAGAGGCCTGCGTTTCACATAAACTTAGAACCGCAGGTTTATTCGCGTCAAGATGTGCTACGATCGAATTGAAATTTCTTTTAATGCCGCGAATATTTGTGAAATGAATTTCAAAATAAGAGTTCATTTTACAAATTAAAAATACCGAACCCGTCAAGATGATGAAAATATACGTAAAATAAGATAATAATAATATAAAAAATCAAAAAATATTATAAATAACAATAATAAGAAGAATTTCTACGA
Organism: Nephrocerus scutellatus; assembly: GCA_947095585.1. Lineage (NCBI taxonomy): Eukaryota > Metazoa > Arthropoda > Insecta > Diptera > Pipunculidae > Nephrocerus > Nephrocerus scutellatus. The sequence goes on from OX352763.1 coordinate 69,259,609, forward strand.
ACCAACCACTCAACAGTGAAAACGTTACTTATTCGTTTGTAGTACGAGGCCTAACAAACGAAAAAGGCACGCACAGCTACTGAGACAGAAAGTCAATAAAAATTCTACTTCTGAAAACTACTCAAATAAAATAAAAACTTGAATAACAATACTTTTTAACGTAACTGCTTTTTTGTGTCTGATTCTTTGGTAACGTTACGATATGATGTCTTTGTTTTGATGGTATTGCTATCAGCAGTATCCACGCTTGATGAACAATATTGGAAAACACCTGTAACCGCTTTTCGAGTTCAGCAATTTTTGTCGTTTGGATTTTATTTGACTTCTTTTGTTGATTCAGTGTGATGATCTTGTCGTTTAAATTATCCAACAGCACCAGACTCTGCGATTATTAATTGGCTATTGTTTCCGCTTTGGTAAATCTACTCCACTTTTGTTGATATTCTTGTTTTTCAAATTACCAATTTGTTCTTTTTAAGATCTTGCTTTCTGTATCGATCTTGACCAATAAATTTAACACTTTTAGATATGAAAAATTAATCTTAAAATATTTTAACACAACAATAACTACTGTATGGTATTAAACACAATTTGAAATAATGAAAAAAGGTTATTTTAATTAAAAATAAAAATATTTTCAATTATTTGAAATAAAATTTATTTTAATTTTTTGAATATATTTTTTGCTTGCGTTTGACTTGAAAATCAAATCAACAGCATTGCACCGCTAACCCACAAACACACGGGCAAGTGAAGTTAATATAGAGAATTTAAAGATAGTGTCCCTGATTCAAATACATCATTATTCAGGGCCCAATAACTATTCATTAGTACGTTATAAATGAGTTAACTCTATTACAATATTTCCTTGGACATATTTAATAACAACGTTTAAAAATTGGGCGAACACAAGTTCTGTTTTTGTATTTTATTTGTGTAGATATTGTTAGATAGATTACATCGGTCACTTTCCATTTTTGGCAGGGAGTTAAACTCTTTAATAGCCTATTAGGTAATTTTTATAAATAACTAATTTCTTTCCTCTCTAATATTCGCAACTTTTAATCAAAAGTCATACACTTTATAAAGAAAAAAAGTTGAATAAAATTTAAACACATATTAGTCCTAAATTAAAGAATACATAATAGCGTACCAAAAAGGTAGGACAGATGTGAAAAAGAAACAAAAACTTTGCAAAAACAACATCTAATGAAAGGAAAGGAAGAAACTGTGAAAAAAAAATTTAATTTGAAAAAAATTGATTGAAAAATGAGTGAATAATATGAAAACATGGATTAAACCAACGAATATGTCAATAAACCGGCCGTCGGAGTGTGGTTTATATGGTTTATCGGCCAATTGGTTTAAAAATTTTGGTTTAAATTTTTTAAACCAAGTGAATAATATGAAATTTCAGAAAACATTTGTTTTAAATTGATTTAAACCATGGTTTAAAATAAACCAAATTTAATCCGAGTGAATAATATGGCCGTTATAGTCGCATCTTAGTCCTACATACCGAATTTCATACGAATCGCTTGAGAAATGGCCTGGTCCACAAAATTAAAGACCCTATTGGCCAGATCCCAGAATTTTCTTAGCAACAAGGGTTATAGTCGCATCTTAATCCTACATACCGAATTTCATAAGAATCTCTTGAGACATGGCTTGGTCCACAAATTTCCAGACCCTATTGGCCAGATCCCAGAATTTCCATAGAAACAAGGGTTATAGTCGCATACATACCGAATTCTCAGTCCTAAATACCGAATTTCATACGAATCGCTTGAGAAATGGCTTGGTCCACAAAATTAAAGACCCTATTGGATCTTTTTTTTTTTGCCTTTCATCATCATCATATTTGGCTCTACAACCGGGGTCCGGTCCTGGCCTCCGGCAAAAAGTCCCTCCACCGGTCCCGATTGCGAGCCGATTTCATCCAGTTTGGCATCCCTAAACTCTGGGCGCCCTGGTCTACGCCATCCTTCCAGCGTAGGCTTGGCCGGCCTCGCTGTCGTGTTCCATAAGTCCTACCGCAAAGGACTTTCCAAGCAGGATTCTCTTCGCTCATCCGAGCTAGGTGTCTTGCCCACCGGAGCCTTCCGAGCTTAATATTCTTCATGATGTCGACATCGCGGTAACGTTACCAAAGAATCAGACAAAAAAAAACAGTTACGTTAAAAAGTATTGTTATTCAAGTTTTTATTTTATTTGAGTAGTTTTTAGAAGTAGAATTTTTATTGACTTTCTGTCTCAGTAGCTGTGCGTGCCTTTTTCGTTTGTTAGGCCTGGTACTATAAACGAATAAGTAACGTTTTCACTGTTGAGTGGTTGGTTCGTAGAAATTCTTCTTATTATTGTTATTTTTAATATTTTTTTATTTTTTATTTTATTATTTACGTATATTTTCATCATCTTGACGGGTTCGGTATTTTTAATTTGTAAAATGAACTCTTATTTTGAAATTCATTTCACAAATATTCGCGGCTTTAAAAGTAATTTCAACTCAATCGTAGCACATCCTGACGCGAATAAACCTGCGGTTCTAAGTTTATGTGAAACGCAGGCCTCTTATATGGGTACCCAAAATGATTTTCAATGTCCGGGGTATTCTCGTGTCGACTGTTTGGTTCCTCATCGTGGGGTTATTTTATTTATACGAGAAGACATCAGTTTTAGTGTACCTAATTTTAATATTCCAAACAGTAATCCCATGTTCAATACGATATGGATTGAAATTGTAATTTCAAACCATTCGATGTTTATTTGTTCCCTTTATCGTAGTCCTAATTTGTCACCTGATGACACTAATATTGAGTTTAATTACTTATCAGACACAATAGACAAGATTTACCAATCATCACCAACATCAGAATTGGTAGTCTTGGGTGATTTTAATGTCCACAATGATTCATGGTTGACCTATTCGAATGGTAGAGATCGATCAGGTGAAACCGCTGAACTATTTTCAAATGTTAATCTTTTCACCCAACTCGTTGATAAGCCAACTAGGTATCCCGATACTACTGGTCAATCACCTCACCTTTTAGATTTATTTCTTACAATTATGCCTGCTAAATATTCAATTGATGTATCTGCTCCATTAGGTCTTTCTGACCATGCTTTGATAGTAGCCAAATTTTCAATATCACCAGCCCTTATAGAGCCTACAAGTAAAAGGCTACTCTGGCACTATAAAAATACTAACTGGGAGCTTCTGAACCAATTTTATAGCTCATTTGATTGGTCAACCTGTTTTTCCAGCAATAATGCTGATGAAGCATCACAACTTATCACGTCAACCATTTTGCTAGGAAAAAAAATTGCATTCCTTCTTCATTAAAAAGAAAAATACTCAGAAAAATAAATGGTTTAACGAACATTGCAGGTCAGCAGTCGCGTGTAAAAAAGCAGCCCATTTGGACTACGTTAATTGCACTTCTGAAGAAAACCTTGTAAAGTTTCGAATAGCTAGAAACTGATCAAACGCTATATTGAAAAGGTCCAAAATAATATATGACCTTAAGATTCGAGATATCATGCGAAAAATTTTGGATTCTGATTCAAACAGTGGAACTTCGTCTATTCCTTCTTTATTTCATAATGGTATTCATTATAGAACTAATATTGAGAAAGCAAATCTCTTAGCTTCTCATTTCGCTGGTGCGTCTACTCTTCCTTTAACTAATCAAAGCCCCCCAATTCTCCCGAATCTAGGCCCAGGTATGTCTAAAATCTATTTTCGGAAACGGGTTGTTTCAAAGATTCTGAAAGAACTTGACCCCAATAAAGCGACTGGCTGTCTGTTTGCCCAAGCTTTAAAACCGGAGCATCGCTGTCTGTTGGCTGAAGCCCAGCCAGCTTCACCTGAAGCGATGCCGCGTATTCCTTCACGGCCTCCGAAAGATCAAAAGACACTTTCGGAGGCTTCGCCGGAGGCAGAAGCCCCCTCCAGTGGCCATTGTGTGCTGTGCTAATTTCTTTAATTTTTTTAATGTTGTTTGCCCGCTCTTTTAAGGCACCGTCCTCCATATTCACTCCCTTTCTGACGTACATAGAGACAAAAAATACAAATTTATATTAAACAAAACTATCTACCTTACCTTACTCAAATGATGCAAGCACAATTTATTTTACTATTCCTACTGCTGCAATTGCGTTTACCTCGAAGGCAGACACATTTTTTTTGCTTATTTCGGTTAATAAAACAAAGTATTTTCGAAAAAATAGTCAAATCGAGCAAATATGACATTTCATGGCCGATAAACTGGTTAAGAAAATAAACCAATGGCGAAATAAACTAAAATAAACCAAACAGATTTAAACCATAAAAGTAGTGAATAATATGAATATGGTTTAAAATTTCCTGGTTTAAAATCGGGTGGTTTATTTTGGTTTCTTTTTTTGGTTTAAAAGTGATTAAACCACGTTTTTTAACCGAGTGAATAATATGGCCGTAAGACTTGTTCCCATGGAAATTCTTGGATAGGGCTAAAAGGGTCTGAAAATTGTGGACCAAGCAATTTTTCAAGCGATACGTATGAAATTCCTTATATAGGACTAAGATGCGACTATAACCATTGTTCCTATGGAAATTCTGGGATCTGGAATTTTGTGGACCAAACGATTTCTATTAAATTCGATATTGACTTTTGGGTTTCTTTTTGGGGTCTTTTGAGGGTCTTTTTTACATTTTTTATATTAACTTCGCGTGCCCGTTGCTGGCGGACTGGTTGGCTGACTGGCTGGTTAGATCTTGTGATCAATTTTTAACCCACTTCCCAAAGCACAATTTTATTGAAATTTTGCACACGTGTATATTTCCGGTGAAAATACTTTTTTTGCGAGTGATCGGGTCGCGGGGTCGGGGGGCTCCCATACAAATTTTTTTCCGGCATCAGATCCTTTCATACTTTAATGACTATATTCTGTGGGCGTTGTGCGCTGTGGGAAGCTCTGCTTGCTTTACGATTGGGGTTGTTTTGTTTTTGGGTTGCAGTGCTTCGTATGTTTTTTTATATTTCAGCATTTATAGTGGAATTCATTATACTTTTGGTTATTGAGAATTTACATGAAAAATTTAAATTTTTATGGGTTGTTTTTAATATAAAGTATTGTCACCGGAAATATACATGTGTGCAAAATTTCAATAAAATCGGGCTTTAGAAAGTGTTTTAAAAATTAATCACACGATTCTGCCCACCAGTCTGCCAGCCACAGGCAGGCGAAGTTAATATAGAGAATTTAAAAAATAAAATTGAACTATTTTTTATTCCATCTTATCCAATAAAACAAGAGAAGTCTTTAATATAATCTTGCAAATGCTGTTAGAAAACTATTTTATTATGTGTTATTAATTGCGTTGAAAGTGACATATCTGTTTACTAACAAAAAACTTCCCAAAAAATATGCCTGCCTTGAATGAATTTCGCATAGTACATAACGTAATGCGATCCACTTCCCTACGCAAACCAAATTAACTGATATTTGGAAAATAATTTATTTACCCACTACTTATTTTTATAGGTTCTGTACCATCAGATGACGACGAAAATGAATTTTTCGACGCCAGAGAGGATGTATTAATTGATGACAGTTTAGGAGAAAATTCGTCAATGTTAAAAAAACATTCAATCAAAGCTCGTCAGCGGCATAATCAGGATGAGAGTTCTGTACAAAACGAAAAAACTGACGTTGAACAAAAACAGGTATTTCTAACACTAATTCACTTACAAACACAATTACAATACAATTAAAATAGAAAACTGTCTGCATAAATATAAAAAAACAACCCATAAAAATCCATTTTTTGCATGTTAATTCTCTAATAGCAGATACATATGTGTACAAAGTTTGAGCCGGGTTAATTTTGAAAAAATTAATATTAGAGCCCCCTTCCGTTTAAAATTTTTTCAAAAACTGTTATCACCGGAGATACACATCTGTAAAAAAAATTTGGTTTTGGAAAGTGGGTTTAAAAATGATCGCAAGATTTCACGACAAACAGACCGACCGACCGACCGACCGACCGACAGACAGACGTGCCACGGGCAAGCGAATTCAAAAATTGAAATTTTTCTTTTAAATTCTCTGATCGAAGATTCGATTTTGTGGTGAAATACCCCATTTGGTTGTGAAAACATAGCAGCCACAGCGCACGGTTGGTGCGACGTACACACAACGACGTACGAAGTACCACTAAATTTCTTTCTTTTAAGCTGAGGTAAGCTGTAAAGCAGTGTAAGTGCGTAACCAGTTCTTCATATACTCGTAATATTGTACAAAACACAAATTAAGAATACACTCACACAACTGAGTGTACAACACATTTCAATTGCGGAACCGTTCAGTTTTGTATAAAAATATTTGTTCTACTTTCTCTTAATATCTCTATACTCTCTACTGCAACACAACAACAAAACAACCCCAATCGTAAAGCAAGCAGCGCTGCTTACAGCGCATTAGCTCATCAGCGCACACAGAACACAGTCATTATAGTATGATATGATCTGATGCCACTAAATGGAAAAATTTGTATGGGAGTCCCCCGATCCCGCAGCCCAATCTCTCTGAAATTAATAGAAAGTATTGTCACCATAAATATGTGTGTGTGCAAAGTTTCAATAAAATCGGGCTTTGGGAAGTGGGTTAAAAATTGACCAGAAAATCTGACCAGGCAGCCAGCCAACCAGCCACTTCACTTCCCAATTTCAATAGGAAGTGTTGTCATCGGAGATACATAAATGAAAATTTGAAGAAAATCAGGCTAATTTTTAAAAAAAATTATATGGGCACCCCCGTTCACTCCAAAAAATTTACAAAAAGTTTTGTTCATCGGAGATACATGTGTGTAAAACTTGAAGAAAATTTGATTAATTTTTTTAAAAAATTAGTATGGGGCCTCGTGGCCCGGGGTCTCCAAATTTTTTTTTTACAAAATGTCAAGAAAAAACAAGAAGAACTGAAACTGAAATACAGAAAGTTGTATTGGTTAATGGGTCGCTACTCAGCCCTGTCAGTATACAACAAGCTTTTGCTTTACAAACAAGTCCTTAGGCCAATATGGACTTACGAAATTCAACTCTGGGGTTGTGCCAGCCAAAGTAACAAAAACATAATTCAACGCTTTCAGAATAAAGTACTTCGTGACATCGTCGATGCCCCCTGGTACATACGAAATGACAACTTACATAAGGACTTAGAGATAGAAGTTGTCGACAACGTCATCAAAAAACATGCTCAAAATCACCAACAACGACTACGAAAACACATGAACGTTGAGGCTCTCCAGCTCCTGGACAATGATGACCTGGTTAGAAGACTTAGAAGAGTGAAACCATTTGAACTAGTCTAATACAGCCATAAATAAATATAGATCACATTCAAAAAGTGACTCACGACCCCGGGGCCCGAGAGCCCCAAATTTTAATACAGGTGTTGTCATCGGAGATATGCATGTGTGCAAAGTTTCAATGAAATCGGACTTTGGGAAGTTGGTTAAAAATTTATCGCAAGCTTCCACGACAAATCAATAAACAAGCAAACACAAGGGCACGCGAAGTTAATATTATTACGAAAAGTAGTTAGCAGCGCATTTATAGAATCCTAAGATCAATAGCAATTTAAATATTGCAAACTAAAAATAAGCACTTTTATGTAGCATACTTTTCGGCTGTAACACTATTAGATTATTTGATATTTGAAATGTACCCTCCTGTAAGTTTGAATCGTTACGTACTGGTCAAAAATGTTGTCAAACCGGTTTGTGCAGTTTGCCCGGTTTTTGTAAAAGAACATTATTGAAAATGTAGTCTATTTTTAGAAGATGACTCATTGCATCGTTATATCGTTAGTTGTAAATAAGTGAATATGGCTACAATTTTCTGGTATTATCTCGATATTTCTGTTGTTATTTCAAAATTAATAAACTCGTGTTGTGTTTTTTTTACAAATTCCTTTACGAACTCGAATGCCTGAATTTCGTAACAATATAGAGAATTTAAAAATAATGTCTCAGTACCGATGAATTAGATTATGGTCAGCTATCACCAGATTAGAGGAATTAAAATGTTTTTTTTTTTTTTTTTTATATAATGTACACACGCTGAAGGGGTTTGCACCCTTATAATGCTTAGCACAGCGTGTGCGTTAGGAAATTAGGGAGAGGAAAACATGAGATGTCTATGCACGCGTTTCTTAAACGATATATATATATATATATATTTATATAAATGGGAGTATTGCAGACTACATCTTTGTATGCTTGTATGTTAGGCAAATCAACAACTGATCTGATTTTCAATATTAAGCTAGGCGATGGAAAAATCTAATGTTTTATAACTTACTACATTACGCTTATAGAATTTAAAATGGCATATGATAGCAAAGCCAAAGTATAACTTTATAAACCATAAGAGGATTCGTCATCCCAAATAAACTGACACGACTGCCATTGGAAAAAGTGATCCGAGACTCTGCTATAACGACCAGAGGAAAAACCCTATATTCTATAAGAATATGCAGATACTGGCGTACGCAGTAGGTATTGACATCATTGGTAGAAACTCCACAACTGTAGAAGAATCTTTTATACAGATCGAGCGGGCGGCACGAAATCTGGGGCTGTACATAAATGAAAGCAAAAAAAGGGCATGGTAAGGCGTCCTCGAGCAGAAGATCCAACATTGGTTCTTCAACCAAATTTGAAGTAATGCATCTCTTTGACTTTTAAGACTCTTCAAATCCAAGAATTTAACTATGACATGGCGCTGAATTCAACCCTGACATCCAATCTGCTGGTGTATAAGACAATGACCATACTAGTACTGAGACTTAGCTGCGTAGCAAAAGTCATTCTGACCATTAAGCCGCGTTAGAGGGAAAGTCATGTGAGAAAGAACGATCCCGAAAGTCTCTATAATGATGAGAGCTATGAGTGTAGTCCGCGATTTCGACATCGTGAAGGTAACTAAGCTTGGTAGACTCCGCTGGGCATGACACTTAGCTCGCATTAGCAAAGAGGGTCCTGTTTGGGAAGTGCTTAGTGGATTAGGATTTGTGAGACACGACAGCGAGGCTGGCTAAACTGAATGACATCGGCTTTAAATTGGGTCCGATGGAGAGATTTTTTGCGGGAGGCTAGGACCGAATTCCGGTTGTAGAGCCAAATATGATGATGCCAAACTCTGCCAAATGCGTAAGAAATATCGAGTTAAAAAACTAGGCTTTTGAATATATACCTGCAGCAGTCTTTATACCTACCTACGTACCTTTCCATCATCTCAGGCATGGGTTTCTACTGCCAGTCCCAAAGACCATTTCAACGGTGGAACAATGTCTTTTTTAATGAGAACGAGATTACACTGCTTAATATTTGTCGATGACGATTTCTACCATTTGCGAAGTTGCTGCAAATATTCGTGACTCCACGAATTCCAAATTTCTGTTGAATGAGTTGAACATATTTGAAGCGCTTTAAGTGATTTATCTTGATGTCGGGCCCGGCCTGGAGTTATAGCTTGAGGATCGCTTGAGATAGGGGTTAGCGTCCTGCTCTTCATTATAGCTTCACCTGACAGCAAGCAACTTAGGATTTTTCTGCTGCCGCCTGTTTCTTCTCGAAGAATTCTTCTTGCTCAATTATTCTCGCGTAAATGTTCTCATACAATTGTTTTCACACAATTCTTCTTAGGCAACTCTTCTCACACAATTATTCTCAAACAATTCTTCTCTTTCTCAGGAAATTCTCCAAGATTTTATTTTGCTCATTCACTTTCTTTGAATGTGAATAAGCCAAAACAACTGGACGCTGCTTAGTGTCAAACAATTATTGCTCCACAATTGTTTTAATTTTTTTAACGAATATTGCAATCGAAAAGAATTAGTCGAATAATTTTCAAACATTTTGCTAAAGATTATGGTGTTTGTTCACAAAATATCGACTCTAGTTAACTTCGTAAACCCACCAATCCTCCACAACGAAAACTAAACGAGACGCTGACACCACAAACGCAGCAACAGCAACTAATTCAACGATCGCACATGCAAACGAGACCCGGACACCACATACGCAGCAACAATCACAAGCTGAAGGATGAGGAACAGGGCATACATCCGGCAAACAAATAATGTTAATTTAGTAATAGGCAAGCAAATAATGTTAATTAAGCAATTTAACAATAACATATAATGTCAATTTAATAATAACAAATAATATTAGTTTAAGCCATAATGAATAATGTCAATTTAGCAATAATAAGCAAATTTAGAAATGTAAATTAAGCATATTTTTTATAATACCAATATGTATAATTAGTAAGAAATAATTTTTGTAACAATAATAATAAACTTTGCTGTATCCGAAAGAAGTCGCGTTGTAGTTTTTTTTTTCTAAAAGTTTCAAACCAGAAACTTAAGTGGCGCAGTCGGTATCTCGATTGACGATTTGTGCACAGTGAGGAATTGCATTACTGTACAGTGAGGGCATTTGACCCAGCAAAACTAGAAAAGTAAACCAATACAAGCCAGAGCATAGGCGATTCTACGTAGAGATGTCATTACGAGGAACCAGAGTTGAGGGCATATCAATCGATGGAGCACCAATATCACCGTCTAATAAACCTAGGGAAAAGGGAAAAACAAAAGAAACAAGGAAAAAAAGTATAAGCCAAGGAAAAGAAGAAAATCAAGGACACTGGGCATGGAAACAACACTGATTCTGGGAATGATATTGATATTGATATTAATTTTCTTTGGTCCATCAATTACAATTTTTTTTGGGAAAATATAAAAAAAAAATACATTAAAATAGATGTAAATATAAAGTTGATAAAAAATTAATATATATAAAAAGTAAAATAATAAAGGGAAAAAAAATTAAAGGGAAAAAGAAAAAAGAGGGAAAAGAAAAATTATAACGTGCAAAGAAACAAGTAAATGTAAAAAAAACTTCGTTTTTCGGGTACAAACTTTTATGTTTATATATCGAAACACGCCACACAGTCCTTTATTATTTGGTAAAAATCGTCAAATTATCTGTTTTTGAGGTCAGGGCTTTTTCAAGTATTTTCTTTTTTCCACGCTTCACACGCGCCACCTGGCTAACTAAATTTCAGCCCTCTAGGTCGTGGGATTGGTGGTTAAAAAATACCTCAAAAAAACAAGAAAATGGCGCGATCACGTATAATCAAATGCAGTTCACAGAAATGCACCCATCATCGATATTTTCCCATATCGATAATTCAAATAATAATTATCTGGATAAGCAATTAAATTCATTGCCCAATATTAATAATATCTGGATAAGCAAATAAGTCATTGCCTTTGACGATTTCCATTCACCCTTACTTGACTTTGGATTTCATGTGTATCCGCCGCTTCATAGCATTGTATTTGGTATGGAACAATTTGGGCTATGCTCGTGACGTATTGGAAATGTGTATTGCTATTCGTTATAGCTGTAGTGTTGTATATACACATCATTAAATGCACCGCGAGCGCATGAGTTATTGTCATTTAACTTAAGTGGGTATCGGGTTACGAGCTCATGAACATGAAATATTTATGTGTGACATGAAATGTGAGCGCTGCGACGTACTTTTGATATTGTGTCGCATTTGACGTCTTGGGAAAGAAGATCATATTAGGAGAGATGATTTGGTGAATCGACATGTAGTGCGATCACTACAGCCCACACCCCTTAGAAGAAGGAAATTCCACGGTAGGAATTTTCGGGACAACATTAACATAACGGTTGAAGAGCTATATTTTACATAATAATACCATTTGGTCCATACACTATGTATTTTTAAAAATATTTTTTTCTTTTGTTTACATATTCTAATCTTCCTATTTTCAAATTATTAGCAATACATTTTTCCTTTGTTTATGTATGGATTTGAAACATTGATTTAAAATTCTTTAAACATTGATAATTTTTCTTAATTTACTAGCTTAATTTGTTAACACAAGGTTATGAAATAGTTGTCACTCAATCGCCGCGGTGTACGGACGTGCTGCACTTCAGCACGCGCGTTGTTAACTTAAAAAACAGAACAGCAAAAAAATATAGTGTTGTGTTGGCGCAAAGAAAATAAAAATCAAAACAAAGTGCCGTTTAAAATACAGCTTGCGCGTTCGCTCGTTCACAAAGTGCAAAGTGCATTGTGTGGTGTCCGTTCGTCCCATCCTCAACAGCTAAACAAAAGAAATTGGAGAATTATGTTGTTGTATGCTTGCATACACAATGTGATAATCTAATTCTTTTGTAATTATATAACGGATTGTGAGTGTTTGTTTCTTTTGGTGATTTAACTCATTTTGTTGTGAAGGCATAACACTGGCAACAAATTGTGTTGATAATCCAAATAGAGACATACACTTCTCAATTCGGTTTAAAGAAGCGGTAAGTTGAGTTTTGTGTGTTTGTTCTGTTGTAGTTATGTGTGTTTTCAGAGTGGATCTCAGCAACATACGTGGGCTGAGAACGAATTCGTTCGCTGTGTTTAACCATGTACATGTCCACAGGCCAGCAATTTTGGCACTGAGTGAAACTCAGGTGTTTGATAATTCCGATGTTTCGGAATTTAATCTGCCTGGGTATAGCTTGGTGCCATTATTTTTCTCTCGACGCGGACTCGCAATCTATGTCCGGAGTGATGTTGCGTTTCAGCTTTTGCCTCAATTTAGCCAAAGTTCCAAACCGGAATTCAATTTCATTTGGCTCAAAGTTAAGGTACAAGAGCGCAACATCTACTACTGTTTCCTTTACAGAAGCCCCAACTTAGACAGTGTTTCAACTCAGAGTGAGTTTGATGCACTGACTGATTCAATCTTAAGAATTGATAAAAAGCATGAAATCGTTATTGCGGGCGATTTCAATGTACACAATTCTGGGTGGCTTCGCCATTCTGGCCAGATAACACCCGAAGGAAGGTGTGTTGAGTTATTTGCTGAGTTCAATCACCTTACTCAGCTTGTAAATGAGCCTACCTGAATACCTGACATTGCATATCATTCCGCTAACACCCTTGACTTGTTCCTTACCTCTCGTCCTGAGAAATGCTCCGTAAATGTATTATCGCCTCTAGGCTCGTCAGACCATTGTGTAGTATCAGCTAATTTCTCGTTAATAAACCACGTAGTTAGAGAAAAAACTCCCAAAAAAATAGTATGGCATTACGAGAAAGCCAATTGGGACGGCCTTAACAACTTCTTTGGGAGAACTAACTGGTCGCTATTTTTTCGTGATAGCAACGTGGATGCCGCCGCTGATGCAATCACAAACATCATTCTTATTGGTATGAAAAGTTTATCCCTTTCAGGAATAAATCTATCAAATCAAAGGAAGATGGATGGTATGACTTGAGCTGTAAAGAGGCTTCTAGGATTAGAGAGGTATGCTTTCGGTTTTACAAAGCAAACCCTACCGAGGAAAACCGAAAAAAGTTTAAACGAGCAAGAAATGATTGCAATGCCCATCTTCGGCGAGTCAAATTCGCCTACGACCGAAAATTAAGGCAAAAAATACTACAATGTCCCAAAGGTAGTAAAAATTTTTGGTCTTTCGTGAAAAGAATCAAAAATACAGCCTCGTCGTCGATTCCAACGCTCATTTATAATGACATTCCAGTTGTCTGCTCTATAGACAAGGCCAATCTGTTTGCTGCGCATTTCGCAGCTATCTCTACGCTTCCAGATCGTGCATTGCCGCCTCCTGCACTTCAGAATATTGAACACTCTATGGGACAAATATTTTTTCGTACTCGTGCAGTTGCTAGAGTTTTAAATGATCTCAACACTCACAAATCCGCTGGGCCAGATGGTATTTCTCCACTAGTTCTGAAGAGGTGTTCTTCCAAGCTGGCATTACCATTGCGTAAGCTTTTCCATCTATCCTACTCTTCTGGACTCTTCCCGAGAAGTTGGAAAACTGCATTTGTCCAGCCAATACCCAAAAAAGGCGAGCCGTCGTCTCCTTCTTCGTACCGACCCATAGCACTTACATCCATTCTTTCCAAGGTCATGGAAACGCTGATCAATTATCAGCTTAAGAAATATCCTGAAACCAACGAAATCCTTAGTGACCGGCAGTATGGATTTCGTGGGCAACGTTCTACTGGTGATTTGATGGTATATCTCACCGAACAGTGGAACCGATCTTTGCATCATTTTGGTGAAAGTAAAGCTGTTGCACTCGATATTTCGAATGCATTTGACAGAGTTTGGCATCAAGCTCTTTTGTGTAAAATGCGTGCTTATGGTGTTGATGATAAATTACTTCATTGGATTAGAAGCTATCTTTTGGACCGCTCAATTCAAATTGTTTTAGACGGTTTCAAGTCTGAAATACACCACATAAATGCTGGCGTTCCCCAGGGCTCTGTTCTGTCCTCGACACTCTTTCTCATTTTTATTAATGATCTCTTATCTGTGACTTCTAATCCAATTAACTCTTTCGCTGACGACAGCACTCTCAGCTTCTCATATAAGTTTGAGGAACGTCCCTCCACCTCTGATGTGGAACTCAAACAACTTTGTATGTTAAGCTCGTTAAATTCTGACCTTGACAGCATAATACAATGGGGAGAAATCAATCGAGTAGAATTTAACGCTTCCAAAACCCAATGCTGTCTCCTGTCGTCCAAGCGAATCCTTAACCCCATGCCATTATCCATGAATGGCACTTGCATCGAGGAAACTGAAAATCTCGCAATTCTCGGTATGTGCGTTAACGACAAGCTTCGT